>ML681967.1:7230276-7429194 GCA_007922195.1 Podocnemis expansa | reverse complement strand
AGCTGGGACTACACCAGGGATCTCAAACACACGGCCCGTGGGCCACATGTGGCTCCTAAAGTTATTTCCTGTGGCCTGCAAAGACACTATCATTACTGATATTTGCAATGTTGTTGCATGAAAAGGTTTCAGTGGTGCAGCCCTCAGGCTAACACACTAGTCCTCATGCAGCTCTCTACTAGTGCTTATGCAGCCCTCGCGGTGCTTGGAGTTTGAGACCCCTGGATTACATAAACCATTACTTCAAAACTAGCTGGGGTGTAAATTTACCCCACATTAGCCTGCACACATTAGTGTCATACTTCATTACTCTTTGCCCTTGTTGCTGAAGATACTGACCACAAAATGGCCTAAGGCCAACAACTTTATTTCATATTTACAAAAACCCAGGGGACAGGAATAATGTTCATTCACTACCATGCAGGCTAATGCCACAGCTTGCAAATGAAACCAAAATTTCACTTCTTCATAAGATATGCTTTTAAAAATATATTGTGTAGTATCTTCTTCCCTTTACTACTTTCCAAGTCCTTTCAAGGGTGTTATCTAGATGGTGTTCGAAGACAACCAGGAAACAGGGAATTAATTCATTTTGTATTATGCCTGCATATGCTACTAAAACCCACAAAGACAAATAGGAGATAATGGCAAGCTACAGCTGTCAAATTTCTTTTCTGATATTTTCCTCTTAATTTGTTTCCATTTAGTGGTAGAGAGGTTTTCTGGGAAGGAGAAATTCATGTTCTCTATTAAATGTTCACTAACTGTATTCACTTCAGAACAGAAAGTGGTATCCCTTGTGGGAGAGAATAGAGGTGGGACTATAGATTAATGCACTAACCTTGTGCCCTAAGAGACTTAGATACTAATTCGATTAAGTGAAGACGAGCTTGATGGTTTACATCAATTTTCTTTCTCACTCGTTTGTCCACATTACAAAACCAATCAACATTACAGCATTTTCCACTCAGGAGTATCTGAGGACTGGAACAACAGTCCTTTTGTACTGAGGTGCTCTGGCAGAGCTAGAAGGAAGAAACTTGCACTATATATAACTGTTGCTCTTAGTCACAGGTTTTCCTGAATCCTAGATAAAAGAAGCAGGGGTGGAGAGTGGTGAGGGGGCAGGGATGACTTTAAAGGGGATGGGAGAGAACAACTTGCTTTCAAACAAACAAACAAACAAAACCCAAAAAACCCAACAACTAAAAACTGTCCAGACATTCTGGAAGAACTTGGAGATGGACTCGTAACACAAAATTTAAAAAAATCCATCCCTTCAACGCAAAAACAAACCTCAGAATCATCATATGAAAGTTATAGCCTTAAGAGCGATTTGTATACTGAAACAAACCAGGCCAATACGCACCCCCCCCCCACCAAAAGAACAAAAAAATCTTTTCTTAGAAACTACAGAGATGGGTACAACATCAGAAAGAACCCAAATAAATAGACATATTCTGAACATAAATTGAACAGATCCATCTCAGAAGAAAAGAAATGAATGAGAACTCAGGAACTGCTTCACCCTATGCTGAAATGCAGACACATCTAGGGTAGAACCAAGTAGATGTTAGGAATGCACCGAAACACCTACTTTTTATGGCAGGCCTTGAAGAATACCACATCATGTGGGCTATGTCTACACTGCAATTTAGGTTGAGATAAAGAGGCTTAACTTGAACTAAATTAGTCCCTGTCTACATTAGACTTTTATTAAATTGAATTAAGAAATTCCCTAATTCAATTTAATGAAAGCTTAATTTGAATGAAGAAGAACCACCTGTTGGTTTGAACTAAACCTTAATTCGACTCCTTAGTTCGAATTAAGGACAGTATAGACCTGGATTAACTCTTAATTTGACTTTATTAAGGTCAAATTAAGGGCAGTTAGGTTGAATTAACAAAGTGGAATAAGTCGCCTTAACTTTTAGCTGACTTAGGGTATATCTATACTGATGGCAGCAAAATTGCTGCCATCAGCCCAGCATTCTGGGAGCACTTAGCAGCAAGTCTGAACTTGCTGCTGCGCTCCCACAAGCCTGCGCTGGAAGTCCTGGGGGCCAGGAGGCATATGGGAAAACCGACCACAAAGGCATTTGCGGTTGGCTTTTCCGAGTTTGTCCCGGGGGTTAAGAAGGTCGCCAGCATTTACACAAGGCATTTTATGAAAACCAGCCCAAGTGGAGACTAGGGCTCAGTCCACTTCATTAATTCAACTTAATAAGGTAGAGTTTAGTTCAAATTAAAGGTGAGCTGATTAGTTAAAAATAACAAATTTGACCTAACTTTTTCTAGTGTAGAGATTGCCATAGAAACTTAAGGATGTAGGTAGAAAAACTAGATCTGAGGTTAAAGTGCTTAGTCTTATGAAATCTGCAGGTGGATGTTTATTGGTGGTCAGGTTGTATGTCCTAACCTATGGGAACACCTTCATTGGCCCAGAACCTACTAACATCACACTAGGTTGTCGATTGAACATGAGAAGCGCCACTTACTGAATCACCCGCATTACTTATTGGAACATCATGGATTTTCACTGGAGGTTTCAGATCAAAGAACTAGCTTACCAGGTGACCACAGCTCATAGTAAATGTCTGGAGTTTCCCAGAAGCACATCTGACCAGGTTGTTGAGAAGCTAAAGAAGCCTGTCCTACATCCACATCCTATTTATTTGCTTTTAATTAAACTCTCATGTGACTATGCAGAGATTTCTAAAGAAATTAGTCCGCCACACAGCTTGGCACTTCTCCACTCCTATTTCACTGAGACCATTACTACAACTCTTAAGCAGAATTTCACACAGTTCATTAACTCACTGAAACCATTCCTGTCTGACAGTCCATCAGAAAACTGGTGTTAACATTTTATTACTCTATGTTTTGCTTGCACAGATGGTGAAAAGACATTTTAATGTTATGATTTGCTTGAACTCTGCCATTCTCAAAGTCAGAATTAAAAATACTTTCATAAATTTAGCCCACACTGGCAGTTTCACTCTTGAGTGATCTTCAAGCACTGCTGTTCTTGAACCCACAACTTTACCAGTGCAAACAATTGCAGGTACCTCTGTGAGTTCGCAATTATTTGTGAGTACAATTACTGTCATCATCTGATAACATTGGCACAGTCAAGTACAATACCTAATTGTAAAAGCCCTAATGCCTGAGGCAGGTGGGGGAGGTCAACACCAAAAGAAAATCCAGGGAGGTAGATACAATAGAATTGAATGTCAAAATGGGAAAGTAGGGCAATCAGCTGGGTATCTTAGGTGCCTATACACAAATGCAAGGAGCCTGGGAAACAAGCAGGAGGAATTGGTAGCACTAGCGCAGACAAAGAACTATGACATGATTGGGATAACAGAGACGTGGTGGAATAGTTTGCATGACTGGAGCTCTGCAATAGATGGGTATAGACTGTTCAGGAAGGACAGGCAGGGAAGGAAAGGGGGAGGAGTAGCACTATATGTAAAGGAGCTCTATGACTGCTCAGAGCTCCATTATGAAAGTGGAAACAAGCCAGTTGAAAGTCTGTGGGTTAAGTTTAGAGGGGAGAGCAACAAGGGGGATGTTGTGGTAGGTGTCTGCTACAGACCACCAGATCAGAAGGAGGAAGTGGATGAGGCATTCTGTGTACAACTAACAGAAGTTTCTAGAGCACAGGCCCTGGTTCTCATGGGGGACTTCAATTACCCTGACATCTGCTGGAAGGCCAATACAGCAGTGCACAGGCAATCCAGGAAGTTTCTGGAGAGTGTTGAGGACAACTTCCTGGTACAAATGCTGGAGCAACCAACGAGGGGCCTTGCGCCTCTCGATCTGCTGCTCACAAATAGAGAAGAATTTATCAGGGAAGTAGAGGTCAATGGCAGCCTGGGTAGCAGTGACCATGAAATGATTGAGTTCAAGTTGATGATTAAAGGAAAGAAGGAAAGAAGCAAAACACAGACCCTGGACTTCAGAAAAGCAGATTTTGTCTCCCTCAGGGAACTGATGGGCAGGATCCCTTGGGAGGCTGATCTGAAGGGGAAAGGTGTCCAAGAGAGTTGGGTGCATTTTAAAGAAACCCTGCTAAGGGCACAGCAAGATACAATTCCGATAAGGAGAAAGCACAGCAAATGTGGAAGGCGCCCACTGTGGCTTAACAGAGAGCTCTGCACTGAGCTGAAACATAAAAAGGACGCTCACAGGAAGTGGAAGCTAGGACAGATGACTAAGGAGGCATATAAAGACATTGCTCGGGACTGCAGGGATAAAATCAGAAAGGCCAAAGGACAAATGGAGTTGCGACTAGCAAGGGATGTGAAGGATAATAGGAAGGGGTTCTACAAGTATATCAATAACAAGAAGAGGATCAGGGATGGTGTAGGTCCCTTACTGAATGGGGCAGGCATCCTCGTGACAGAGGATGAGGAAAAAGCTGAAGTGCTCAATGCTTTTTTTACTTCAGTTTTCACAAGCAAGGTCAGCTCCCAGCCCACTACACTAGGTACGGGGGACTGGGGAGAAGAAGAGAGGCCCTTGGTGACAGTAGGTCAGGTTAGGGACTGCTTAAAGAAACTAGATGTGCACAAGTCCATGGGGCCGGATGAACTGCATCCGAGGGTGCTGAGGGAGCTGGCTGATGAGATAGCAGTACCGTTGGCCATTATCTTTGAAAACTCGTGGCGAACGGGGGAGGTGCCAGAGGACTGGAAAAAAGCAAATATAGTACCTATCTTCAAGAAAGGCAAAAAGGACGATCCAGGGAATTACAGACCTGTCAGCCTCACCTCAATCCCTGGAAAAATCATGGAGCAGCTTCTCAAAGAATCCATCCTGAAACACTTGGAGGAAAATAGAGTAATCAGGAATAGTCAGCATGGATTTACCAAGGGTAAATCATGCCTGACCAACCTCATCGCCTTCTATGATGAGATGACTGGATTTGTGGATGCGGGAAGAGCCGTTGATGTCATATACCTTGACTTTAGCAAGGCTTTTGATACGGTGTCCCACAGCATTCTCATTGGCAAATTAAGGAAGTATGGGTTAGATGCGTGGACTGTAAGGTGGATAGAAAACTGGCTAGAACAACGGTTTCAGCGTGTAGGAATCAATGGCTCCATGTCAAGTTGGCAGGCAGTAACGAGTGGTGTACCCCAGGGGTCGGTCCTGGGGCCAGTTCTGTTCAATGTTTTCATTAATGATCTGGATGATGGGATAGATTGCACACTTAGTAAGTTTGCAGATGATACCAAACTGGGGGGAACGGTAGACACCCTAGAGGGCAGAGACAGGATTCAGGGAGACCTAGACAAACTGGAGCAGTGGGCCAAGAGGAATCTCATGAGGTTCAACAAGGATAAGTGTAAAATCCTGCACTTGGGACGAAAAAACCCCATGTACTGCTACAGGCTGGGGAGTGATCAGCTAAATAGCAGCACTGGAGAAAAGGACCTGGGAGTCATGGTGGATGGGAAGCTGGATATGAGTCAGCAGTGTGCTCTTGCTGCCAAAAAGGCCAATGGCATACTGGGCTGCATCAGAAGAAGTGTTACCAGCAGATCGAGGGATGTGATCATTCCCCTCTATTCTGCACTAGTGAGGCCACATCTGGAATACTGTGTCCAGTTTTGGGCTCCCCACTACAAAAAGGACATGGACAAATTAGAGAGAGTCCAGAGGAGGGCAACCAAAATGATCAAAGGGCTGGAGCACAAGCCCTATGAAGAAAGACTGAAGGAACTAGGCTTATTTAGCCTGCAGAAGAGAAGACTGAGGGGGGATTTGATAGCAACCTTCAACTACTTGAAGGGTTGCTCCAAGGAGGAGGGAGCTCGACTGTTCTCGGTGGTAACAGAGGGCAGAACGAGAACCAATGGTTTCAAGTTACAGCTGGGGCGGTCCAGGCTGGATATTAGGAAAAACTTCCTTACTAGGCGAGTGGTGAAGCATTGGAATAAGCTGCCTAGGGAGGTGGTGGAATCTCCATCTCTGGAGGTGTTCAAGTCCCAGCTGGACAAAACACTGACTGGGATGATCTAATGGGAGTGGTCCTGCTTTTTTTGGCAGGGGGTTGGACTAGATGACCTTGTGGGGTCCCTTCCAACCCTATGATTCTATGATTCTATGAATACTTAGACCTTTAAATGACATTAAGTTTTACATGAATATAGTTAAAAGTGTAAAAATTGGGACCATGGTTTGATACCTAGTCCTAAACATCTGAAATAAATTTGCTTTCAATCTCTATTTTTATTCTCCATGGGCAAAATTCACTCCTGTACAGAGGGGCCAATGCTGCAGATGCTATTGAAATCTTAGTTTGAGAACAGAAATGGGGTAGTGGATAAACATTGTGCTGTCTGCTCTGCACAGGGATATATCTCCATTGAGAATAAAGGGAGTTGCTCTACCTGTTAGCCATTTGTATCATGGGTTGTGGGAGGGCTGTTTGTTTTTTTAAAGATACTTTTTGGTAGCCTCACATTTTTCATTTAGAGCCTTGGGCCCCAGTTCTTCCTTTTTGTCATCTCTCCATGGCTGTGTTCTCACACAGCGGGTTATTTCGATACAGTTGTTTCGAAACAACCGTATATCGAAATAACCCTTATTTCAAAACAACTTATTTCGAATTAACAAAATGTTAATTCGAAATAAGGAAAAAACTGGAATCGGAAAAAACTGGCTGGCGGTGTCGGGGGAGCAGCCCGGGCTGCTGGCTGGGCTCGGTGCCCCCAACCCGCCGGGGGTGTCGGGGGTGCAGCCCGGGCTGCCGGCTGAGCCGCCTGGCAGGGGTTCACCCCCCGCCACCCCGCCGGAGGCTGCAGCCCCCTTTCTGGGGCTGCAACCCCCTTCTGGGGCTGAGGGACAGCCCTCAGCACCCTGGCCAATGACCTGAGGGTTCCCTGGCCAGGGTGCTGAGGATCCAATGTTGTTTGGGAACACTTTGTTCCGAAACAACATGTTCACACGCCTTATTTCGAAACAAGTTTGTTTCGACCCCAAATGGGGTTTAACTTGTTTCGAAACAACACAGTTGTTTCGAAACAAGGGCTTCCCCTTGTTTCGAAACAACTGTGCGTCATGTGAACAGCTGAAACCTTATTTCGAAACAACCTCTGTTGTTTCGAAATAAGGAGGCTGTGTGAACACAGCCCATGAGTCTTCCAAGAACACATATTACATTTAGTGTGCATTGATAAACTAAAATCCGACAGTGAATTAGGCCATTGTTTCAGAGAATTGCTGCCTGATGGCATCTGTATGAGATCATACAGTTAGAAGAAACTTCTGTTAGGACTTAAAAACTATTTCTACAATGCTATCTGCTTTGGAATGTAGCAGTTTGCTTGAAGGGCTGTTCAGGAAACTCTGATTTCTAATCAGCTAATGGATTTCTAACAGAGATTCTGGTGTCTTGGCAAGTAAGCCCTAAAGACTTTCCTTTCCAGCTACCCCATAAGCAAAAGTGGGAACCTGTTACCCAGTATGGAGGAATGTGCAGGAATATGGATCATCCTGGAAGAGGGCAAGTGAAAGGCCCCTAGAATTTGTTGCTAGTTTCCTGGTTTTATAGGCCCTGCCTGTTTCAGCCTGGCTGAGTCTGCTCTCAATCATTTCTCTCCTCCTTGGCCCCCTGCACGTGCAGCCTATGGAGTTAATTGGTCCACCTCACCATCTCAACCCCTCCAGTCCTCCATGGGGTGGACACCCCACCACAACCAACCTCAAATCAATTAAAAGGTTACACAAATGTACAACAACAGTATACAAATCTCAATTTTTATTGCGCAAGAGGGACCTTGACTCTAAATCAGCTGTTCTTTATGCCTCATCTACACAAGTACTTATGCTGGCAAAAATTTTGCTACTCAGGAATGTGAAAAAACCCACTTCCCTGAGTGACACAAATTTTGTCAGCATAAGCACGTGTGTCCCACTGCTATAGCGCTGTCCACAGATGTACTTCCACCATGAAAATTTGTTCCTTGTGTGGGTGGGTCGGTGGGTGTGTTTGTCTTTTTCACTTAATTCTACTCACTCATACCAGAGTAAATCTGGAATAATTCTTGGAAATCAATAGAATTACATCCCTCTTTAAAATTAAGATGTATGTTGAATCCCTCTATCAAGGGGAAGTTATTTTGCAGCATTATGTCTCCTAGTCAAACAGAAATGAGTGGCTTAAATAAGGGTCTTGTCTGGTTGGGCATTAATTACTTGTTCCTTTTCCCTGCACGTATTTTCAGTTTTTTCCTGTTTAATGGAATAAATCTGGATATTTAGGTGGAGAAAGTCACACTCACCTATGTGACCACTTACAACTATATGCTATTGGACTGTGGTCATTAACCCTGCTCTATGCAAAAACAAATACAATGTTACCCACAGAGCTCTGATCAATAGCAGCTACTGCTTTACAACTTCCTGCCGCATGCACATGCACCTATTCAGCAATCTCTGACTACAGCCAAGTCCCCTGAGGGTCCGATGAACCTCCTCCACCCCATCAAGAGTTTTTTCATCATTACACTTCTTGAGATAGAGTCGGTTGCTCATTTTGCTGGAAACGTATGCCTGGAGGACAAAGATGCACTGAAGTGGTATTAACGCTGGTTCAGCTAGAGACACCTACAACCCTCTAGCCTGTAATTTCTGAAAGATTTGGAAAAAAATAAAGATCATACAGCTACTGTTTGAGACTCAAGGCATTATATACATTTGTATCCTTGGTAATGGTAAGTTTTCTAAAAGAGACTACTGATTTAAGAAGAATAACCAATCACTGTGTATTGAACGTCTATAGTCAATACAGAATGAAGGTGCCTATTACATCCTTTTGTGTTTTTACAGGCATAAAATTCAGGGATATTAGAGGGGGCAAGGTTGGACTAGAGCTCTTTTCCCACCAGTATATCTGCACAACAGGCGGACGGTGTGGCCGGATATGGTTTATGAGTGGCAGGAGGTGGAAGGGAGCTCAGCCAGTACTGCTGGGCTGGTGTTAATAATCTAGCTGAAGAGAGATTGTGTCTGGATCCAGCAATGGCACCCAACTTCCATTGAAAGTAAACAGGAATAGCATGCCAAGGTCCTACTGGTACCATTGAAAATCTCCCCTTGGTCTGTAGAACAAAAGATGCCTGGTCCAAACCCCATTAAATCACTGAGAGTATTTCCATGGAGTTAAGTGGCTGTAAGACCACTTCTAAACCCTCCGAACTAGCATCTGTATGCAGGAAAATGGCTTGCTTAGGTCCAAAGAGCTCTAAAGGGCCATAGTTTGTCTTCTCAGGAGGCCCTGGGGACTCCCCTTGTTCTTGGATGCATGAGTATCCTCAGATGAGATCATTCAGAGTTTTCACAATGGCAGCCTACTTCAGAAGCCTGCAATAAAAGTCACTAAATTTGGGAAAGCTCTTAAGTTCTCTGTAATTACCTAGATGCTGTCAGGTACTGAGTGTTTCTATTTTATTCAGACCAGTATTCACACCCTCCTGGGATATGATATGACCCATGTACTTCATTGATATTCTGCAGAACTTGCTTTTTTCAGTTAAAAGCTTCGGTCCCTATTCCTCCAACTGGGCAAGCACTTTAAAAAGTCTTTCTTCATGTTCTTCCAAGGGTCTTCCAAACACAATCAGATCTTCCAAGCAAACTAAGATTTGCAGCAGGTTCATCTCTCCCACAACTTTCTCCATAAGATGTTGAAATGTGGCAGGTCATCCAGATACCCTCAAGGCATGCTTGAGGAATGCTTTCAAACTGATAAAACAAATAGGCAGATGAAGGCTGTTTGCTCTTTATCTTCTGCTCTCAAAACGATCTGGCAGTACTCATTCTGGAGATCCAACACTGAGAATTACTGGCTTCTCAGCAAACAGTCCGAAGTGTCTTATATTTGAGAAGTGGCATACTGGTCAACTACAGTGTGTCTGTTTAGAGTGTGGGCTGCAGGACTCAGTAATGATGCCAATTACAATCAACTCCTGAAGACGATGCCTCACATCTTCTGTGTCTGAGACAGCAGTCTTCCTAGATCTTTCCCTGAAGGGTAGTGAGTCTTGTAATCTGACGTTGTGTCCCACTCATGCCCTAAGAATACCTTGGATCTTTCACAAAGTTTCTTAATCAGGAGATCTTTTCACTTCAAATCAAATCAAATCAAATCAAATCATAGGGCTGGAAGGGACCTCGTGAGATCATCGAGTCCAACCCCCTGGGAATTGAACCCAGGACCTTCTGCATGTTAAGCAGAGGTGCTAGCCACTACACTATTCTCAGACAATGGTGAATCTCCACAGGTAAATGACACATTCTCCCACCCTGCAGGTACAGATGCATGCCTTACCTCTGCAACTAGGGTGGGGGGGGCAGCACCATCTGGTGGCAGCTGGCAAACGCCAGGCATGGCCCCTGGGCATTGAAGACCCATGGTTCACCATTGGCTAATGTTCTTTTACTGCCTTTTCTGCAGGTAGTCACAACAATCACCTCCTTTTCCATCACTGCAGGCACCACTAAGGAGGTTCTACCTGTGTACCTCAGTGATCATGCTGGTAGCTCAGACATCTCTTTCTGAATGCTCTCAATGTTCCTGTAGGCTTCAGCACAAAGCATTTGGATCACCAGGGTGTTTAGCTATGAGTTCCCAGCTCATTGTCTATCAAAATCAATGAGTACCTTGAAGAGATGAGTTGGTCCTTATCTGCATAAACAGAAATTCCAGGTGCACTGTGACATGCTCTTGGTAGGGGGATTCATCCATGCCAAGGTCACAGAGGCCCTGTAGTCAGTGGCTGTATAAGCAGATGACTAAGCATCCATTGGAAAAATGACTGATATATAATAATAGCTTATAATCCAACATCAAGCACTGCTTTCCATTCTGCCCCACTGATCCTCAGCACGACCTCTGCTCAATACTCTATCATCCTTGGTGGATCCCAGCTTGACAGTCTTTTCCAGAGGAGCCTTCAAATTCTGTGGACCCGTTTAGCTCCCTTCCTAAGCCCCTTTGGCAGTTCCTCAACTGCTCCCAGCTGGTCCTCAGCTTTCCATACTAAGGAGAGATTTTCTTCATTAAAACACTTGGCAGCACTGTGTCCATCCTAGCCACACCAGTAGCAGAAAGCTTTGTCCTTTTCCTCTTCACTTGGGTGTAATGGTGACTTTAAATGATGATTGCTCCCTTTCAACAGGCAGGGGCTCCTTTTGCCTGAAACTCTTAGATTGGTCAGTAGTACTACCCAGGGAGTGCTTATGAAAATAGTCTAATCCTGATGCCATTTCCTCTCCCCTGCCCCCGCCAACTCAGCAGAAGAGAGCTTGTTCAGATCCTGCTTACACTTATATAGCAGTCAGTACATTTATCCCATGCAATGTTCAGTGCAAGCCATTTATGGCACTTTCAAAACAAATGTTTACATTGTGAGTACTTTCAAGAAAACTACTGATCACAGGGCAAGTGCCATCATGCTGCATTTACTGACACTGTTAGAGTGAATGCAGTGAGGAAGCCAGGGATACTAAAATGTGGATTAGTGAATTTGTGGGTTAAAACGATTAACTGCAAGCCAGAAGCTGATGGGCTCCAATCCTAGCTCTAACACTGATGCCCTTTGTTAAAAGCAGATGAATAAGCTGAACATACAGGAGGTCATTTGCAGTTCATAATTTTTATTGGGGCTACGAAACCAAAGAATTCTGCTACATATCTTCAAGGCCATCTACTGGCATCTTATCTATTAATCTACTTCTTTGAATATAGTAAAATCTTTATTTGATTAATTTATTGGGGACTGAAGCATTCATAAAATAAAAACATTAATAAAATGGAACTTCTCAAAACTGCAGAAGGCACAGTGCACAAGCTGCAGTATTCTGCATTGCATCACTTTCTTCGTGTCCTTTAAACTCCTGAAAAGCGATATCAAATGCACTGAACGTATGAGAATGTGAAGGGCGGCCAATTGGTTCTTCATGGACTTCACTTCTGCTGTGTGCTTTTTTTCCTCCTCCCCATTGAGAAAAACAGTTCACATAAATGGTCATTTGTAAGATTGGTGTTTGCAAAATTAATTGAGGTTCTACTGTATGTATGCAGAGAGTGCTCAACCTTCAACAAGTCACATGTCTTTATCAGTTTTCATATCTGTACAGCAGGGATGGCGGAGGAAGTGTAAGTGTAAGAAGTTCAACTTTCACACAGGGGTTGTGGGAAATTATATATAAAACACTATGCAGTAAAGCAGGTATGCTAAGCACTGTATGTAGTAAGAGTTCTTGAGCCATTTATGGGATTTGAAAACTTAGTAATTGTAATGATTATTAATATGCATTTATTAACAATGTATAATTAATTGTTTACATGTTGTATTATGTATTTATTTTCTGGTAATGATCATGTTAGGGATTATCCATACACAATTATGCGCTTTTAGTCTGCAAAAACGGAATCATCCCCACATGCTAGCTACAATTATTTGCAGTTGGGGAGTTTCAGTACTGTATTTACAAGTTCCTCTTTAATTTATTGTTCAGTGTTGGAGCCGTAAGGGACCTATGTTACAGGAATTGACTTCTATTCCACAGATCTATAATGATTCTGTCTTCAAAGCAAGTTAAGAATCAATACCATGAAAATAATGTTCAGACCTCCTTTGATCTCTCATTAGAAGTCAAGGAAAGAGTTGAATTGGAAAAAATAAAATTAAGAAAAAAACACAAAAAAACAAGCTTTCTAACACAGAGCGAGAAAGCAACTTCAATGAACAGGCCACAAGCTAAGAGATGGCGGTCAGATTTTTTTTCCTGTATTAGTGAGTCTATTCCAATGCAGGATTTTTAAAAGCAGCATCTGTCAGCTCTACAAGGTAAAAAGTATAGGAAAGGTGAAAGGAAGTCAACAAAATAAACAAACACTGAGTGCATCCACTTTCTTTGGAGGCCTCAGGGATAGCTAGATCTATAATAGCACGCCTTTCAGGAACAGCCAAATGGAAAAGGCATATAGTTAAATATTAATAATTTTTACTGCTCCACAGAAATAGGGAAAGCTTCACTCACTTCACAGTAAAGAACTGATCATAGCACCAATAGCATAGTCACCATTATACACCTAATGCCTGTATAATATTGTTTTGCTTTTCCTTTTATGTGTGCGTCAAGGGCCTTCAAGAATGTCATCTTACATACCTGGCAATCTTGTCAGGGCTGGCAATGTGGACTCCTCTGGAATTTTTGGCCAATCTCTGCATAGAGTGGTTGTTTTACCATATCACTCGTTGCGTTCTCATATAGATGCTGTTTGCTGTTGTGCTCACCCTGTAGCTGGAAAAGGAAGCAGATTCAAAATCTATGCCAAAGTTAGCAGATAGTGGGTACTGAAGCATGGCATTAATTGAACCCTTCCACCCCCTCTAAGGGCAAATGGATTGCCTCTCCAATGCTTCTAGCCCACGCTGGGCACAGAATGAGAAACCTGACAATTCTGAACTTGCAGCTGCTTCAGGCTATTCCATAGCACAATTTGAAAGACTACTGGGTTGCTCCTGCCCTATACCGTGGGCTAGATCTGCAGGTGGGTACACTGACTTGGCTGTACTGAAGAGGAGTTACACCACATGAAGGTCTGTCCTACTAACTTATATTAACGGTCTTTCCTCCTAATAATAATAATATGAGCAGAAAGAGACTTGAGCTATAAAGCACAAATCCAAATGACCCTATCTGGGGTGTTGGTTTAGTCCCATCTCTGCCTGAGAGCAGGGATTAAATGTAAAGTTTCCCAAAAGGAAACAGGATGAATTTCAGTTTGAATCAATTTATCCAGTTTTTTTCTTAGGTCTACTCAGGCATTCAAGCTGAGATTTTGTCCAAATGCAACTGCAGATTAGAGACCAGGGATATGAAGACCCTGAAAAAGTGTAGGGCTGAAATTGTTTCAGTACATTTTTTAAATGCTCTAGTTGTTTTGAAAAAAGCAGCTGGGAACAAAAGCAGCTCACACGATAAACAACTAGATTAGCTGACATGAGAACATTAAGTTTCCTCTCTTTCTAAGAATCTCATCCCCTCTCTGACCACAAGATTTGAATCATGGCTCTATGGGACCCATCTTTTGCCCCTCCACTCTTGCTTTCAGAGCTCCATTTCTCCTTCAGTTCTCTAATCCTTGTTTCCAGGCCTGTCTCTCTTTGTGTGCACTCTCATACAGTTTTCATTCTTTGTGACCAGGCATCCATCTCCCAAGAGACACTATGGCTGCATCTACATTGCACAGCATTTTTTAAAAAACTTTTTTTGAAAAAATTATTTCAAATATATTTGGAATAGTTATCTCAAAATAACTTTTTTCAAAAATGCTATTTCGGGAGAACAGTCTGGGGACTGCTCCTTGTCCTGAAACACTGCGGTTGTTTTATTTATTTATTTATTTATTATTTATTTTTGGAAAGTGAAAGTCTACACCGGACTTTCTTTTTCGAAAAAAAGAAAGGCAATGGAAAAGATAGGTAGGCTTTTTTGAAAAAAAGACTTTGCCATGTCTGCAATGGTGTTTTCAAAAAAAGCTATCTCAAAAAAGACTCTTTCTTTCAAAAAAGCTGTCAGGTTTAGCTTTTTCGAAAAAGCATGCCAGTATCTCAAAATACCAGCATCCTTTTTTCCCAATGCACTAAACCTGGTTACCTTTCAAAAAAAAGCCTTTTTCAAAAAAAGGCATTGCCGGACATGACAAAGTCTTTTTTCAAAAAAGCCTGCCTATCTCTTCCATAGCCTTTCTTTTTTTCGAAAAAGAAAGTCCAATGTAGACTTTCACTTTCAAAAAAAAAAAGCCACGGTATTTCAGGACAAGGAGTGGTCCCTGGACCGTTCTCTCAAAATAGCATTTTTTAAAAAGTTATTTTGCGATAATTATTTTGAATAAATTTCGAAATAATTTTTTGAAAAAAGTATTTTCAAAAATGCTGTGCAGTGTAGACATAGCCTTTGTCTTGGCCCAAGAAGCTCCCATTTTTATCCATTTCCTGGGGTCCCTGATTTGCTTGCAGCTTTCAGGGGCCACATCTCTTTCATGCTATTTCCAGGGCTTTATCTTTCTCTTTTCTCTCGCTACTACCTTCTCTTCTATCTTTTCTTCAGATGCTTTCTTCCACTATGCTATGCTAAGCTAATCCAGAACATCTCTACTGTATAACCAGAACTCTTCTGATCCCACCACCACTAGCACCAATTTTTGCACTCCCAACTTCCTCATCCTGGCTTTTTGTGTAGTTCATCTGTTTGCCTCACTCTCTGTAATACAATACTTGACACTAAAGAGAAAATTCTTTTCTTCCACACAAAGCTGTAAAAGAGTCATTGGTTACATTCAACAACAATCTGACATGATTCTGGCTGCAGCTTTTGAGCCTAACACCTGCAAAATTCCTACTACATTTATCTACTGTGATACATTTTACGCAAATCCTTTGACAAGGATAAATCCAGACACTTTCAGGCAGGTAATTGTCAGATGAAAAGTCTCAGTCAAAATGTAGTTAATAGATTACAAATATAAGGACATTTATTTGATTTATTTGTCACTTCTCATCAATTGTACACACTGTGAAAGCCCACTTTGTTCCTGGCCAGATAGTTGACAATCCACCATTTCACAGAGTGAAGTGCATTTATTTATAGGTGCCTCTTTTTTTACAACAGTCCTCAAGACTTATCCTTCTAGCTAAAGCAAACAGGTCTTGGGTATGAAAACCAAGAAATAATATAAATATTGATAACCTTTTGGTTGCATTTAGATTTTAGCATGACAAAAAGATTTTAGTAATGTGCTTGTAATGCTGTTTTCTCTAATTGTTTCAAAGCTCTGATGTGTTGCCTTTGGGGAACAAGGGTGGTGAAAGCATCAGGGCTGTTAATATTGTACTTGGAAACAATCCTGAAGTCAGACACCGGGACTGACTGACCCTAATGTTGCAGGGTGCAGCTCAGAATCCAAACCTGTATCCAGATCCAAATTTTGCATTTGGTTTCATCCATACATAATGCACTGAACACCTCTACACTTTAAGGGATTTGAAAACCCAGATGCAAAGGAAATATTCTTGCAAAATCTGGGTCTCATTCTCTATTCACCCCAGCTTTATGCTGATGTAGGTGTAACCCTGTTGACTTCTGTGATTAATACAAATCTAACTGAGAAGAGATTCAAACTTTCTGTATTTTAGAGACCACATAAATGACAGTGGAATGTTTATTTAGACCACAATTAAGTACATAAGGCAAAAAGTACCCATGTTGCACATACCTAATGTCAGTAACTGCAAGCATACAGAAAAAGATGCAGATTATTGTACTATATCTTTAGTGTTAAAGAGTATGGAGGAGGAGCAGATCTTCAGTTCTGGCCAAGTAAGGTTCAAAGTAGAACCTGTATGGGGTGAGTATCTTGAAGACACTGTTCTGGTTTCCCAGTCCTCAGGCAGATATAGCCCTAGCATAGCTCTGCACTCAGGTACATCACTATTAAAAGTTCTCCAGGGACCATTCCACCAGCTGGGGATTGCTGGAGTACAAAGCACTTTGCAAATGCCCCTTACTCATCATGACATGCCCCTTAAGCTTTGAGTGGGTGCCTCAGTGGCAGCTATACCACCATGGCATTTCCCTATTCCAAATGAACTGTAAGATGACCTTTGAGGACAGGCTTCCAGCTGCACAGTCCTGCCCGAACAGATGGAAGAGAGCCTGAGGATGTGGTTTTTGCTTCCCTTACTGGACTTTATTAGTACACATTCAATTGTATGTGGCAATGAACATCCTGAATTCAGTTAAGAAACACAAAAAAGAATCTATTCCTGAATGGGAAAGGCAATTCTAAACTGGCTCACATGCTTTGAATTTAGAAATCTCAGCATAAGAGGCTTCTCCTCCAGCAAGCCCTTGAAATGAAAGACAGGGACAGATCAAAATAGCATGCAGAGTGTTTATGAGTGGAATGACAACCAAGTGATGTGCTGACTGCAGACTTGCAGCCCATAGGGATCAGTATTGGGGGGCGGGGGGAAGCTGCTTCAAATCTTTACGACCAAAATAGGTTGAAAAGAAACATGCCCAGTATGCTGTTTTCCACTCAGGAGAAACTAAGAGAGGGAAAAAAACCTAGGCATTTGGAAAATAATTAAACCCTAAAATATTTTCTCTTATTTATCTAATCTGAAAAAATTAATCTTGTATTTGAGATGCATGCTGATTAAAAAGACAATTAAATAATGTGTATTTTGTATGGTGTCTGTCACAGAAACTGTCCCAAAACATTGCAGAGTAAAACACACAGAGTTTAAACAGGAATAACAGCAGAGCAAAAGAGATCAAAAGGCACAAGCAAAGCAGAAGAAATATATTCCCAAAGATCCAAATTGATCCATGCTGTAAAATCCACTAACTAAAGCAGTATTATATAAGAGATGAATTTGGTCAGAAGTGTCGTGACATGGTGACATTAGAAAGGCTGTTCTAGATGGCGTGAACTGCAAGGAAAATGCTCACACCAACAGAGCTGAGACTCTGATGGAACAAAGAGGTGGTCAGGCTAAACAAGCTGATGCAATGTAGGGAAAGACTGGGCTGATGAAAGATCCTGGAACAATTCCGTGGGAGAGGTTTAGAAACCAAGGCAAGCAATTTTCTACTGAGTACTAAAGGGAAGAAAAGGGGGATGATGTGGCCATGTTTCTTTATACACACAAGAAGACAGGTAGAGGCATTCTGCATATGCTGGCATCTCACCTGGACCTAGAAAGGCCATACAGAAGGGTATTTCAGGCAAGATGAGATGAGGGCATGAATAAGGACAAGAAAGAGTGCTATTGGCCATGCTCTGGAATAATCCAGTGAATGTGAAGCTAACAGGACAAAGATTAGTTCTGACTTGCATCTGACTGGAAATATTACTGGGTGTTTACCTGGGATAGTATAAATTCCCTACCCCAGACCTTCTCTTTAATCCCAGACAGCTAATGGCGTGTAAATTCTGTGGCAACATCAGTCCTGGGACACACAAGGAACACCCTCCTCAGGTGAGGACCCTTGTACTCTTCTGGTAGGTCAGGCAATGTCGCCATAGGCTGGGACAGTGGATCAGCTAATTGCAGGAGGTAGTGGACCCTCTCTTTTTTTCTCCTTTCTGCTGGATTGGGAGAGAGCACTGGGAGGGCCAGAAGAATGTTGTAGTCTGTGGTACAGACAAGAGGGTGACAACCTCTTCCCAAGCTCTCACTTAAGGAAATCACTCCTAGATGGTTAGGCTTCTCCCTCATCAGCCTGTTCTAGATCAATGGAACCTAATAAGTGGAAGAGAAATTAATGGAACAAGTTTTGTTTTGCTTGAGTCCCTCCCAGCTCATGTTTACCCAGCCCCTAATGAGAAAGAGTAGCACTACAAAGCATGCACACATAACAACATCACTTTTCCCTTGGAAAGAGCCACATAGTGGCCCCGTCTCAATGTTTTTCTTAGCAGCACAATAATGCCACTGTTCTCCTTTTTACATTACACAAAAATGGCTATTGGCTTCGAAACTTATATCAATCTATTATACATTTCATATCAACCTCTTACAAAGAGAGGGCTTTGGATAATGGACCCAACAATATGGACCATAATTTACAAGGGTTTCCATCAAAATATCAGCATTATCAGTTATTGTGATCTTGAAATACAGAGAAACAACCTAACCTGGATTTCTCAGGCCAGCTGCATCCATGGCATTCGTTACACTCAACACATTACAAGAATCAAAGTTAAAATCCCTGATTTGTTCTGGCACAGTGTAACTCACACGTAATCACAGTGTTTACATATGGCTGGGAGAGCAGAAGATTTCTTAAAATGTTAGAAGACTAGATGCCTTTAAAAATAAGGTACCTACAAAAGATTCTGGGCACTGGTAGAAAAGAATATCACCAGCGAAGAGATTTAAAAAAAACAAAAAGCCATCAACCAGGGTCTCATCTCCAACACAATCAGAAGGAAGTGCTGGATGTATATGTGGCATGTACCCTAGATGCCAACACACAGACTCCCACACAAAGTCATCAGGTGGAAACCAGCTGGTGGAAGGACATGAAGGCATCCAAGACAAGCCTTAAGAACCCTTAGCAAGGGAGCAGAACAGTCAATTTCAATACCACAGAGCAGGTGTAAGCAGCAGCAGCAAACAACAGAATGAGGTGGGAGAAACTAGCTTCCATCCTGTACGCCAACATTGGCCCAAGAAGGATGTTATAATGACAAACAACAGTAATAATGGCAGCTCTCATTATCATAGCTATCCCCCTTGTGAGTGAAAGGAGGCAGTTCACATCTCATGGAACTACTGTTTCAGATTCTGCAGATACATCATACGTGCAAAACTGAATTAGCTAACCTGGAAGATGTGAACTGACTGGAATCCAACAACCAGAAGAGCACAACAACTTCATTAAAACAAAAGAAACAAACAAACAAAAAAACCAAACAAATGCTGAAGAATTAGAAGGCCACATGAAAGAGGCATTGGTACACTGTATCTTTTTATGTACTGATGGTACTTACATAGCTGCCATTACAATAGTATCTGAGTATTTCAGTTTATAATATATTTTCTTCATCACCTTTATGAGCAAAAGCAGTGCTATTATCCCCATTGTACAGATGGGGAACTGAAGCAAAGAGAAACTAGGCAATTTGGCGAAGGTCACAAAGGGTGCATATACACTGGCAAATAAATTCAAATTAAGGAACCTTAATTTGAATTAACTTAGTCCCCATCCACCATGACTTTCACTAGTTCAAATTACAGAATTCCTTAATACATTTCATATCCAAAAAAAAAAGCTTAGTTCAAATTAGTAACACCTGCATTTAGTTCGAACTAAGCATTTAGTTCAATTCTTAGTTCAGACTCAGGGCAGTATAGACCCGGATTAAGCCTTTATTCGAACTAAGTAAATTTGAATTAGGGCAGTTGTTTGAATTAACAAAGTACACCAATTTGATTTCACATTTAAGTTGAATTAGTGCACTTTCTTAATTCAACTTACCAAGGTCGGGTTTAGTTAGAATTAAGATCAAACTTATTGGTTTGACTTTGTTAATTCAAACTAACTTTTGTAGTGTAGACACAGCCAAAGGGAGTCTGTGGCAGATCAGGGAATTGAGGTTGGATTTTGCAAGTCTCAGATTAGCACTCTAACTAGCATGCCAAATTCTTTTCTGGGTTAGGCAGAGCTTCCATTTTCTGAGTCATATATACACGAAAAAAAGTCACTTCAGAATAAAATGCTCCCCACAAACCATGGAAAACTAGAGTAATGCAATAGTTTCAGCCAGTGGACCAAACCTGAGAGCCTGACCAAAGTTTTCATCCTATAGTCATCAAGCTACCCAGATGCCCTACAGCCCTCTGGAGTTCAGATCCAGTATCTTCAGTGAGCCTTCTCATGAGTGGGAGCATCCATCCCCACTGGTCAAATAGAAGATTAGGGTTCAGGTCCCACTTACACAAAATTCACACTGAATTCAGCAAATTATGTTTGCCCAGGGTATGCAGAATTTCCACTGACTCTAAAGAAGTCTTTTTTATCCTGTTGCTTAGGAGTAAGGGAGATGGAACTAACTGATGTAAAATAAAATCGACAGTGGAAAGAGCAGCTTTGCCCTGTGGTCATTCCTATCATCCTCTTTTTTGTATTATTTTTAATTAAGGTATTTGACAATGAGGAATTTGTGGGTCTTTTTTTAAGCCCTTGCAGGTATAATTAGATAGCTGTAAGGCAAAATTCAGCTTCAAATGGGAGCATATAAAATGCGTTATCAAAGCTGCACATCGTGGCACTGACTCAATAAGAGAGACAGCAGGAAATCAGTTATCATGGAAACACCACCAGAAGTTCAATGATGTGTCCACAGCAAGCTGTAGAGTTGCAGCAATCTTTCTAGCCTCCAAATAAATCCATCTTTCCTTGCTCCTGAAGTGGTATCCTGGGACCAAGGCTATTAATCTTCTGCCATTGAAAAGTAATTAAACTTTCCTACACTGCAGAAATTGTAGAAATTCTCCTTCAGCAACATGATGACAAAAGCAAACTGTTTTCTTAAATTTATTTCTGCCACCTCTTATTTAATGTCTCAACAGAGACACTTTCATTTAAACTACCGGTAATAACAGGTGTAATAAATATGATGCCTACAGCCAGGAATTCTACTGTCTTATTTTCAGGTTTGCAACTGAGATATTTTTTATCTGATAAGCAAAAATGAGCTCAATGTGAGAAGGCTGCAGATGGATTAGGACTTCATCCTGAAAACCACTTACACACAAGTAACCACAGGATCAGGTCATTTGTTTTTCTGTAAATGCTGTAGCAGTGAGAAGGAAAACACTAAGTTTCTGATCCTTCAGCTGGGTCCAAATGGGCTACTCTCTCCATCTAATCCTTAGGCAGTAGCTCCTATCTGCAGCCAGTGGGAAGCGAACAGCAGGCCACTTTGAAAGACCATTTTTGGCCCCTGGGTCACAGGCTGGGAAACACTTATTTAAATGACTAAATGCGTGGGGTAGGGGCAGGGGATAGTCACAGCCAGGCAACTCCCAAAGTGAAGAGGTGCCCAACTATGGACTACCCTTTCTCATCTTCATCCTATGCTAGGCTTTGAAATGTTTAAAAAGCTGATTACCATTTAAAACTGTTAAACTTTTACATCCCTAGTAAACATCTCCTGTGGTAGGGTGCAGTATGCTATGCTATGGGAGAGGGAGGTCTATTGAAAATTACATCAGACACTACACTTAGGAATAAGCTTGAGCACTCATATATAATGATGCTTAGTTATAGAAGAGGTCATTAGAATACATTTAGGAGAAGTAAAAAATCCTGTCCCAGAATGTACTTGTGCTTAGGGTAACCAGATAGCAAGTGTGAAAAATCGGGATGGATGAAGGGGAATAGAATCATAGGGTTAGAAGGGACCTCATGAAGTCTTCTAGTTCAACTCCCTGCAAAAAAGCAGGACCACTCCCACTAAATCATCCCAGCCAGGGTTTTGTCTAACCAATCCTTAAATATCTCCAAAGATGGAGATTCCACCACCTCCCTAGGTAACCCATTCCAATGCTTCACCACCCTCCTAGGAAGGAATTTTTTCCTAATATCCAACCTCAGCCTCCCCAGCTGTAACTTGAAACCACTGCTCTTTGTTGTGTCCACTGTTACTACTGTGAATAGCCAAGCTCCCTCCACCTTGGAGCACCCCTTCAAGTAGTTGAAGGTTTCTATCAAATCCCCTCTCAGTCTTCTCTTCTGCAGGCTAAAGAAGCCTAGTACCTTCAGTCTCTCTTCATAAGTCTTGTGCTAATCCCTTGACCATTTTGGTTGCCCTCCTCTGGACTCTTTCTAATTTGTCCACATCCTTTTTGTAATGGGGTGCCCAAAACTGGACACAGTATTCCAGATGCAGCTTCACCGGTGCTGAATAGTGGGGAATAATCACATCCCTCGATCTGCTGGCAACAGTTCTACTGATGCAGCCCAGTATGCCAATGCCCTTTTTAGCAACAAGAGCACACTGTTGACTCATATCCAGCTTCCCATCCACCATGACGCCCAGCTCCTTTTGTACAGTGCTGCTACTTAGCTGATTGCTCCTCAGCCTGTAGCAGTGCATGGGGTTTTTCCATCCCAAGTGCAGGACTTTGCACTTGTCCTTGTTGAACCTCATGAGATTTCTTTTGGCCCATTGCTCCAATTTGTCTAGGTCTCCCTGAATCCTGTCCCTGCTCTCCAGCGTGTCTACCATTCCCCTGATCTTGGTTTCATCCGCAAACTTACTGAGTGTGCAATCTATTCCATTATCCAGATCATTAATGAAAATGTTGAACAGAACCGGCCCCAGGACTGACCCTGGGGCACACCACTCATTACTGGTTGCCAACTAGACATTGAGCAATTGATTCCTACTTGCTGAAACCATTGATCTAGCCAGTTTTCTATCCACCATACAGTCCACAAATCCAACCCATACTTTCTTAACTTGCCAACGAGAATGCTGTGGGAAACAGTACCAAAAGCCTTACTGAAGTCGAGGTATATCATATCAACAGCTCTTCCCGCATCCACAAATCCAATCATCTCATCATAGAAGGCAATGAGGTTGGTCAGGCATGATTTACCCTTGGTGAATCCATGCTGACTGTTCCTGATCACTCAGTTTTCCTCTAAGTATTTCAGGATGGCTTCTCGGAGAACCTGCTCCATGATTTTTTCAGGGATTGAGGTGAGGCTGACAGGTCTGTAATTCACCAGATCCTCCTTTTTCTCTTTCTTTAAGATAGGTACTATATTTGCTTTTTTGCAGTCCTCCAGAACCTCCCCCATTTGCCATGAGTTTTCAAAGATAAAGGCCAGTGGTACTGCTATCTCATCAGCCAACTCCCTCAGCACCCTCAGATGCAGTTCATCTGGCCCCATGGACTTGTGCACATCCAGCTTCTTTAAGTAGTCCCGAACCTGACCTTCCACCACCAAGGGCCTCTCTTCTTCTTTCTAATCTGCCATACCCAGTGTAGTGGGCTGGGAGCTGGCCCTCCCTGTGAAAAGTGAAGTACAGAAAGCATTGAGCACTTCAGCCTTTTCTGCATCCTCCACCACGAGGATACCTGCCCCATTCAGTAAGGGACCTACACCATCCTTGATCCTCTTCGTGTTATTGACATACTTGTAGAACCCGTTCCTGTTATCCTTCACATCACTTGCTAGCTGCAACTCCAGTTGTCCTTTGGCCTTTCTGATTTTACCCCTGCAGTCCCAAGCAATATCTTTGTATGCCTCCCTAGTCATCTGTCCAAGCTTCCAATTCCAGTAAGCTTCCTTTTTATATTTTAGCTCAGTGCAAAGTTCTCTGTTAAGTCATGCTGGAAGCCTTCCACATTTGCTTATTGGAATGGTATCTTCCTGTGCCCTTAGCAGGGTTTCTTTAAAATACAGCCAGCTCTCTTGGACATCTTCCCAATCAGATCAACCTCCCAAGGGTTCCTGTCCATCAGCTCCCTAAGGCAGCAACGATCTGCTTTTCTGAAGTCCAGGGTCTGCATTTTGCTTCTTCCCTTTTTTCCATTAATTAGCATCTTGAACTCTACCATCTCACTGTCACTGCTCCCCAGGTTGCCATTCACTTGTACTTCTCTGATCAATTCTTTGTTTGTGAGCAGCAAGTCAAAAGGTGCAAGGCCCCTAGATGGTTCCGCCAGCATTTGTACCAGGAAGTTGTCCCCAGCACTCTCCAGGCACTTCCTGGATTGCCTGTGCACTGCTGTATTGCCCTCCCAGCAGATGTCAGGATAACTGAAGTTCCCCCATGAGAACCAGGGCCTGTGATCTGGAAACTTTTGCTAGTTGGCCATAGAATGCCTCATTCACCTCCTCCTTTTGGTCCAGAGGTTTGTAGCAGACACCCACCATGACATCCCCTTTGTTGCCCTCTCCTCTAAATGTAACCCACAGACTTTCAACTGGATTGTTTCCACTTTCACAGTGGAGCTCTGAGCAGTCATACAGCTCTTTTACATATAGCGCTACTCCTCCCCCTTCCCCTCTTCTTCCCTGCCTGTCCTTCCTGAACAATTTATACCCATCCATTGCAGCGCTCCAGTCATGCAAGCTATCTCACCATGTCTCTGTTATTCCAATTATATCATAGTTCCTTGTGTGTGCTAGTACTACCAGTTCTTCCTGCTTGTTTCCCAGGCTCCTTGCATTTGTGTACAGGCACCTAAAATACCAGGCTAATTGCCCTCCTTTCCCCTGTTGATTTTCAGTTCTGTTGCATCTATCCCTTTGCATTTTTCCCAGCATCATCCTTCCCAACTCGTCTCAGGCATTAGAGCTTCATTAGGACACTTAAGACAATTATTTGATTCCCCCCAAGTTCCAACTACCCCCTCTTTTATCCCTGGTGTTACAGTCCTGGCACTCCCCCAAGTTCCATCCCTTCCCCTAGGTTTTCCACATTGTGACTTACCTGTGGGCTTTGGTCACCTTCCCCTTTCAAACCTAGTTTAAAGCTCTCCTCACTAGGTTGGTCAGTCTGCATCCGAATATGCTGTTCCCCTTCCTCAATAGATGGCTATAGGCATCTATACAGGACAAAGCCCTGAATATCAGGACTGTTCCTATAAAATCAGCACATCTGGTCGCATATGGAATGTGTTGGTGATGCAGGAAATGGACACTCCCTCTGCCCAGTCCTTGCACATGGGAAATTTTCACAAGTGACTATATAAAGTCAATCCCAGGTCATAGTTTTAGCTTAGTCTGAATTGATTGTATTTACTCATTTGCATGGTGTTACACTTCAGACCATTAGACATAACAAGTAGATGGAAATCTATATCTCACATGGTAGAATTCAAAATGGACTTTCAGATAAGCAAGATAGAACGCTACCTACAGATTTTATACTCAACCTTTATTTAGAAACAAATATATTAACCCATACACCAACCAACATTCTGACTTTGGATATTTCGTATGGCATTGAACAAACTCACTATTCGACTAGACCACATAACAACTTGTCAAAAGCAAAGTTGATATAAGTTATGTAGGCTTCTGCAGATAAATCACAGACACAAATATACAAATTAATTATTCAGGAAGGGAAAAATAGATCACCTGTTGAACAAGACACACTCACTAGATATTATTTACCACTTGCAGAAGCAGACAAGTTACATCATGAATCAGATTTATTATCTAGTGATTCAGATATAGTGCTTACTAAGTCAGATATAACACCTCTTGTAATAGACACATCACTTCTTAAACCAGCTGCAGTGCATCATCTTCCATGTCAGATAACGTTGTACACAAAATGATGAGAAAAAATAACATCCCCAAGCTCCCAGTGTGATACAGTGGCTAAGAGAGTAAATGTGATCCATGGATGTATGAACAGAGGAAAATCAAGCAGAAGTAAGGTGGTATTACTATTGCCTGCCATTAGTGAGATGGAACTGGAATGCTGTCAACAGCAGAACTGACTACTATTTTAAAAGGATGTTTACAAACTGGAAGGGTTCAGTTAAGAGCTGCAAGAATTATTAGAAGCCTAGACCACAGTCTGTAAGCATCTATTGGGCAAGCTGGGGTGGGAGGAAAAGATTTCAGATAATGAAGGGCTTTTTAATTAAATCAAACAGAGGCATAATAAGATCCAGTGGATCAAAGCTAAAAATAAGGTGAAATTTTTAACAGAAAGGGTAATTAACCACTGGAATAACTTATTCAGGAATTTAAGAAAGCAAGGAGTCATGTGGCACTTAAATACTAACATTTATTTATCGCATAAGCTTTCGTGGGAGAATATCCCACTTTGTCAGATGCTTTGAAGAGGGAGAGCTTACAGAATTGGATGAAAATAAATGCAGGGGAGTGTAAGACATGGGATCAGGTCATACTGCAACAGCAAATAAGAGCATTTGTAAGGATTCAAACTCCAGGAAACAGCACACGCGGGGGGGGGGTGAATTCAAATTACCTGTTATAATGTGAAAAGAATCCATAGCCACGATTCAGCCCTGCTTTCACATAATCTAAGCTGTATATTATTTGAATTTTGGCTGTTTCTCTTTGAAGTCTTGATGTCCCATTGATTTTCCTGACGACCATTGTTACAAATCATCAATGGAGTGATTAGGAAGATGGAAGTGCCCAACAACTTTTTTTTTCTTTTTTTTTTTTTGGTGTTGTGATGTCTGATGTCAGTTTTGTATGCATTTATTCTTCTGCATAGGGACTGTTCTGTTTGTCCAATGTATAAGGCATGGGGGCATTTCCGGCACATGATGGCCTTGCTCATCCACTAATGATCACCCACTTAACCCACATCACTATTGGGATGCTCAGAATCTCCTGGCTGTCAGAAGCATTGGTGCTTGTGCACAGGTGAGCATTGCCTTCTCCCAAGTAATCCAGGGAGAAAAGGGAGGGGGTTACACAAACCAAACTGCTGTCAGTCAGCATGGGCACAGAGAGAGCTGAGAAGCCAGGAGAATGAGGCAGGAAGGCAGCAATGCCAGATGCTGCTGTTGTCTGATTTAGAGGGAAAAGGAGTTTCATGCTTTCTTCTTTGTCTCTCGCAGGTGTTCTCTGATCAACCCCTATACTGCACACTCTGGTTTTACTTGTATTAGAAGGACATTAAGAATGTTTGTTCTCTGACTGACTGTGCCAAATCCTGCCCTGCACTGTGCAGATGCCCTGTGGAGTCAGAACAAGAAGCTCTTTCCTCAGCACATGCAAGCAGCAACACAACAGGACACCCTTTTACACTAGAAGTTACAGCTCACTGGCACTCCATGGCCCAATGTGATTTGGAGGTGCAGTCAGGCGTTTTCCCTCACCATGCACATAGGGTACAATCCACAATATTTATCCAGAGGAACACACACTAGTACTCTCCGGAGCAGCACTGAAGTGCAGACTCTCCGGAGCATATTCTCTTTTGCAGACCTCCCAGAGCCTTTTTGTGCTGGTGCAGGATGGTGGCTCAGGGACCCCAGGACAGCTGACCCTGCCATTCCTTGTGCAGCTAGTAACATCAAGGACAGGGATTTTGCCCTGTATGTATCTGCGCTCATTAGATATAGCCTCATTGCAGTATGTAGTTTCTTTCAGAAATCAAATGAAGAACTTTAAGTTTCCTTCTTCCAGCATTTAATCAGGGCAAATGCCCTCCCTTGTCCAAGTCACAGATCTGAGAGCCACATTGCTCTCATTTAAACTGATGTAAGTCAGTAATAACTCAGCAAAGTCTGTGGCATTACACTCATTTAAAGCTGGCATGAGAGAAGAATAAGGGCAGCAGTTGGTCTGCAATGCTCCAATGAAGGCAAAGGCCTTTGTGCCCTGTCAGATGCATGCCAAAGATCTATGGATAATCAATATCTGCTTCTGAGTCACCTAAAATTCCTGAGTTCTAATAAGCATAACTGTCATGAAGGACAATAAAGGGGTTACATAGCTGAAGTCCTCATAACAATTTCATTTCAGTCATAACTGCTTAGATGCATAGAATCCTGAGACAACTCTAATGACCACATGTTCTGTCAGCTTTCACAACACTGTGAAACTTCAGGAATTACACCCCATTACCATCCTAAATTATAGATAACTTTCTCTCTTCAGTTGCTGATATGCAGCATATTTTTTCTGCAAGGCAGTTAGATAATGTCAGCACAAATTACTGCTTTCCACACAGCACAGCCAATGGCACCATGGGCATTAAAGAAGCTTAAGAAAACCAAATCAGAACAGACAGAAGGAACTGCTTTCCTTGACTTGGAAATAACAAATGTTTGTAGCAGTGTGCTGGATAAGCCAAGGGAGAGAAAAATATCTGGGTCACTCAAGGAGCTTTACAAGCTTCACATAATCAAGGATCAAAACTGAAGTTTAGATTCTTTTTCTGTATGAAAGAAGAGTATAAGAAGTCTCTGTGTTTCAGAGAAGATCTGCAGCTGTACATTGGCTATCTGGTGATATGTACAGTAGTAGTGGTATAATAAATATTTTTATTGCTTAAACAGGGAAGCTTTATTTCTGACTTTGTAAATTGTCAAAATAACCACAATAAGAATAGAGGGTTATTTAAAGTGCTTTTCTACCCTTTCATCCATTTGGTGGGCCTTTCCCAGTGAGGCATGATTGATGAAAGAACAGAAGGACTGATAGGAAGTTATCTATCTCTGAAAGAATCACAAATGCTATAGCATTCTTCATCACTTGATTTACTGCTTATTAGTTTGAGTCTAGGAAATTAATTCCTTATCTTAATAGTTTTTCTTCATTACCATTTGATTATGCACTGTGTTGCATTAAAAGTCAAGCTCTAGGTTGCCACCTGCTGTTTCATTTCACATTTTGTGAGTGGGAAAATGTCCATTACATCTTCAAAGCATCTGATGAAGTGGTGAAAACAGCTCCCTGGTTTCTTTATTTTTCCCACTGCATTCTGCATATTCTCATTTCTACTAACTGCCTGTGCCCAGAAAAGGCAGCCATTATGGCTCTGTCATACACACTTCACTTTTGTACATACATTTTTCATCAATCTAAAATAAATTACTTTAGTCTGAAGTTCTCTGGTTGTTCTTTTTGTACAGAAAAGCATCATGGGAAAGCTGTGCTAGGGAGTTAATCCTGCTCCTACTGAAATCACTAGCATAACACTTATTAATTTTGATGGGCACAACATTTACCTCCATTCTGGCTTTTCAGTATTAAAGCAAAATATGAAACTAGACTTTTAAAAATCCCCCAACACAATAAAAATGCAAAGGAGATTCAATAAAAAACCTCCTGTGCCAAACTTTACAAGACCACTGAGGATCAGCAACACCCTTAACATGCAAAAACATGGAAAGTGTAGGTTAGAAGCCTGGTGGTTGATGACTTCATGGGTTTTCACCAAACCCTTGAAGTAATTTTAATGTTATTCACACTGAATCACTGAAGATGCTGGCTATTTCTCAGGGTTCCTATTATCAGGAATTAAGCAGGTTTTAAAAGCACATTTTTGCTCTTTAACACATACTGAAAAAAATTAAAATTTGAAAACACATATTTCTGACAACTGGTCTTTAACTAGGACTTCTGCCAAATCAGATTTATAAATGCTTACACTACTTTACATTTTAGACGTGTCTATTGCTCTTGCATGGCTGGTTAAATCCTTACTGAGAACTGAAAAGCAGGTAGGAAACAATGTGCAAACAACTGAAAGGTGTCGGCACAGGGCTAGAATGCCAGTGTGCGAATGCCTCCTCACCACTCATATGTGCATAGAACTGGGCATAGTTTGACAGGAGAGCAGGGGAGGAGCCAAGAAGGAAGGAGAATTCACACTTCTCACATTGAAATGCTGCCAGAGCTTCTAGTTTGCCACTGAAGTGCCAGGAGGAACTGTGTCCAAGTCAGTCAGAATTCATTCAAGGGTCACACTTGCAGCCCTATCTTTTCCTGCCTAGAGAGCCAAAGGAGATGGAATAATTCCTTAGGACTCTGTTGCACCTGTTGCGTTCTGTGTTGCAAGATGCATACAGCTGCACTGCCCTGGTGTGGCCCACTGATCCTTTGGGAGGAATTTGTCTCAGGAAAACAGAATGGCTTCTGGAGTTTGAAACCCCTCCAAAGCTGCACGCCCACTGCTTTGTAGGGTGCCTCTTACCTTCTGCTCTCTCCCGCAGCTACTCAAGTCTGTAGAGGGACATGGTGGGGAGACTGCAGTCATGCCAGCCCTGTCTCTGGCCAACCTTCCTTATGTGCCTTTTGTGGTGTGTTTTGAGGAGCTAGTAGACAGGATGCAGTCCCTGTACTTCCCAGAGTACAGGGCTATAATTCTGCCTGATACTTACATGAGCCACACAGAAGCTGGGAAGTTCCAAATGAGCAGCCGTGTTAGCCTCGTTCAGCAAAGCGAGGAGTCCTGTAGCACTTTTAAGACTAACAGATTTGTTTACTGCATGAGCGTTCATGGGGGAAAATCCCACTCTGTCATATTCTTGAAGATGGAGAGCTTACAGAATGGGAGCAGTGCAAACCCTTTGCAGTGCACATCCACAGGAGGGCTGGGCACAATCAATGGGCATTAGAATTTATCAAAGAGAAATTGGATGAAACTAGGAAAGGCAAAATGGAGGTTGAATCTTGGCAAAGTTTTACAGCCACTAGGCACTCTGAACAGCGGACTAGTCTCCTGTGGCAGTATTCAGTGCTGCTGTCTTAACACTACTCATGTAGATGTCAATGGGAGTTTTGCCTTTAAGTTCAACAGCAGCAGAGTTAGACTAGTGCAAAGTGCTTTTGAAAGATCATTGTGTTGGTAGCAACGGAAGCCTCACTGCTTGGGACCTAATAGACAACTCCCTATGAAATTGAGGGGTAACAGAAACAGAGTCTTGTAGAGAATGGTCTGGCAGTGGCTGGAGGAACTAGCAAAGTTTTTCCATTTCCAACTGCTGTAATTCTAACGTTGCCCTCTTAACTAGAGGTGTTTGCCAGATAGTAAGCAGGAAGGATGTCTGCTTCTAATAGGCCCATTGTACCCTGGTGTCTTTATTCAAGTCAAAAAAGTTAAGCTGGGTGACTCAAGAGGAAGAAGCTTTTTACTCCCTATCCATCACTGTGCCCCTATATAAGGGCCAGGCAGAATCTAGATTGTAATACTTACCAGAGCAGCCCACTGTGAGATTAAAAAAAAAAAAAAAAAGTGATTCAGCCCTGTGAGCTGCAGAGAAAGTTTCTATGAGTTGATCCTAGCAGCTTCTCCAGAACTTGAAATTAGGGGGGTGTCAGGGGATGTGTGGAGGGGTGTTGAGGGGCTCATTAAATTGGTATAACACTGTTACTAGCTGACAACTGGGGGTGGTGTTTGGAAATTCAGGGGAGGTGTGAGGGGGTGTTATGGAAACTCCTGATTGCTCCTAAGTAATCTGCTACATGGGATGGTTGATTTGACAGCAGTGGGACTTAAAAGCACTCAGCACATCACAGGGTCAGACCCAAACAGCAGACATTCCAATGAATGCCTCTTTTTCTGTACATACATTAAAAACTAGACCACACCCCTTCTGCTAATAGAAAGGTGGTGTGAATCCCAATATGATGATAACATGATAATTATATTTCATCTTTTGGTAGCAGTGCTCATCGCCAGATTCCTAAGTATTTACAAACATTGGTTAAACCTTGGCAAGATAGGAGAGTCATTATCCTCACTTTACAGACCTGGTAAAGGACTTACACAAAAAGACATAGGAAGATCATGGCAGAGCTCGAAATAGTTGCCCAGATTTCCAGCCCTGTAGCACCCTGTGCTAACTGCAGTTTTAAAGTCCACCACCACTTGCAAGACTGCTGGCCAAATGATCATTGAAAGTAGTACAATTTCTCTGCATTTTCAGTCTAGCTCTGTTCTTTCATGTACTGAGGAGTTTTTAAGTAAAATGAAAGTTTTCCTGAAGTTGTCACTGTGGGAAAAACCTTTGAACCTGATTGCAGACAAATTCCATGTTCCTGGCACTTTACTCTTATAACTGATAGAAAAAGAACAAATATATTCCAAGACCTAATTCTACAATCATATTCTGAACAATCTGCATTCTGCTTCACTGAAGATCTCTGGTAAGCAAGAACTCAACACAGCTTTTTCCAAACTGTGAAGGAGCATGCACTCAGTCCCATGAATCCTACACCATCATAGCAGCAGCTTCCTGAGTGTAGCACACATATAGCAAGGAAATAATCAACTGCTATAAGCACTGTGCAGTATATACCCAAGTTGCAGTTTGGAAAGGGCAAATTCCTTAACTGTTGGATAAACACTAATGCACACTGTTTTTTAGTATGATTCTGTGATAGAAATTCTACAGCCCTCATTGAGGAAAACCTCTGACTGATGTCATCTGGTCCAAACAAGAGCTGTGGGGTTTAGACCTGTATAATTAAAATCCACACATATATTCAGAATTTTCTGTGTGTCTGAAGCACAACACATGCCTTAAATGGTCAGTGTAGTTTTTTCAATAGATTACTGATTACAGAATAAATAAAGCAGAACATAAGTATAACTGTCTCATCATTGAAATCTTAATTTAAATAGGTTACACTATATTTGTTTCAGCACAGAGTACCGCAACATTTTTTGTCTATAATATTGGAATAGGTGTGTTTTTGCTAAGAGGAAAGCAGCACATTTTACTGTAGAATATATAGAGCATGTATTAAGCAGCATTCTCTGCAGGATTTCACTCTAGCTACCATGCACATTTTAGTATGCATGTAAAGGCTGAAAATGAAATCTCAGGATGTAAAGTCTGAAGTGGAATAAAATGGCTATTTTTGGTGAAGCTGGAATGTCTGCTATCAGCACTGAATATTATCAGGGATATATCAAGGCAGAGAAGCTTCAGTTGCCCATGAAGTGGGCAAAGATGGGTATCAGGCTTAGAGTAAGGACGACAGATTAAGATGGGGATGCATTTCCTCTTGTTGAAATAAAGTACTTAGGTATCTAAAGGTAAGAAATTAAGTCCCCTTTTTCTAGCATTTATCATTCATGTTTTTGGTGCAAAAAGTAATGCCCTTTAAGCCACAAATAAAAACGTGCTCTTCCCTGCTAAGATATACCATTCAAAAGTAAATTTATTGCCTTCCTCCCTGATACCCCAAGCCTCCTTATGAATTCCATATTTGGTACCATTCTGGTTTCTTCAAAAAGGAACTGAAGATCACTACTGCATACAATCTTGTGGTTCCATTCTTTCCTGTTGGATACATATAATCCAATCCAGACAGGTTATGCAGGTGGGCCAACAAAAACTTATGGTCAGCAGTAACAAAGTATGTCAAATGACCTGAATAAATGACCATAGACTCTACCCTTATCTAGGAAGAGATAAAGTATCTATCAAAGGTTTTTCTACAGCATTTATCATCATAGAATCCAATGTCAGTAATAAAACCAATGTAGTCTCTGTCCCATATGCAAGCCAAAAGACAGGCTGAGGAGACCGTGAGGACAGATGACACAATCTGCATGACAAACTATGATTTCACCACATCTTTCCTGACAGTAATCCCTAAGATGAGAAAGCTAGAGGAAGAATAATTATGGAGAGTGCTAATGTTACAAGCGAACCGTTTATGAAATTTCACCTTGGTCACATGAAGCAGCTTGGCCACTTAGTTACAGGAGTTAAAGTAAGCCAGAATGCACTGGAACAGCATTCTGGGGCCCACTATTTTTAGGTGCTCAGGGTTCCAGGGCTCCTAAAAATAGAAAATGGAGCTGAAATGCTCCATTCCAGGACCCACCATTTAAAAACTAGTGGGCACCAAAACACAGCTTTCCAGCTTCATTTCTATTGTTAGGGGCCAACCGAATGCTGAGCCCCTAAAAATAGCAGGCCCTGGAATGCTGTTCTGGCATGCTCTGGCAGGGCAGAGAGCTTCTCCTACACTGGGAGATTTTAAATCTCCCACCCTGAACCATCTCTGACTGAGCATGCTCAGAGCCTCTGAGCATGCTCAGTCAAAGCAGACTGTGGATGAGAGGCTCAGCCCAGGCTGGGGCCTGCCCTCATGGTGGCTAGGTAAGTGGGCTCTGGGGGGCAGGGTTCAAGGACAGGTGAACTGGCTCGGCAGGGAAAGGACACGGAGGAGGGGGAAGCTGGTGGCAGGGTAGGGAGAGGATAGGGAAGGGCTCAGGGAACCACAGGGGCCAGTGGTGGGACTGGGGGGTAAGGGAGGGGCTTAGGGTGTTTGAGGGAACAGGAGAAACCAGTGGGGTGGTTGGGGTGTCTGGGCGAGCAGGTGAAGTTGGTGGGGGGGTTGGAGGGTCCACGGGAGCAGGAGAAGCCAGCAGGGGGGCTTGGGGAAGCAGCATGGTGGGTGCCCCTGAGCTGCACACTGAGCCACTGTGTCCCAGAGCGCTCCCCTATGGATGGGGATAGCCCACACTGCCAGGCTTTCAGGGAGGGAGGGGTTGCTGGCCTCTGGGGTTGGGGAGTGTGGAGCTGCTGGGGGACAGGGAGGGAATCTGCTGGGGGAGCAGGGTATGTTTGTGTGTAGCTAGGGTGTGTGTGGGTATGTGTGAGTGTAGCTGGGGGTGTGTTGAGGGGAATGTGGGTGTAGCTGGGAGGGGGGTGTAGCAGAACAATAACCAATGCATATGGTACCAATAAGTGGTTGCAAATGCCTATGTGGGCTGGAGCCCTCACATGCATGAAAGGGAACTGGATGATATAGGAAGGAGTTCCAGGCATGGGTGAAGGAGGCCTGGATGTGCGTGGAGGGGGCCTGGAAATTTAGGAGGGTTCCAGGGCCACCAAATTATACTTCAATCCCTACTTAGTTACACAAGCTGATGAGAAGTTTGGTAGCAGCTCCCACCAAACACTGAGGCACGTTCAGGATTTTGGTCCTTCAGAATGTCCCTGTGGTCACTCTGGAATCATGAAATTCCACAATATGGACAGCTCTTGTTTGTGGGGCAGGATGGAGCACATTAGGGTGGTGGGGAGCCGCAGCTAGGCAGCCTCATTTGGAAGTGAGTAGTTGAGCCCTGCATGACCCTCCACCCAAGCATTTAACCATTTAAACATTCTATTTTTAGAACATTTAAATGGATGCTTAATTAAATAAATTTTTACATCCCTAAATGAGTTATAAGTGAATAAGACCCTTCTGCTTTGCCTCTTAGGCACAATGCTGTGAGTCTCCACAAAGAAAACCCTCTTTTTGCCATATGTTAAGAGCAATCTGTTTGCTTTCTTATTTCACATTCGATTTTGTTTGTGATTAGAAAACCAAGTATCAAAGTGCCAAGAAGAATGAATGATCCATCAAGATCTATGCCTGTAATCCTTGGAAATCAGCCTATATCCTAGTTTCACATCCCACAAATCCATCTAGTGAATGGCAGCGCTGGGTATTTGCATCTTTAAACATCTGACTACATTTCTTAAAGTGTTTCCCATATCTTGTGGGTGTTGGCAATTGGATCCATAGTTGAATGTTTATGTAAAGAAATTCTGCTTCAATTATTTACTAGCCATTCGCTTGTTTCACTGCAATGTATGACCTCTTCATTTTAAATTACATTTTACCTAAAACAATTTCTTGGCATCAGCTCAGTTCTGTCCTTTACAAGTTGTCCTTTTGAGTTCTAATTCACCACCTGGGCTGGATTCTTCCCTCAGTGAAGTGTAAGTAAAAAGTAATTCCAGGGAGAACATTAATGCTGCACCAGTCTAAAACCCGTGCAGATGAGAGCAGAATCAGGTTCAGCATATTCATACATGGATTTTGCTTGTTCAGAATATAAAGATTAGTTTCATGGTACTAAGAGCTGCCAAAAACATGATTGCTTGTTTTTCAGCTGCAGCATCATGGATTAAATGAAATTCATCCCATGCAGGCAGCTAACACAAGGCCTATGTACCACTCCGGTCCCTACTAAACCATATTTTAAAGTCCTAAGCAGTGCACAGGCCTTGTGTTAGCTGTCTGCCTGGCGACAAATTTCATCCACAACGCTTTATTTGAGAGACCAGCATCCTAGATAAATCTGGTCCAAAAGGTGTAGGCTTGATAGTCTAATTCAGTAAAACAAATAAGTCCTGTGACACTTGTAAAAGTCTTTTAAAGTGCCACAGGTCTCCTTATTTTTTTCTTGTTAAATCTCTTGCTGTGAACTAAAAAGATGGGTCTTGCTGCTGGTGCATCGGCTTTGTATATACAAGTGCTATCTTTAGATTCCAACAAATGAAAAACAGTCATTCTGCTACAGGAGCATAATGTCATGAGATATTAGCATGTTCTCTGTTGATCTGGGGTATCAAGAGGGCGAGAATTCCAATGGTGATGTATTGGTATGGAACATCATCCTGAAAATTGTAAACTTACTTAATTCACTATATAGGATGATAATTCAAACCCATCTGGACAGACCCTCAAAGGCTAATGAAGAAAACGATTGGTACAGATGTACAATACAGGCAGTAGGAAGAAAAGCATCCTGTCTGACAGCTTTAATTCTTATCAAGGAAAATATTCTAGGGACAAACATTGTGCCTGATTCTGAGCTATGCTAAATGCCCTCAAATCCCATTGCATTCACTAGCTGTTGAAGGTCATCAGTATCTTCCCAGGTTACTCCATTTATTAGGACATCTCTAGGGCTCTTACTGTTCCTAACATCACAATATGTATTCTTTCAGGAAAAAATATTCAAAGATTTTAACTAGGCTGAGTCACATGAGAGAGCTCTGAACAAGGGACTCTAATTGAGTACTAGATTCAAAATAACAGATCTTCATACTGGAGGAACTACCAGCTCTGAATTGCATAAGGACAGGCTTAAAAGACTCTCAAAATTATATAGGATTAAACTATCATGTACCCTGATGGGAAACGCAGCTTGACTAAATCGGTAAGTCACTCTTCAACCATTTTTCCAAACCACCTCCAGTTGCTCAGACCTTTCAGGTATCACATAAGCCAACATACCTAGTTTCATGATCAAGAAATCTCGCATATTGGGAGCCATCCTCTGGAATCAAGCTGTGGCACAGCTCAACCTTTATCTCTCCCAAGTTCCAGAGGAGCAGCCATGTTAGTTTAGTTCAGCAAAAAAAGCATGGAGTCTTTAAGCACTTAGGGTGTGTTCGCACAGGCTTCTTATTTCGAAAAACAGAGGTTGTTTCAAAATAAGAAATAGCATGTCCACATGATGTACTCCCATTTCAAAACAACGGGTTCCCTTGTTTTGAAATGGGAGCTGTGTTTTGAAACGGCTTAAACCTCCTTCCATTTAGAAACAAGGTTGTTTCAGAACAAACTGTTCTGAAACAACATTTGACATTACTCCCAGGGTGCTTAGCACCCTGGGAGGAAGGGCCACCCCCTCAGCACCCTGGCCAGGGTGCTGAGGGGTGTCCCCTGGCCAGCAGAGGGGAACTGCAGACCCCAGTGGGGTGAGGCTCCGGGCTGCACTCACCCCAAAGGGGTCTGCAGCCCTCTGCAGACCCCTGCAGGGTGAGCCGCCAGCTCCTCTCACCCTGTGGGGGTCTGCAGCCCCCCCGAAGCGAAATAGCATGTCCACATGCTATTTCGTTTCCCTCATTTCGAAGACAGTTTTTTGTCTTTTGAAATAAGTTGTTTTGAAATAAAACATTATTTCAAAACAGCTTGTTTTGAAACATCTTGTTTCGAAACAAGCAGTTTGTGTGTGAACATAGCCTTAAAGACTAACAATTATTTATTGCACGAGCTTTCGTGGGACAAAATCTTACTTTGTTCTTCAAAGTGTCTGACAAAGTGGGATTTTCCCCCATGAAAGCTCATGCAATAAATAAATCTGTTAGTCTTTAAGTGCCAGAGGACTCCTGGCTTTTTTTATCTCTCCAGAATCCAAACAAATATGAATCTCAGACATAGCTTTGCACACACATCTTTTTTTGCTTGAGTAAATACATTATTTGATTGCACATTGGAAGACTGTTTCACACATTCTTTAGCACTATACTGGTGCTGGTCAGTCAGAGACAACTACTGGCTGCATGTGAATGTGGTGCTACAGGTTACCTCATCTCACTGACCTGAAATCAAAACCTTTGAACCATATAATTGAATCCAGCAAATACTGAATTTAATAAAATCTGCAGCCTCAAACAGTACATCCCACATTACTACTTGCTTCTTTTCAAATATTTTAAAGCTGTCAGTCAATGCTTGTTACACTTTTATAACTTGGAGACTCAAATCTTTGACAGAGGAAAATACCAAGTGCCAAAGACTTCACAATCACATTGCATAGAAACTTATCCCACCTGCTAGTCAAAAATGAATAACATGTTCATGACATTTTAAAAATGTAACTAGCAAAAGAATTCATTGCTCCAAAAGAGTAAGCTGCTTTGTATACTCCCAGATTCAAATTGTGATTGCTTCCTAATAGACGAAATGTTTTCTGATTTAACATGATTCACATTTAGATAAACAAATTCAGACTACATGCAACTCCACTCATCTGTGGTCTTTCACGTGGCTGTTGTGATCATATTCCTGCCTGAGGCAATTCTTCAGAGCACTTTTTTTTGAGTTTAGAGCATATCCATGATGTGATGCATCAGGTTTCTACTCATGGGCAGCACCATAATTTAGAAACCTGAAGTAATAGTATTCATCTGAACATTTGGCAGCATCTAGAAATCTACTTGCCACTGACACTTCCCGAAGCATGATACAATAGTACCCGGCCTGAAGAAAGTTTATTGGTATTATCTAAACATTTTACTCCAACATCATTTGGATTAATAATGTGATCCAAACTCTTCTACAGAGATGTCACGAGAGGTAGAGTCAGCTCATACAAGACAAGGTCCTTTATTACAAATTAGAAATGTTAGCGTGAGGTTAGTTTGTTAATAGAAAGTGATAGCTACTCAGAAAAAAGTGTTTCCAGTTCTATTCCATGCCAGACTGTCCTGTACCACAGCTTCCAGAAGACTACATCAATCCTATTACTTCCTGTTAATGAGCTGTATTGTGTGAGGTCTTCTCTAGACTAAGGAAATTTGCAGTAGTTCAGCTGCAACAGTGCAGTTTCAACTACACATACCCCACATGTGGATGCACTACACTAATGCAAATTGGGGTTTACACCAGTGCAGTTTACTCCAGCAACTTACAAAATGAGTTGCTATGGTGAAAGCCCCTTCTTTTACTAGTACAGTACCCCTATAACAGGGATTTGCACCAGAATAGCTATGTTTGTGCAAAAAACCTCCAAACCCAAATGTAGACAGGACCTCATCAGTGGTCTTTTTGTAATAAGCTCAGTTATATCACTTTCTGTAGTCATCACCATGGTTTTACACATGAGGAACCATATTGCAAGTTTGCACGAGATGAGTCACTTGTGAGTGATTCCATTCTCTACTGGAACATAGAGCTGAGGAAAACCATCCCTTGACTTTGATTATCTGATCTATGAGCCAGATTTCATTAATTTATTAATGTTCATGGAGATAGAAGGTGCTACAGAAATACAAATATTGTTATATTTGCTTTCCCATTGATGTCTGTCTGTAGCAATTTTCAGAAGTAAAGTGATGGCTATTCTGCTAGTTCAGTATTTACAAAGTCAATCTAAAGTTTTTCTTCAGTTCATTAGGTACTCACTAAAACCTGATTTTCAGTTCAAGGTAATGATGATTTGAGGGAAATTATGTTTCTTGAACCCAGAAGCATTTTTTTTTTTTGCAGTGTTCCTCTTGTACATGTACTAGTCTCATCATTAGGGATGACTCAGGCTGCTTTTGCTCAGCTGGCTTCAGTATCTGTGGCTAGGTCTTCAGTAGTGCAAGTGGCAGCCTGAAAACATTGTTACAAATCTGCTAAAAACACCAGTTCCTTTCTTAAGCGCATTGTGATCCTTCATTCCTCATACACCCAAACTGCACACTGAAAGCAAAAGAAGTTTTCAGGGCTGGGGGTAGAAACAATGGAGGACAAATAACTGCTCTTAGGCCAGTTAAATGGATAGATTTGCTTCCTCACATCTTCACTGCCTGTGCAGAACATTAATATATGACTGCAAAGTATGGAATACTAAAATGCCTTGTAGAATGGTCTTTCATTTCAGGATCTCAAAGCTCAATACACACTACTAAAACCCCATCACAGCCCTGTGAGCATTGTATTATTATGGTTAACGTACATATGGCTAAAATTATTCATAGAGAGTTTAAAGGACTTGTCCCCGTGGTCACACAAGACGTTAATTGAAAAGTAAGGAAAAGAACACAACAGAAGATAATTTGTCTGGGTGTTTTCTGCCTTCCTTATCTGATTCCAGCTCCTCTAGCCATGGAGCAGAAAGCACAATCAGTGAGAGATCTGTAATCCTTGGGCTACTCTGAGCCACTCCCATTAACCCTTCTGGTTTACCCCTGTGAAGCATTCCAGCTAATATGGCTATCTCTACTCTATGTTTGTTACAATTTGTCCTCTGCTCTTTCGTGACTTCAGACTGTAGGGTCCATAAATCCATAACTAATGGGACTGCTGCTGAAGCCCAGAGCAATATTCAAGCAGCAGAAGGAAGTCTTCCCTTTAGGGTGAAGAGGGCCAGAAGTAGAGTAGATAAAAATAAAACAAACATTTGATTTTTTTCTCTCAGCAGAGGGGCACTTTGTTTCACAACAACCTCAAAAGCTGAAGAGAATGGCCAGGCTGACAGCTGTCCTGAGCACAGTTCCCTAAACCTTACTAAAGTCATGACTGCCAAATAAGATCAGAAATGTTGGAACCTCTGTGGTCATATGGTTTACAGGTTCTAAGTCAGTCTTTGTCACAGAGAAAAATCAAAGTATGCCAGTGTGAATGCATGTTTTGGTAAATAACATGATGTGGAGGGGTATAGTGCAAGAAATGCATTTGGGACACATAGTATAGGTTACAGCTTGCATAGGGGATGGTTTTCTCTTGGAAATAACCTCTACAATTGAAAGAACTTAACTGAAAGCTGCAAGAAAGGAGCAAGGACAGTGTTGTATTTTGAAGCCATAAGTAGAATTAAAATGCAGTCACTAAGCTTGCAGTGGCTTTTTTATCCACTCAGACACAGATAAATTCACAGTTCCTCCATCCTGTCTGCAGGGGTGGACTTGCCATCTGGCAGTTCTGGCACAGGGGCTGGTGCACTCAAGGGATGGTGGGCCAGTCTTTGTGAAAAAAAGTACATTGGGGGGCCTTTTATCATGCTCTCTAGCTAGGTGTCCTCCCTTCCAGCACCCTTTTCCACCTCTTTAAATGTCAAGGCCAATTTTTACTCCCAGTCCATCAGTGCCTTTCTCTCTCTTCTGTCTCCTTCCCTTAAATCCCCATGGTGTTTCTGAAATATAAATTCCATCTACTAATAACTGCTCAAATCAATTAAACTTAGATACTATGTACTGGGAATAAAAAGGAGAAAGAAGATCATAAGAGTGATATAAAAACTTACTACAGCATGTAGCATAATAAGGCCCTGATCCCAGGGTGGGCCTCATGACATTACCCTACTGTAAGATTACCAAGGAATAGATCAAGATCTAGATAAGACGAATACGCACTACAGGTGACTGCTTTTCAAGGATAAGGACACTACCAACAGTAATTCTTTTATCCTTTATCCTCAGAGATCCTTACACAAATGTAAGATATTAAGAGAGAGTAAAAAAATCAGAACATGAACTAAATTATCTTATATAGCTGTAAAAAGTTTAGTAGAAAAAAATAGATCAAGAGGAACAATGATGTAAAAAGGAAGGTACATGATGCAAAACAACAATAAAGCCACAAGCTTATAACTAAAGATGTTAACATGAAAAGGGGGCAGGTTGTTTTAAATAATAGGTAGGTGTAAAAAAGAGCCTTTGAAAGTACTACCTGGGTGAATTCTTTTGGGAATGCTACTGCATGGCTAGTATGAGCTGAGGTTTCAGAATTTGCAAAGCAACAGCAATTTGTAATAAGGCACCTGAAATGATTTGGCACTGAAATGATTCAATTTGGCACTGAAATGATTAAATAAATGAACAAAGCATACAGTAGATTGGCAATAAGTACAGGGAACCTTTAGCTATCAGGGCTCAGAGTGAAGTCTGCTTATTTACCATGCCAAATTAAGCCCTACTGATGGCATCAGTAGAACTAAAGAAGAGAAGATTGGCCCATTCAGTGAAAAGAAAAATATTTAGGGTGATGATAATGAATTGGTCAACCCTGCATTAATCTGACATGCAGCATAAAAAAAAAATCCTTGGTTAGATTAAGTTTATGGGCCTAATACTGTTGTAAATTATACTGGTGTCAAGCAGGAGTATCTATTTAAGCTTATAGCGATAGACTGAGAGAGCAAAATCACATCCTATAGCTGACATCAGCAGATCAGGGCTAGCCAATACTTGGGCCTTCTGAGCAGTAACGTCAGAGAGCAATAATCTTTCATTCATTCTTTGTGTCCCTAAAGAGTAGGTGAGCTTTCTTTCTGCCCACTCCCAAATTCATGACTCTTTATTTTATCTTCCACAATACATAACATTTTCTACTCTTCATATATTGTTACAGTATCTGACTCCTCCGAACAGTAACAATGACTGGCACAGAATTCTCCTGGCTTCCCCTTCTCAAGAGTATCTTTATTATTATTGGTACTATTATTTCTTAATGGGCTGATTTAACCTCCCTTTTAAAATTCCTGTTGATGTTAATTACAATGAATTCACCATCCCTCACTCCTGCCGCTGCCTTCAGCTTTCAGAGATCTAGCTGACACATACCACATACAGCCTGTATTCTGGAGATAACATAGGTTGGTGGTGGATGATCAACATTTCCACTAACACAAAAAAAGTGTTGCTAATATTTAAGTCATAATTCACTTATATGGGTTTCATTAGCTAGGCTTCTGCAATACAGTTGTTATCTCTAGCTCTGTCCCAGCCAGTCATCCCCTGCCAGCTCCAATGCATTGCCTAATGAGAAAGCCCTTTAAATGTTACATAATAGCAAGAATTATGTATTTGTCTACTAGGGACCATGTTTATTTACTGGCCATTATACTTCCCCTTTGCTTTTTTCATAATAGCATATCACATTTTCTCTTTTCACATGCTTTTGCTCTTGCTTTGGGTCTTTAAACAGCTGCAAAGGGGGAGGGATTGCCAGGCTCATGAAAGCTAGACTTTGCAGAACAGATCCACTGGGTCCTACTGTCTCTCTCTTTCCACGGAATTAATACCTCCAAGGCTCAGGTTTGCTTTTATCTCTCATGTCTGTGCAACCCTGATAGCTACACCCATCCTTCACAGTCTGGACTGAAGAACAGTAATTCACATCCTATCCTGACTGCCATGAAGAATACACACAGGCTCTTTCTCCTTGTAGTGGTTTCTTTTTCTTTTACTGGTGAGTGGTCCTTTTGGATAGAGTTTGTACAGCAATGGTGGCATTCAGGGAAGAGAAGGGAACAGTGGGGTTACTCACTTCAAATGTCTCTAACTTCCAGGGGGGGGGGGGTAGCTTCCAGTCTTAAAAAAATGCATGGAATCTGTTATTTTAGTACTGTTTTTATGTTTCCCGTGTGGTGTTAATGAAATCAAGATGTAGCAATGATAACTTGGATTTAAGATAACCCAGTAAAAATGATGGTCACTGAAGATTCTGCCTGGATCATATGTCATAGTTATGGAACGTGTTTAAAGTGACTGTGAATAGTAAAGAGAGACACATGGCTTCAAGGCAAATATTATCTTGTGCTTTCTGATTTGTGTATTGTGTAAATATTGTTTCAATTAAGTTTAAAGATGTAACTATATGTTAAAGCTTTAAAGCCTATATTAAGAACATTTCTGTATATAGGATTTAGCCAACACATACATACACAATAATCTGGCAAAAACATCACTTTACTGGTGATAGCAGATAATAAAGCCTCCATCCCAAATAACTAACTTGCACTTATGATCATTATTATTTCTACACCCAGCATTTTCTCAGTTTCATCATTAAATGTAAATGTAAAAAAATATGTTTTAAAACATAATATTTTAAAATTGAGGCCAAGGTTAGACTAAAAAATGAACATTAGGAAGACAAAGTTTAATCCCTGTAAATATTTGCTATTGCTTTGTATTAATTTTTTATTGGAAATTAAAACAAACTTTAAAATGATGCTCCATTAGCTGCAACTTATATTGGAACAACCAGCATCAATATGATACCACATTACAGTGCAGCATTTTGCAATGGATTTTACATAAATAAATAATTTTGCATAGAGTATTTTGAGAAGTAATAATAATGTCAGTAAATAATGCAAGAGGAGACAATGGAACTTTCTTCTTTCTCTTCCCTGACAGTAGGAGAGAATCTGGCATGTGCCCATGGTCAATTTAGTCATTGTGTAGGGTGAAGGAAGAAGAAAACCAAAGAAGTTACACTACATATGAAACATAGCATTTCTAAACATGATTCAACTTTTGTTAAAATGTCTTCAAAGACAGGAAAATACAATAAATGTGATTTATGTTTAGTTTTGCAGTATAGAAGGTGATCACAGGGCACTCAGCTGTAGTTGTCAACTTTACTCCTTACTTCTTTCTGTGGAAATCAATCTGACATGTTTGTTGTCATGCTCTTGAAGTGACTAGCTGTTAAAGGTGGTGAGTAGCTATTTCAATCTCACTTTACATTATTAATTACTAGATTGTGTAAAAGAAAAACTTTCCACTGGTGCTTTAATAAAACATATAATTTTTTTCTTTTAGCATGAAACTCAAAATACAATGGAAGGAATTTGTGATAGCACATGAACTGTGGAAACAATCTTGAAGCTGAAAGGTATCCTGTAAGTTACATATCAGTGTGGGGGAATTAATTGTACTGTATTATGTCCATCATTGCTACGACAATTTACACTTGTTGAGGACCTGGCCCTAACTGTTTTTCCCATTTCTGTTTTCAAAATATATGTTCACCTCCCAATTACAGCTTCTTGATTATTCTTGTTACAATCATTTGTCCAGAAGAATGTCTACTCAGATACAACATTTTTGTTCATTACTGCTATTTGAAAAACATTTTGTCAAAGAAAGAAGCACACTAAAAAAAAAAAATTGCTGCTGACATCAGGAAATATACGCAACTTCACCCACTTGGTTGATGACGTCCAATTATTATGTAGTTTGCCAAATAGAAAGTAGATTATAAAAATGGCTCAGGAACAAAAATAATTTTAGATAGTATTTGCAGACATGGTTTGATCCTTGAATCTTTAAGCCAATGCACTGGTGACATCTAGTGGCATCCTGTCTATACACCTGAATGATGATGAATTGTCATTTAAAGCTAGAAGTGAACGAATAATTCATAAGAATCATATATTTCTCTTTCCCTTGCTTATGGCTTGCCAAAGAGCAGATGGTAGTTTCTTAAATGTACTCATTATTTGAAAATTTGCATAAGAATGTCCAAAAATAATTCTTAGTGTGCAACATGTCAATGAGCAATTTATTGCTAATATTTCATATGACAAATATGAGCTGTTCTGATTGGACACATAAGATCCGTGGGATGTTTTTGTTTCCTAATTGGATGCACATGAGGTTTTGAATCAAATTTTCAATGGCAAAATACTCACGAACACAAATTCAAAATTAACTTTCAGCAAATATTTTGCAGTATTTATTACTAATGGCTATTTGAGCAGATATTGCAGGGGATAAACTCATTTGCTAGAGATGTGAACATAAATATTGTGAATTAAGAAGTTCAAAGACATATGCACTCCTGTTTATTAGCATCAGTCGCTCATCTCCATTTTAACATATAGCAAACTGCAGTCCATTTCTACCTGGCTTTCTTATGCAAAAAAGCTAGAAAACTGGGCCTGTTGCTGAGGCTATACGTCAGAGTTACCTTGCTGATTTTATTACATCATATTTGTGTTTAAGAGATTCTCTTTTCAATCACCTCAAGACATCTCCTCTAATAAGCACGCAATTAAAATGAATCATTCTGAGTCCGTAGTATTTCTCTCTTTCTTCACTCGATAGACTATGTTCATGAGAAAACAGAAAAGAAAGCAAGCCCAGATTTCAACACAGATCCCCACAGTTCTCTCTTGCTAGGCCGTTGATGAGACAGATTTGGATTTAGAAATAGCACAGCTAGTATGAATATGATATTAAAATTTCACCTAGTCCAATTTTTTTATAATTAATATTATAGAAGAAAAGCATGTTTGAATGAAAACAAAACCAAAGCACCCAGCTTAGAACTATAGGTCCGAAAAACTTCCAGTGGCTTGGAACATTTTTATGGAGTCTGTTCTGATGTGCAAAGCTCAAATTATCTTATTTTTTTCTGGTGGTTCATCCCATTCTCATAAGAACAATTACTAAGTATACCCCCCTCACTGCAGTTAAAAAAACACAGGTTTCAAAATATTCTAACTGACGTTTATCTAAAATCAATACTCAAAGAAAGGCTTATGAGAAGGGTATGATGGGGCTATGTTATATCTGAATCCTAATTGCAAATGTGGACATAATTCTCTTTCTGAGCATATGAGAAAATAACACAAGATGCAGCATAATACAGCCACTTTGTACAGTATACTGGTGGAGTCTTCTATCACTGAAGTCAAGGGGGAAAGGATATCTGGCACCAAGAGGCCAGACTCCACTGTAATATGTCAGAGTTGCTTGGATTCATAAGAAATTATAGATAGAATGGCCTCACTGTAATTTATCCATGCTACCCTGCTGCTTTTGATGCATCAAAAGTCCACATTTTTTATGGCTGATTCCAATAAATACTGTTAGGGTGAGTTGGTTAGGTATTTCAGGAATAGAACCCTGGTTCAAGCTCCAAAAGGGTAGCTGTGTTAGTCTAGTTCAGTAAAACAAGCAAGGAGTCCTGTGGGACATAGGCTACATCTACACTTAGAGTGTTAAATCAATTTAACTTAAATTGAGCCAATTGAATCAAAATAGAAATCATTAAATCTATTTATATTAAATCAATTTAACATGTCCCCACTAGAAACCCCAATCAAACTAGCACGTCCATAGACAGGACCTGCTAGTTTGATTTAGGAGAGGGGCACCCTGGAAGGTGGGGCAAGATGACCCCAAAGAAAGGTCATGCCCCCACCCAATATACAGAAAGAAGAAAGCACCGTAGGAGGGAGAAGGGCAAGAAGTGTTAAACCAAAATAAAAGTTAAATCGAAATAATACATCTACACTGTGTTATTTCAATGTAATGGTTTTGATTTAACCATCATTTCAATATAAAACCAGGTTTTATTATTTCAAAATAATCATTCCTTATTTCAAAATGAGGGAGCGCCTCATTTCAAAACAATGAAAGCTAGTGTAGACATGCACTCCTTTAAACCGAAATAATCATCATTATTTTGATTTAAAGTGTACATGTAGACATACCCTTAAAGACAAACAAAAAAAATTTACTGCATGAGCTTTTGTGGGAGAAAATCTCACTTCGTCAAATAAATGTGGCAGTTTTCTCCTGCCAAGTATCAATCAATCAATCAAATCATAGGGCTGGAAGGGACCTCGTAAGATCATCAAGTCCAACCCCTTGGGAATTGAACCCAGGATCTTCTGCATGTTAAGCAGAGGTGCTAGCCACTACACTCACCACACAACTGTCAGTCTTTGCCTGAGAGAGATATAAGGGCACTGTACAGCAACAAATCAAAATGTTGATTCAGCAAAACACTAAAAGGCATGCTTCACTTTAAACAGGCACTTAAATCCCATTGATTTCTCAAGCTAAATATCAAAAATTTCACAGAATATAAACAAAGAAAAGCTAGCTAATTACTTTATGACTCAAATGAGTCTCAGGTAGGGTGACCAGACAGCCAATGTGAAAAATCAGGACAGGGGGTGAGGGAATAAAGGTGCCCATTTAAGAAAAAGCCATGAAGAGCAGAACTGTCCCTATAAAAGTCATGTAATTGATCACCCTAATCTCAGGGTGGAAACGTCTGTCTCATTATCAGTGTCAGAAATAGGTATTTTGGTACCTGGGGCGCATCCAGAGCAAAAAGCAAGGAATACACCCTCAATTGAGTGGTAAGATGTTGCTGCTCAATATGGCACCCAGGGCAATGCCCCAGTCAACCCGCCCTCATTACAGCCCTGCTTATTACAAAGCCTAGTTCCAAGGCTCAGCATAAAACAGAGCAATATGTTATATTCATCGGGTTAGATCCTCAGCTGTCCCAAAGTGGAGGATGGAGAGGGACGAAAAAGGTCACTTAAAAATCATCTTTGTCTTACCAATTGCTGGGACTGCCAGGAACCACTATGGCCCTGCTGTAGCTTAGAGCAGTCTAAATTACCCTGGCTGGGGATTACTGGAGAATTGGCACAAACAGCCACACATTCTGAGCTCACCCCGTATACCAGCATAGTGCAGGTTTACACCTCTGTTGTAGTGTCAGAGCAGCTAAGGAATCTCACTGAAGGCCAGACTTTGGCCTTTCGTGTCCATGACATATTAGAAAATACACCAAGACAACTGATGAAGAGAAAAACTGCCCTGAAAACACCCCAACAGTTAAGTTAATCACAGTACAATAAATTTGGCTGAATTTTTTACTTCCAGGCCTTGTGAATATGAGCAGCTAGTAACAGGCAGCTATTAATAATGAGGAAAGGAGGCAAACTGAACAAACTTTCTAATACTCAAAAGAAGAAGAAAATGACACTTTTCTATACAGTTCCCAGACAGTAATATGAGGTAGGAGTTAGTGTTGACATGGGAAGGAGATATTCCTAGATATTCTGAGATAGTCAGCTGGCTTCTATTCTTTACAGAATTACTCTGTGATCTTTCTCAAATGTGTTATTTTGGTGCAATTCTCAATGAAATCAATGGGCATTTCACCCTACTCAAATGTGCTCTAGAAAGGCAAGATACGATCATCTTCATCATTAATTTTATTGTTCTATGTCAAACCAGGCAACAATCAATTGCCAGAGTATGTAACCCAACCCTAGAGAAGAGAAACATCAGTGGTACTGGCCAACCATTTCCACAAGAAGAAAGGAGGGATTTGTGGTTGTCTGTTGCCAAAGAGGTCATGATAGATCTAATAGTTCATTATAGAACAAGAAAAAATAGCTTCACTATCGAATGTTATAATCAGAGTTCCTTGTCTTCTGTGAAGCAAAGAGATGCATAAGAACAGCTGTGGAAAAGCAAGGCTCCTCTAGATGAGAACACCACACTCCTTTCCCTAACCACTGCAAGTCAGCCCAGCATATCCTGGAGCAATTGATGAAAGAGCAGCATACTAATGATTTTGATATATCTTTTCAATTTTTCATTTTGGTGGAATAATAGGGGGCTGGCATTTGATGCTGTTGCTGCTGCAACTGAGACTAAAGTGACAGGAATGAACTGCTAGCTCAACTTTTTATTGTCTGCATTAGATTATGAAATCTCATAAAACACTCAATGACTGATGCATGATATAAGTATATATCTGAGGAAATTGAGTCAATGCCACATAGAGTAATAACTCAACAGTAAATAAAAATGTTTTCCCACCTCACTGCTACTTGTCTGGAAGTTCTTGACCTAAACAAATGAGTCTGAATTATTTTGATCACATATGGTAACTGGTCACCTGGTTGTCTCTTGCTATGGAATCGTTTGCAAAACAGACTATTTTCAGAGCTGGAGAAGTCAGAATGTACACTAAGCGGTCATTGAAAGACATCATCTGAAAGCAGTTCGGCATTTCTAGCACATGAAATAAGCAAGATATTAAATGACAAGCAGAGCTTTTTCTTTCGATGATCTTGACGATTCCCTTAAGTATATTGCATCTGCCTTGAATTCAGGTCTATCATGGCTCTCCCATCCAGATGGAAGTGTTCAAAAGAGTGCTTATACAGCATTCCCAATTAAGCATACTGTGAGCCCAATATAAAGATTAATAAAACGTCCACCTTGTCAACACTACATATGGATACTCAAGCTTGCTCTTGAATGCCCCATCAGCTGGTTGTAGTAACTACTGTGTCAAGTTAAGGTCCATGTATGAACTGGGAGCCCTAATTTAGGTACACATGTCTCATGAGTCATACTGTCTTCTCATTTATAATGGTACTACTCCATTGTCTTCAGTATGGTTGCTACAATGTAAATGTGAATGTAATTTGGTGCTGTCTTTTTTCTGCTATTACACCTAAAATCACCAAAGGCTACCTAAATCACCAAAGAAGGCATAATTTCTTTTTATTAGGGTTCTGTGAAAACAATCCTATTTACTGAAGCAACCAATGGTTCACTGAGATTTTTTATACAAAAGCAAAATATAGGACCTGTGTGAAATACCTTGTTTTGGCAACAGCACTAATGGCAGTCAATGAGCAGACTTACGCCTTACTAGAGATATTTCCTTTGTGGGTCTGTGCCAATTAGGTTGGATCAGAATAATTATTTTTACTGACAAAAAGAATGTTGTGAGCATAGAATGCTGACATTTCTGCAATTTTTCCTTTTGTAAAATTTCACAAATCTCTCTTTTCACAGTGAAAGCATGCAAAATGAATACTTGGCATTTTGCTTAGCTTCATTTTTAAATGCAGGCACTGATCCCTGCTTGTTGTACATCTCATCTAGTTTATCCTTCGAAATGTTAGTAAAGTAATTAAAGGTGTGAGGCTAAGTTATGAGTGTGCATTGTGAATATATTTGTAGAGAAAGATGGTGTACATTTCTGTCGTACATTGTGTAAATCAGCTATGCTATCAATGACTTGCTAGATGCTGATACTTGATGTCTTGACCTCTCTAGGTCTTACTGAATGCTACAGTATACTGAACATGAAACCCTAATGTACTTTGCATGTGAAATATTTGTAATGCAGAATGGCTTTTACTGCACATAACTGCTTTCCAGTGACTGTTTTAGTAACATTGGAAATGTGAGTGAAGACGGTGTAAGTGAAGGACATGTTACCTCAGACTACTTGCCCCTCCCACCAGATTTTTTGGGAATAGAGTTACTCATTTATTTGGAAGGAGAGAAGATATTTAAATTACTGATATTTCTATTCTCTGGACCAGAATCTTTTCCCAGTCACACCAGTGTAAATCAGGAGTCACTCCATCTATTTCCATCAGTGAAATTATATCAGTTCAACAGAGATACTCTGCATTTACCACTGTAACTAGGAAAAGAATCTAGCCCTTATACGAACTGCCCACTTCCTACAAAGGATGTGAATCTCTTTGGGTATGTCCACATGTCTCTTTTATTTTGAAATACCACTGGCTATTTCAAAATAAGAGATTTGGTCCACACGACCTATTCTTATTTCAAAATGACAGGCTCTATCATTTCGAAATAAGAGCTGTCATTTCAAAATAGCTTAAACCTACTTTAAATCGAAACAGCTGTTATTTTGAAATGGTTATTCTGAAATAACGCTGTTAGGACGTGTTATTTCGAAATAACCATTATTTCGAAATAACACTTTTGCCCTTCTCCTTCCCAGGGTGGCTTCCTTTTAGCCTCTATTGAGTGGGGGCATGGCCCAGGGAGGGGGCCATGTTGCCACACCTCTCATGGTGCCCCTCTCCTAAAGCGAAATAGCAATGCTGTGTTTGGACATGCTATTTCACTTTGAGCTTTTCCCTTAATTTGAATTAATTTATTTTGAAATAAGGACTTTATTTCATTTCAAAATAACTTATTTTGAAATAACGCTGTCTGCGTGGACATAGCCTTTGGGAAGTTCTTGGGTCTCAAACAGCAGAAGTGTTGAATATTTAGGTCCAAATTCTACCCAGAGTTGTACTGCTAAAGTCAATTAAATTTCTCCAAATTTACATTCACGCAACTCAGAGTTGAATTTGCCCCTTACTCTATTATGTTATCAATGGTAGTCTGCAAAGGATAATACTGGGAGCTTGAAGAACCCAATCATTATCTCTGGAGTTGTGCCATAGACTAATTCAACTAATGGAAAACGTTCTGGGTTTTTTGATAATCTGGAATTCCTCAGATATATTGTGCAGTCATTTCAGTCCTTGGTCACTCAATGACTACTACATAACTCAGTTTTTGCCCTGAGTCTACTATAATGCTTTGGGTTTTGCTATACACTAGCAAAAAAGCCTGGACTCTGCAATATATTGTGCTCGTCAATCTTATGAAAAACATTTCACAGTTTATCTCTAAGCTCTACTCTACACATATCAAACTCTTTTCCTACCGTACATGTGCCTGAGATTCCACCTTCATCTGCCAGGACAGATAAAAGGAAGATTTTCAAAGGCAAGAATGGGAGTAGGGCATCTGTCTTCTGTGTCTTCAAAAATCTCTTTCTAAAATATAAAAAAGGCTTGCTACCTTTCCATCTCTATTTACACCGTACCACAGAGAGTGACTATGGGTTTGGGTGTTACATTGACAAAGAGAGTTTCTAGTTTTAACACAAAATACGAAGAACTAAATTCTGCCTTAATTTATGTCTTGTCCAACAAAGTTCAGTTCAATAGAGTAGGATTTCTCCCACAAGGTTTTCATAATAAAATGAGATCTTTCTATTTCACATTCAGTTGGAGCCTTTCAAAAATCTAGAACCTTCCTTATTTCAGTTAGATGAACTGATATATGGGGAGTCTGTGCTGCAATGCTCACTGAATAATACAATCTCTTCTTCATTGTGGGATCCTGTTTTGTGCTGTGTTACAGGAAGTGATGCGGCAGATGCTGAGGAGAAGTTAATGAACCACCTACTGAGCCCAGCCAGGTACAATAAGTTAATTCGCCCTGCTGTCAACTCCTCACAACTGGTATCTATAGAACTGCTGGTTTCCCTGGCACAGCTAATCAGTGTGGTGAGTCTGAATAGGATGTGCCTTTTCATTCATTACTATTTGCATAGAACTGTGAAGTAGAGCACTCAGTTACTGATAGATAATACCTGACTGGCTCTCTGTTATGATATGGTTTAGGGCACATACAATAGTTTTATTATCTATTTGTCCATCAGGCAATATCCAGCATATGGAAGTATAACCTTTATTCAAACAAAAGGAGATCTGTTTATTGCTAAATTATAAAGTACTAAAAAATACAGAGGCAGATCCTTAGCTGCCACAATCTGGCATAACTCCATCAACCTCGAGCTATGCCAATTTACATCAGATGAGGATCTTCTCCATAACATATATAATAATAAATTATTTTTTGCATGTACAATGAAGCAATGGTATTTAATGGCCTGAACACAGAAGTGAGAGCCAGGAGCTCCTTTCCAAGAGCTCTGTATCTCATGGGGTCAAGGCCAAAACACTGAGGAAAGCATCTAACCAATATCTGTTTAGGTTAGGACAGCATTTAGAGATATGCTTAACTTTTTCATGAACTTCAGTCCTCTTGACTTCAAAGTGGATCAAGCACATTCTTAAAATTAATACCTGGCTATGGCGGTCCTCATTCAGGGATTGGTTAGTCAGGTAGCATCACCTAATGGTCAGGGATAAAGTCTCTGACTTGCAGGGAAATGGTGTTGGTAGGGGGGCACAGGTCCTCCCATTCTACTGGGCTCTGGCCAAAAGTCCTTTGAGGTCTCTTAATGATCTGATAGCAAAGCCTGCTCACGGCTACCCTACTTGGCCATATCTGTCTCCCCCGCAAAGTCACTGTCCGCGTGAAGACAGCATGAAGGGTGCCTGCTCACCACAAGGCACCTTCTGGTGACAGTCTGTAGCATGATAACTCTCTTTCTCAGGCTGCAACAGCCTCCTTCTGTATTCTGAACCACCCTCCTAGGCCCGCCCAGTCAAATGACTTTCCCCTGCTGGGGTAGTCCAACTTAAAAATAATGGGGATTATCAAAGTCCACAGTTCATATGAAAGGGAGACAAGAGTGATTCCCTGTCCAGCTGTCTCTGTGGCAGGCCCTCCCTGCTTTTACACAGGGACCTTTGAGTATTTGCTTTATGGACAGATTTATGCCTTCCCTCCACTCTCTTCTGCTGGAGTTGCAGGTCTGCCCCTTTCCTGGTCTGCCCCCAAATGAGTTGTTCCCATCCTCTGCCTTTTCACTCCTCCCCACTTGGAGCATCTTCTACAAATGTGGTGGGGATTGGCTGGGCCCAGAGTAGCTCCTGAACCCCTTGTTGCCCAGCACAGGGTTTGCACGCCCTATCACAGTGCCAAAGAGATATTCTAGGACTAGCTGCTGCACCAATCAAGGCTATGGAGGTTGTGTAATTGACAGCAGTAGGAACAGCATCTGGTTTGTAAATGAATGAAGGCCTTCAGCTCTGCCTCAGTTCCTTAGTTGTAAAATGGGGATAGGACTAAAACATGTGGAGGTTGTTATAATGATGATTAATTATAAAGTGCTCTGCAGTTGGAAAGTTCTTTATATTTCTAATTTTGATATAAGAGAGGAAAGGGAAAGACACTGTGGAAGGAACAGGAAGCTACATGAATTGATGCACTAGGTGAATATATGGAATTACTTATCCATGAGCTATTTTAATATAAACAAGGGAACTATAGCTCCAGTGCTCCCCTCTGTTGGGAGACTTCATTTGGACATATTGAGATATTTCCCTTCCGGACAGTCCCCATGGTCTCCCATAAAGAGTAAAGGCTGCAGATGCAGAGTAGGGAGAAGCATGGTCTGCAAACTCCACAAAACACAGAAGCACTTAGCCAGCTCCTCTAATGCCATTGCATGGCCTCCATGCCACATAACAGCAAGAATTGATTAGGAGCAAAGGGCAATGATGTTCAACTCGCACCATTTCTTTTACAGGAACAAATACCTCCTAAGGGATTTAAAGGTACTTTTTATAAGCATTTGATCTATCTGCAGGGATTTCCTACCAGAAATCCTACAGGATAACCTAGCTATGCAGAACTGCTACAGGGAAGCTTCCACACACTCCAACAGAGGGAAGGTATGGGCAGCAGATCCACTGCCCATTTCCTACCATCCAAACTGTGCCAGAGACACAGCCACTTCTGCTCACAGAAAAGGAGGGGAGTGCCAAACTACAAAGGTTGTACATACTCTATTGCTAATCATGCAACTCAAAAGTGGAGAAGGAATCCTATCCAAAGGTTCTTCCTTGTCTTTCATGCAGGAGCTATGCACTCCAAATTTGCCCAAGTGCTTCACTTAGCAATATTTAGTCCAGATGCACACTTCCACTTTCCTGTCATACCCTGCTGTATTGCTGGAGTGGTTCTCCACAACTGCCTCTGCAGCTACATAAAGACACAGGCTTTTTGTAACTTGTAACAAATCACCCACTCTCCTCTCCCAAGCACCCCAATGTCACTATTGTTTTAAGATCAATATGGTTGTCTCTTCCATCCAAAATATCTGAACTGCCATGTGAAAATGAAACAAAGCCATACCCTAGGTCTGTGTGAGAGTGAAGCACTGTACTGTGCTTTTATCATACACTACTGTGAGGAGCATGGTATAAATGCACAGAGAGACAAAATTAGCTAACCTGAATATTGCACAGACATTTATTCTAGATCTCTGCATAAGGTAAACCAAAAGTATTTATGGAGTAGACCTGACCACACAACCAATGTTAGCTAACAAATCAATCAGTGATCATTTACATCACTTTAAAAACACTAGTGCAGACAAACTCTTAGTCATATGTACACTAGAAAAAGAGGTGTTTAAAACACTTTAGATAACATGTTAATCTTTGGATAGAAAAGGCAAGTTGTGGTTTCAACAAACAAGTGTTAGCTGGAGGAATGAGAGTTTGCCTTGACCAGTTCACAAGTTAAATCTATAAACTGCCTTGTCTACACTAAGGTCCTAACACACTAATTAACATATGTTAAAAAAACCCCATCCATTTCCTAATGTACACGTGGTTTTAGGATACAACTACACTGTAAATTAAGGGGAAATTTTAGCAGAGGTAGGTAGACCTGCTCTGGCTTTAATTTAACTAGCTTGGGTACCAACAGCAGGGAAGATATGATGGCATGGACCCCAGCATAGCCTAATAATCTGAAAATATACTCAGGTCAGAGGCGGACATGTACTGAGGTGCTAGCCCATGTCATCAAGTCTTCACTGTCCTCATTACCCATACTATCAAAATTAAATCTATCTTTAGTATACCTACTGATTCTCCACAATTACACCTTAACTTGCACTGCAGATGTACTCTCAGAGAGCAGAATGCAGGGGATCTGAGATTTATTATTGTTCGTGCACTGCCTCCACTCACATTGCCACAGTGACACAACAGCCCTATGCAGCCTGCTTCTTATTGTGAAAAGATTTCCAGGATACAGGCCCGAGGCCTCACATGATCTAAGCTACAGCATTTCTTATGATAAACCTTGTGAAATGAGTGAGAGCGTCACTGACTAACTAGTGTGGTATCAATTCAGATAAATAATGACAGAAGGGATGGATTTGTTATGTCCAGCTGATTCCCAAGCAGAATAAAGAAGATAGAGGAAAGATCAAGAAATAAAATAAAAAGAAATAATAATCCAGCTACTTATACATATTCTATAAATTCATATAATATAATTTATTTGAAGACGGACTTCATTTTTAGAGAGAAATAGAAGAACATTGGGATTAGTATGAGAAGACTAACCCAGGACAATAGGTGGGAACTTAAAAAGCAGTTAACAATATTGCTAAGGGATAATACTGATTCTTAATTGATTTAGTTTATCTTTATATTTTTGGCCTTTTCACTGGCATCTCTTATCTAAAAGCCAGTCCAGCTTTAATTTCTGCCTGTGCCCTGCAGGTCTGCAACAACATCTAAGGACAACTTGATTACGTTTTTGTCCTTATCTTGCATCCAAATTGTTTTTACCTGGCAAGCTACTTAATTTAAAGGGCTTCTGTGTTTAAAGCTAACTAACAAGAAAAAGAGAGTCAATGCAGTTTGGTCAATGGAGTCTCAAAGTAACAATATTTAAAAGGAGACTCACCTATTTCCCCAATGTACAGTACTATGTACAAGTATAGTTTTGTAATTTTTTTTTCCGTTTTTAGAATGAACGTGAACAGATCATGACCACAAATGTCTGGCTAAAGCAGGTAACCATCTAAGGTGGATACTATTGCAATCTACCAACACATTGCTTTCAATTGTCAGTACAACTTGAGTGACACAAAGTAACTTACCTCATCCCTATACACTTCTTCCTCTAGGAATGGACTGACTATCGTTTGGTTTGGCAACCCTCTGACTATGAAGGCATCAATAAATTGAGAATACCTGCTAAGCACATCTGGCTTCCAGACATTGTGCTTTACAATAAGTAAGTCCTGTTACAAATATAATTTTTGCAACGTTTAACAGAAACAAAACCCCTATTGATTTAAGGCTAAAAAAAATCTCAAAATATTTTCCTTTGCAGAGCTAATAGGCTTAATCTAAGCTTAGAATGCTATTTAAATTAATAATACTGTATACTGCACAGTGAAAAATCTCTCCAAGGAGAAAGGCAGTAGATTTCCTATATAAATCTCACCTCATCAGGAAGAGGGGGAACTAGAACCAGTGGCCTCCCACATTCTCCATGATTACTCTAAAATCTGTAAGCTAAAGGTTGACCATGTCCTCCATCCCCCAACTGCTTGGTGTGGAGTTCAGTGGCCTCTGAGCACACATACTGGATAGGGCAATACTCAGGCAATAAAACATTTGTCTTTTCCCAGTTCATGGATCATTTGCACAGATAGGCAGTGCTCTACAGCCCTGACTTAAGCACCTATCTCGATGAGCAGGACAGGGCTGAGGACAGGCTCTTCTGGTCAGCATCTGCCTGTGCCTAGCACAGTTGCCTTCCTATCTAGTCCAGTGTTTCCCAACCAGTGTGCCATGGCACACAGGTGTGCCATCAGGCTTGAGCAGGTGTGCCACAAAATTTTCTGAAAAAATACTCAAAGAGCTCTGGATTGGCCCAATGGCTCATGAATATTCATGAGTTCGTTTGGAAACTATATGGTGGTGTGCCTCACACTAATGAAAGGTAGCAAGGTGTGCCACAGCAGAGAAAATGTTGGGAACCACTGATCTAGTCTACTGGCTTTTGTGGATTGTATTCTAAGGAGTCTTTTTCTCCCCATTCATTATGTACATAGAGCCAGGTGCTTAACTCAGGCTTTGTGGATTGCAGTGTTTGTGATGCTCTGTGTCGCAATACGTAGGTCTCTTTGGAGACCCAGGTCTATAGGGCTAACACAGAGAGAGAAAAAAATAAGTCAAAGAGTTTCTATGTTGACTGGCAATAGATTAAAGAGCCTTACACAGCTAGTTGTAATGCATCCAACATTGAGGGTTGTCAAGCCCAGACACCTTTAAAATGTTATTGATTAGGAGTAAAAACACACACAAATACACAGTTTCAAAGGGGTAGCTGTATTAGTCTAGTTCTGCAGAACAAGTGAGGAGTCCTGTGGCATTTAAAAACTAACAATATTTATATATTGCATGAGCTTTCATGAGAGAAAATCCCACTCCTTGCTTGTTACACATAAAGAGGGTATTGATATGCACAGTTTATTTGCCTATTTGTTTCACACTATTTATTTAGAAGAAAAATCCTAGTACTTACAGAAGTCTTTTCCTTTTCAAGATGCTTTATGAATAGCAAATAATTAATAATGCCTATTTCAAAGTATTATGGCACATAATTTCTGTTTCAGTTCATAGGTGCAACTCAGTTGACATCAGTAGAGCTATTTATGTCATTGGTGATTTTTTTCTGATTCCTTTTGCTGAAATGCACTGTTAATGGCTGCATTCCAAAACATAGGTGTCTGATCTCATCTTTACATCTCTTTACATACCCTGTGGGATGCAGTAATGCTTAATTAATTGGTTAGAAAATAATTTGTGATCACTGAATGAAACAAGCTGGACATGCACATTCGTTATCATGATAGTCTGAATACTGGAGAAGGTGCTAATCCCCAGGTTGAAAAAATGTATATGAAATTTTCATTGTCAAGTTATAAATACCCTAAAAATGAGATTTATAGCTTAAAAGAGTACAGAAATTCAACACCAGCAGCCAAAGTGGAACCTCTCTTAGATTCGGCAGAGGGGCTGAAAGTACAGATTAGCTCTTCCTTTTTTTTATTTTTTGGTTTTATTAATCCATATTTTATGGCTTCAGGGTTTCTTTATTTTTTCTCCCATTTCCTAGCGCGGATGGTACATATGAGGTTTCCCTGTACACTAATGCAATTGTAAAGAACAATGGAAGCATTTTCTGGTTGCCTCCAGCCATCTACAAGAGTGCCTGCAAGATTGAGGTGAAGCACTTCCCATTTGATCAACAAAACTGCACATTGAAGTTCCGCTCTTGGACATACGATCACACAGAAATTGACATGGTGCTTAAAACTTCCATGGCAAGTATGGATGACTTTACACCGAGCGGAGAATGGGATATTGTAGCACTCCCAGGAAGAAAGACTGTAAACCCCTTAGACCCAAAGTACGTGGATGTGACATACGACTTTATCATTAAAAGGAAACCTCTTTTTTATACCATCAATCTTATAATCCCCTGTGTGCTTATCACATCATTAGCCATACTAGTGTTCTACTTGCCTTCTGACTGTGGTGAAAAGATGACCTTATGCATATCAGTATTGCTTGCCTTGACCGTGTTCTTATTGCTGATCTCCAAAATTGTCCCTCCAACATCACTGGATGTTCCACTGATTGGGAAGTATCTGATGTTTACAATGGTATTAGTAACATTCTCAATAGTTACCAGTGTCTGTGTATTGAATGTCCATCACAGATCTCCCAGCACCCACACTATGCCCCCATGGGTAAAGGTGGTTTTCCTTGAGAAGCTTCCAACTTTTCTGTTCATGAAACGACCACTGAATAACTCTTCAAAGCAAAGGTTAAGCAACCGCAGAAAGAATAAATCTGAAAATCTATGCACTGATCCAGCCGACCTATACAAAAACTCCACCTACTTTGTGAACACAGCCTCTGCCAAAAAATACAATTTGAAAGTTACTGAGAATCTAGATAATGTCAGTGGCCATCAAGATTTTAGACTGAGATCTTCAATGAAATTTTCTCCAGAAGTCCAAGAAGCAATTGATGGAGTCAGTTTCATAGCAGACCACATGAAAAGCGAGGACAATGACCAGAGTGTAAGTAACAATAGCAATTATTCCCATCCTTCCAAGTTTTCTTTCCCTTGATGTTCCAAATAAGTGTGTCCTTCCTCAGGAAGGAACTAAGAAGCCAACTGTTTTCCTTAGTTTTAATTTTTTACAGAGAGCCTAACAATTTTCATAGGCAATCATTGTTAATGATAAGTTTCTTTTCCTATAAATTTCCTATGAATAACAATCTGATAAACTTGATATTGTTCTAAGCAGCAGCATAGCAGGCAAGAATCTTAGTCCCCACAAGCAGAAAACATGTATTGTTTTGGGGCCAGAGGGAGAGATGGATGAATTAATGTTAAACAAACTGTGTTTTCACAACAGCAATACCTGATTTGAGGAAACACCACATAATTGAGCCCATAATGAATGGACTGCAGGTAACTCAGCAATGATCATGGGTGGATTCAGCTATAATAAATTATTTAGGCTGGGCTAAATAAAGTGCATGTAATTGATTTAGAAATTGATTGAATTGGATCAGCACAAACCCCTTCAGGAACATTATTAGTTTGGATTAGAAGTGTCCTCTATCAATTGGCTCTCCACTTCTTGTTTGGTTGTTTACACATTCTGATCACTATGCTGCCTCCCAAGGCCATTCAGAACTTTCTGGCAAGTGTGTGAACAGAACCACAATCTTCATACTACAAAAGCTGAAGCTTTTTCCACTTGAGCAAAAGAAGACTCCATCAGATATTAGCAGTACAGATCCTAGCTAGCTAGTACATGAAAGCCAGGGGCATAGCTGGGGAGGGGAGGGACCCAGGGCACGGGCCCAGGCCCCACCCCCAGCTGGCAGACCCCACCCCCTGGCCAGCGATAGGGCCAGGCGGGGCCGCACCGCCGTGCCACCACGGGCGGCTAGGCCGCAGTGGGGCTGGGCCAGAAGCGGCCGCAGGAGGCTGGGCCCGTGCCAGCACCCATGCCACTGTGGCCGCTGCCACGGGTGGCCAGCCAGGCCCTGGATCCCTGGCTGGGGACAGGGCCGCCGCGGCCGTGGGAGGCCAGCCAGTCCCCGGATCCCCAGCCCGATTGGGCTGGAGATCCGGGGCACTGGCACCGGGACTCGGGGCATGTGCCCTGGGGTGCCCAGCACCAGCAACACCCCGATGAAAGCTCATATAAATATCCATTGAATAATGCTCGGAAATACGCAGAAGGCTCAGATGAACACCCACAAATTTTTCCAACCCTCTCCTGCCTCTATTCATGAAAACTCCGTACATGTCACTCCTCAGGCTCTGCCCCAACTTTCAGTCCAGCCCTAGGTTCTCCACTACTGCTTTGTCCTCCTCCTTGCCTGTTAATATACAGGTTAAATAAATGTGAAAGCCTGGCTCTCTTTTAACATCTGATCTTGCAGGAGTCTTTCATGTAGACGCACTGGTGACTTTCTTGCATCATCAAAAAACTAATTATTGTTCAGGAGAAATATGGAAGAGTAGATGAAGTAGTCAACTGAAATGGACTTGATGTGAGCACAGGCCTCATCATGTTGAAAAAGTGTTTACAAAAGTACAGACAGTCTTGAGGGAACTTATGCTGAATATAAAAGATCTACAAAATCCCTATTCTCACCCGTGACTAAAGCACAGTTTTCCAAGATATTCTAAGTTACACATTAATTTAATGCTTTCTGCACTCAAGTCCTCTGACATCAACTAAAGTGCTTAGTTACAAACCATTGTTTTCTAGATTCATAATTCTAATCTCTGCTTTTTCCATTAGTATCACAGTCTGATAACCACTGTTCATGTACGTATAATATATTCTCTTCTCACAAGTCTGTAACAACCATTAACGGCAATGGAAGATACATGTGTGCATTGAGGGGAAAAATATGTAATGATCTAGTACAAGACTGGAGATAATTGGGAGGTGCTGTAAAGTCATGAAGAGGAACAGTTCCTCTGTGTAACTAGAGTCAATTATAAAGGAAAAACTAACAGTATATGATAAAAAAAATATATCTATATTTCATGCCTGCAGCCACTGTAGTGCCAGAACTGAATTTAAGGATAGGAGATAAAATTCTAGCCCATTAAAGTAAATGGCACAACTCCTGTTGTGGCTTCATGGGGACCAGGCTCTTACCCCCACCAGACAGGGATATGAATACTATCAGCAGTATTAACATATTAAAATCCTTGCAGGCTGAGAAGCAACATCAACTACCTAGTTCTTTTCTTAAGAATAGTAATTACTGTTCATCCTATGAATTGAGATTAATAGAATCAGCGAACTAAATTCACTCACAGGAATTTATTGGATCATGCTAAAGGTCCATCCAGTCTGACACCCTGCATTCAGTAAAGAATAATATCTAATGCTTCAGCGCAAGGTGAAAACTATTTATAGTACCCTTTACCAGCTGTCCAAGTCTATATATGAAAGGAAATTCCTTCCTGACCCTTGTGGTGATCAGTACCCGGAACCTTAAGATTTGTTTCTTCTTGTTTTCATATACAAACTACAAACACTGAGTATCAACAAAAAAGATGGAAATGAATCTGGTAAATTGTTATGCATCTTTAACTGTTTTTTTCTTCCAGGTCATTGAAGATTGGAAGTATGTTGCCATGGTAGTGGACAGACTGTTTCTCTGGATATTCATCTTTGTTTGTGTCTTGGGGACTGTTGGATTATTTCTCCAGCCACTTTTTCAAAACCATTCTACTGCTGCAAGCCCTTAACTCTCATTTAAAATCATAAAGTACTTGCACAGATGCTGGGCCTGATTCTGCTCCCTGTTCCAATGTGGTAATCCAAAATGATGCCTGAGTTCATCTGGATTTACACCAGCAAAACAGAGAGCAGAATTTGGCCTGCTATGTTTTCATGGTGTTAGGAATTTTCCAGGAGACAATCTTTTTTTAAAATTTCATTACTTTTGGTGAAATATTGGCCTTTTTCCAATTTGATTAAAGATTTTGCAGATAATTTTATTCATTTATACCACTTGCCAGTTTTCCTCAAAGGCACAAAAATCATTATTAAAATGTTATTTACTTATGCTGCCTTGGGAAAGAAATTGTATTTCCATAAGATCTTGCAGTTCACTTTGCACAATTTTACTGTTTCAAGAGAAGAATAATTGCTTTGTTATGTTTTTCCTTAAAAGGCATCAAAATTCTGTGTTTGGTTTATAGAGAACTTTCTGAATGGAGTTAATGGAGTTATTAAATGTTTAACTGCTTTGTAAAGGATATTCAAGATACAAATGAATAGTAAGCAGAGCCATAATCTTGGGGTAACTGTGAAAGTTTATAAGCTTGCCACTTCCACTAAAGGATCTCTCAGTGGAGCCCAAACCAATATATGATAAATAAACATATTTATACACTCTGTTAATTGGTGAAATCTAAATAAAATGTAAAAAAAAAAAAAAAATAACCTCTCCTTTAAGTAGTCTTACTCCTGAAATGTTCCAGCAACCTTTATAACTCAGAAAAGGAGAATTGGATACAGAACTGTGAAGCTGAAGCTGAAATGGGGAAGTGTTTAAGGAGCAGGGGCAAATGTGGAGAAGCAAGGGAGGTTAGACTACAAGTTCAGTCTATGGAAAGGAGAGAAGTGCTAAAATGGAAACCATCCTGTTTTACTGGAATAAATTATTTTGGGGCATGCGTGTGGATTAAGGTGTTTTACAATGAGGCCCTCAAAAAATAGCTGAGAAAGCATATAAACCTGTCTTAGACACTGGAGATATTAGGGCCCAATTTTCATGCCATAGGATAGGATTTACCACCTACTGACTGTCATGAACTGTTGCATATACCCAGCTGCATAAGAACTATATTTTATCATGGTGGGCTAAGCAAGTTAACAGAATAAAAGTTTGTATCCTAGTAGGTAACTCACAACAGAAGACACCATTAGTTTTACACAGGCTAGTTTCTACATAAAAAAGCAATTAGCCTACTATACACAACCTACTAAATAATGTACTTTCAGGAACCCACTGTGAGTGTTCCAAGGGGTCAGCTATGTTAGTCTAGTAAAGCAAAAAAAAAAAAGTAAGGAATCTTGTGGCACTTAAAGACTAACAGCTTCAAACACTCTGATGAAGTGGGATTTTCTCCCACCAAAGCTCATGTGATAAATAAATCTGTTAGTCTTGAAGTGCCACAAGACTCTTTTTTTCCCCCACTGTGAGTGGTATATGGAAGAAGTGTGATGACAGCAACATTCAGTATCAATTACAGTGTTCTCCTTTTTCTGAGTATGGTAGGTTTTTCCAATAGCTGTTTTGGCCATTTCCCTGTGACAATTTGTGGATGCTGGAGAGAGCTGAAAGGATCAGGCCTGCTTACTCTACATGGTAAGAATGCATATATTCAGTAATACAGGCAGTATTCCTTGTAGTCCAGGACTGATTCTGAAGCTGCAGGATTTTCACATCTTGTTACAGTGCTCTACTCTACAGTCTAAGCCAGACATGACCAAACTGTGGCTTGCAAGCCACATGAGGCTCTTTAAAGAAAAATTGCGGCTCCTGGAAGAGCATGGCAGGGAAGGGTGGCATGGCGGGAGACGGGCAAGAAATGTGCAATGGTCAGGGACAGCAGAGAGCTGGTGGCATGATAAGAGCCGGCAGGGGAAGGGCAGCATTGTGAGAGCCGGCAGGAAAAAGCAACATAGTCAGTTAGGTGCAAAGACAAGCACTCAAAAGTAAGTAAATGTCAGATTCTAAAGTTTACCCACACAATATTATTTCTATCCTCCTTGTCTGTATGCATTATGGTACAGTCTTTAATTATATCATCACAGGCTTCATTCATTGCACAAACTAGATGCACAAAGACGCAGAATTAAAGTAGCACCAGCAAGAAGTCTGACCTTCTGAGTGCATGATTATTTTAAATTCTTTTTTGATATTGTTTTCTGGGTAAATATTTTTAAAACTGTTAACATAAATTGATCAACAGCAAGTCTACAATGAACTACAGATAAGTGATGATAATCTAGCAATTTAAACCTGAAAAGCAATTGTAAATTAATTTTCTTTTTTAAAAATCACCGGGCATTTGCAGATATTGTAATATAATACAAAATTATTTCTCTTGTATTTCTATTTTGAGAATTAAATAAGAATAATCAGAAATGACTGAAAATTGACACAAGTGTTAAATCCAAAACCACTGACTACGGTCAAAAGGTTATTAAAAAAAACCTCTATTAATTCAAAGGATGTTACAAGTACTTAATTATGGATCATGGTTCGTTTTCAGCATGCAAAATGATTTAGACTTAGGATAGACCACCACTACTGAAACCTGGCTGTAGAAAAAAAATTCCTTAAGTCCATTGAACAAATGTGCCTGAGACATCAGTATGTCATCTGTTTGCAGAAGGAACTACTAGTACATTTCTTTTATAAGAAAATTTTAATTAATATAACTAAGTCAATTACCAAGATAATTTACATTCACTGCAAAGTTCAATAGCAGCACTATCCTTCCACTGATTAAATACCATTCAACATGTATTAACTCTTCTTTGTTGTATAGTCAAAATCCATTTATATTTCAGTGCAGTCTTCATGAATGACTCTATGGATATCTGAGCCCATTAGACAAGAGAGTAATTGTTGTGAAGGGCTGAAGATGGAAAATTGTGTTGTAAACTTTCTGAAAAAAACCTCTCACCAATAAAGAGTTTACTTTGTATTGTAAAAACCAATAATGATATTTAGAATTTATACAGGGCCCAACCCCAAACTGAATAAAATCAATGGGATTTTTTCCATAGTATCTTCTGTGCATGGACTCCAAAGCACTTACTGAAACAGACTCTGATCTTGAACTTTGTGTCCCCATAAATTCTCATTGATCTGTTGTGATTCTGAACAGTTGAAAAGGTGTCCCTGTGTGCATCTCTTCACAGGATTAAGATGAGACCAGTGTTTTGCCTTACTATTACTCTCATTTTAAAATTAATTGTGTCTGATTGAGTCCTCAGACCTTTTGTCTTCCCTGTCCATGAGTATTTTAGTGAACAAATTTACTGGCAGAAATGTTGGCAGGGAAGTGGGGGCATGGTTGGGGCCGGGGTGGGGTGGGGTGGGAGGCAGAAGGGCAGCCTGGTTGGGGAGAGCAGAGAAGCAGCAGCGTGGTAAGAGACAGCAGGGAAGCAGCAACAGGGGTGGGGGAAGGAAGCGTGCCCTGGTGAGAGAAGCCATATTATGTTTAGATTTTCTCATAGGCCCTAATGCAGCTTACTCGTTGTTAAAATAAAATCATGTTTTACAAGTCCTAAACATGATGTGGAATACTAAAACAAAAATACAAAGGAGAAAAGTTTAAAACTGAATGTAGATTACTTTCAATTTTTGGCTTACAACTTATTGCTGAGAAGCATCATATTCCACAATGACATTCAAAACATTGTACAATACTTAGAGATCAGCATCTGAGAGAGCTTTTCCCTACTGCACTGACAAGTTACTGCCCAGATTTAAAAAAAAACTTGCTACAAGCCTGTAGTGTTCTACATCTGGCAACAGCTAAGTTTTTACTGTATAGGCCTAGTTTCATGGTAACCTTAAATAATTATTAGAATCTGACACTACTAGGATCAATATTTGCCCTATTTTTACAATAAAATTAAAGTGCGCAATGAATTTTAAGCTTAGTAATTTTGGAGTAAGTAAAAATATGTGGCTATATGCCTCCGTGCAGCTCTTCAAGGTGGAATAATCAACTCGTGCAGCTCTTGAGTTCCATAAGTTTGGCCACCCCTGATCTAAGGTCTCATATAAAAAATGTGGCTCCAGCCCTTATAGTTACAGCGGTAACCAGATGCCCAGATCTACAGATAACCCAAACCAAAGCCAGAATAAGTGTCAACAGCCCCTAAACATCTCACTAGAGGTTAATGTTGAAACCTAACATTGACACTATAAATTCTCAATATTATCAAATTCTTTCATTCATTTTATCAAAAACATTTGGTTAATCTTTTTAGCCCACAATCCCATACCATTTTCAGGGTGCCAAAAGACCTAACTGTCTCCTCCCCAGCAGCTGAAACCTTCAGCTTCTTCCCTTACATCTTCTGTAATGCAATGAAGTGTCTTCACTACAAAATTCTGCAGTATAATGGAGATCCTGGGATAGACTCCATCAGTTTTGCACCACTCTGGCAGCATAAAGGGCCTGAGATCTCCCCTTAGGGCAGAAGAGAAGGGGAACCTCCAACAAAGCTTGACTTGACCCAGAGATTTGGCCTTGACAATTTAAGAGTAGAATAAAATCAAATTAATTTAATATAATATCAAAAACCACCACCACAAGGAATGCCACACACGAGCAGCCTCAGACTCTTCAGTCTGCCTCTCTAGAGTGACACAGAAACAAGAGACCCTTTCCTGCAGAATTCAGCTTCAGACTCCCCACTCCACACACCCCAGGATACACAGCATGAAACTTCAGAGTGGCTCTGTGAGCACCATATCAACTATGCTTTCCATTTGTTCCCATTGCCCCACACAGTGTATCTATGCTGCCTTTCTTGCACCTGCACCACACAGCCATTCTCCATGCACTCTAACCCATTGCCCCTACTGCCAGTGCTGGTGCTAGCCCATTGCAGGCCATATGCAGAAATATTTTTGCCTCCCTCACAAACAACATATACCAATAATTAATAGTAGAGCCCCTTGAATGGCTCATGGCCCTGAGCAATTGCTAAGTTTCTTTATGCCTAGTATCAGCTTGGCCGATAGCCTGTCTCTGCCTTCCCACACCCACACCACATTACCCTTCTCCATTTACATCAGGCTGCTTCTTCCTTCTATACCTCCACATTGCCTGGGTGTCAACAGCGGCATGTCACAGAGCACAGGAGAGTCTCCTTTCTCTCAGTTCTGGCACCAGCTGCCACAGCAGCCCCCACCTGCACTTACAAAGAAAGGCTTGTTCAGTCCCCATGTGCCCTGAGCTCAAGCATGCTCAAGGCAGACAGACTTGTCAGCAAATAACTGCTCAACTCTAACAGTCTCTACTGAGCACCTGCAAACTACAGTTTCACGGAGGTTTATAATTTGGCCAAATCTGGGTAGATTTTCCACACGAATAACATAAGGCATGTCCCTGGTACTCTATGACCTCCTGGCTAAATTTTAAATCCCTGCTTCAAAAAAAATTGGAGGCACTAAAGAGTGTTAATAAAACCACTGTCAGAATAGTTTATCATGGGCAAAATAATGTACTTTCCCCCTAATCTTTCTCTCAGAAATCGCTGACCCATTTTTGCTGAAACTTGCAGAAATAATTCAGCCTGTAGCAACACATGGCACAGAAAATTTCAGCCCAAACTGTTAAAATTTGGCAAATTTTTAAATAGGGTGTTATAAAAGAATGTGTCAGTTAATGCTGTTAGCTGTTTCCATTAGTGCTGGTCAGAAAATAGGTGGGGGTTGTTTTGGGTATTTTTTCCCCTATCATGAAAAGTGTCAATTCAAAATTATTTCATTTAAATTTTTAATGCAAAATGTTGACTTTTGTCAAAATATCCAAAATCAAAATATATCCACTGATAATTGAAATAATGTTATTCAAACGGCACCACAGCATCTCATGCTTCCATTCTTCTCTGTGAGTTGAACTCCTTTGAGAAGGTTTGTTTTTTCAATGAAATAGAGAAATTCTACACAGAAAGCAGAAACTTCTCTCAAAAAATGTGTTAGGTCAAAAAGTCTGTCACAAAAGCTCAAACAGTTTCAACAGAAAATGTTCAGCTAGTCCTTGTTCCCATCCTAATAGGGAAGGTCCCTCCCCAGCAGACTAGAAGAGTGTTAATCTTCTTTTCAGTGCTACTTTAGCCTGTAGTATTTTTATGTGGTGCTGCACAAAAGCAACACCGCACCTTCTTGACTTGATTGGGATTGCGTTAGCAAAAGGCAAACAAACCAGGAGTGGACAAGAGCTGAGTGTTAATTTATTGCAGGGTTAGCACAAATATCATTGGGGGGGGGGCAAGAGAAGAACACCTCTTCCCCTGCTTCATCAGCTGAGTTGGGTAAGACTTGATTTCAAGAGGTGCTTTTATAAAACACTTTGTTATGAAGTGCAAATGCCATGCAGTTGAATTACAGCAGATTCTGTGTTACTGCAAATACTTGTAGTTGGATGAATTTCTTGCCTTTCTGCACAAACCCATCTTCTGTGTAAGTGTCTTAATCACCTGTTTATATCACATCACCTTCTGCAGCTATGAAAATAACCCTATCACTGATCCAGCCAATTTGATCATGAGCTCCAGCAGGTGAGTCAGTAAGAAGATCTTGGCTTTGAACATAAATAACATCAAGTGTTTGCAAAAGTAACAAACCTATTAAAGGCAAAACATCTGAAGATTAGAATGGCTTGTAGTGGCTATTAGAGAAAAACATCCCTTGATCTTTGGGAGAGTCTGGATTCAGGTCTAAGCTTTGAAGGTTTAGCTCATCACTCCCTGTTATAATTTATTTTTCCTAGTGAAGAAGCGGGTCATTAATGACAATGAATAAGGAGGGTGGTAAGAAAAGCCACCTCAAAAAAAATTCTAGAAAGGATGAGAAACAAACACATCCACAAAGAGTTAAGCTGCAGGAACAAAAAGGCTGAGATCATACGGGGGGGGGGAACCCAAAGGGGGATACAGCCCATTTCCACCAGACTAATAGAATTATACAAATTATTAGAAGAATGTGCATCTGGGATGGACTTAATGATTCTCTGAGAGACAGATAAGCAGAATAAATAAACTCTATACTGAGAACATAGGGAAAGAATTCCTCAACATTTGGCAGTGAACCAGCAAGAAAAGATCTTGGGTATGTCTACATTGCAATAAAAGACCTGCAGCATGGCTGAGGCTGGCCCAGTCAGTGACTGAGAGTCACAAAGACTGAGCTGCAGGGCTAAAAACTGTGTTTAGACGTTTGGGCTTGGACTGGAGCCTGGACTCTGAAATCCTGTGAGGTGGGGGGGGAGGTCTCAAAGCCTGAGCTCTAGCCTAACCATGAACCTCTAACACAGCCATTTTTAGCCCCACAACTTGAGCCCTACGAGCCCAAGTCAACTGGCTTAGGCTCTGAGAGTCGGTGCTGGTTTTGTGTGTGTGTATGTGTGTGGTTGTTTTTAGATCACAGTGTCACACACACACACAAAATCTCTGCAGCTTTCATCAGCATCCACCACCATAGGAGTCTTTTTTGTTCCCACTTCTTTAGACAGTCCATCTTACTACATGTGGTGACTTGTCCAGCATCATACCAGAAGTCAGTGCTAAAGTAAGAATTGACATTTCCTCACCCTCAGGCTGGGCCTTACCCACTGTGCAATCCTGCCTCTTCAAATAGACTTTTCTCGTATCCATGTAGAATGAAAAGCCAGTTTCAAGAATCTCGCAAAACTCATAATTCAGAGCATTTCTATTCCAACTGATCTGACTAAAAATCAATGTACTACTTGCAGGGCACTCAGAATTCTCAATATGTTAAATGTGACCTGCAAGGAGAGTTCTTAAAGTGGCTATGTACTATTTTGTATTTTATTATAATGTATATAAGACAGCTAAAAAAGATTTTTTCCCCTGTTCTTGGTTTTTACTTTAAGAACATATCAGGCATGTAACGAGATCTTCCCTGTCTTTTTTGAAAAACCTTTGGGAAGTCTCAGAAATGTTTATTCATAAACTGGATTGATAGACAGTGAGATTGATTCCATGGTGGACTGTCAACACTCCCTAAAGAGAGCTCAGGGGAGAAGCAGCATCTCTGAGAAGTCTATACTGCCCAACAAATCCACAGTCCCTAATATGCTTTTGGCTCTTCTGCAGATGCCTAAGGCATCTCAGATACTGGCCTTATATTTCTGGGTTATTTTAAGAATTCCTTCTGTACAGTCTTATCTCCAGTCAGTTTTTTCAATTAATCCTGGAAATATGATCTAACACAGACCCAGTGGGTCAAATATATACCTGATATAATTCTACTGGGCCATTTCCGTTTTGATATGTGTGTAAATATTAAATAAACCCACAGACTATGTAACTGAGATCAAAATTTGGACTACCAAAATGTGGCAATCTCAAGAGATAAAAAAAACCTCAAGAAGCCTCCCTCAAAAATTGTGAATTGTTTTTAATAAAAACCTTTGTGTTTATTTTTAAAAACTGTTAATAAAACTTGTGATAATAAAAATAATATTGTGAGTCTTTTTTTATTAAAAAAAACCTTTGTATTTAATCAAAAATGTGGTTTTTAGTCAGTCTTGATTTTTTAACTCCCCCTTCCCATTCAAAGTCTGGGAATGACAGTTAATGGCTCCTACTCTACCATATACTCTGAGCAAGAGGATTTTGGTCGCTGCTACAGGAGTTCTCACTGCTACATCTCCTGTCCCCTACCCAACAATGAATGTTTCCGCAAACTTCCAAATTGACACTGCCCCATCCCTCGTCACTTCAGGGCTCACAGAACTTCATCTCTGCTTTTCCTTAGTTTCTTCACACCCTCACACTACTACCTACTGCCAAGATAGCATCTCATGGCTGAGCCAAATTTAAAGGACCAGCATCATGAAGGCATTCAGGAAAAAGATCTATGGTGAGAGCCCAGCCGTGCACAGAGGAGCACTGACAGTCACTAGGAAGGCACTCTGGTAGTGTTGTGCTTCCTCTTCGGGTATGACCACACACACTTCTTATTTCGAAACAACAGAGGTTGTTTCGAAATAAGAAGTGCCATGGCCACACGACGCACAGCCATTTCGAAACAAGCAAACAGCTTGTTTCGAAATGGCCCTGCTCCTTTCGAAATAGCTTAAACCTCGTTGTGTTTCGAAACAGGGTTGTTTCGAAACAGCTCTGTTCAGATATGTTGTTTTGGAACAGGGTGCTGAGGGGTGTCTGCTGGGGCGGGGGGGCGTGGGGCTACGCCACACGCCACCGGTGCCGACATGCCCCCAGCAGGAGTGTCGGCGCGGGGATTCTGCACCGGCGCTCACTCCGGCCCCGGCAGCAGCGGTCTGCAGCTGCGCGCCGGGGCCACACCCCCAGGTTTGGGGGCGGGGGGGGCTTTAAAGCCCCCGGGGTGAGGCGCCCCCCGCCCTCTCCTGGTGGGTGCCTGCAATCCCCTCCTCACACTGTGGACATGCTATTTCGCTGTCTTATTTCGAGGACAACGTTTTTTGTCCTCAAAATAAGTTGTTTTGAAATAATATGTTATTTCAAAACAGCTTGTTTCAAAACGTCTTGTTTCGAAACAAGCATACCCTGTGTGAACATAGCCTTCATGGAGATTTTCCACTACAAAAGACCTCTACTGGAGCAAGATTCTAGGCCTGAGGTTTATTTCTGAAATTCAGAAGTAAAATCCTTAACAACAAACCCTTAACAAACATCATCCTCCCTTCCCCCCACTTACTTCCTTCCTCCCTTTGTTTCCTCCCTATGCCTGGTTCCAAAGGGGTAGCCATCTTAGTCTAGTTTAGCAAAACTAACAAGGAGTCCAGTGACACCTTTATAGGCCAACAAATTTATTTATCTCGTGAGCTTTCATGGGAGAAAATCCCACTTCACCCACAAAAGCACATGCAATAAATAAATTTGTTAGTCTTTTAAAGTGTCACAGGACTCTTTGTTTGTTTTATCTTGAACGATACCTTGAAATCTATGGTAACTACTCATCCAAACAATCTGTTCCAATTTGTACTTAGCAGTGACTCCCTAAACTAGCTTCCAGACGTGAAGAAAAGCTCTGTGTAAGCTTGAAAGCTTGTCCCTCTCATCAAAAGAAGCTGATCCAGTAAAAGGTATTACCTCACCTGCTTTGTCTTTCTGATCTCCTGGGACTAGCATAGCAGAACACTTCATATGAAGAAATGGCAGTTTAAAAAAAAAATCAAGCACATTTGATGCCCAATAGGAATTAGAAACAGTCTTCTTTTACATTCAAAGGTGGGGCACCAGTGAGTTTTCAAGCCAAGATCACTGCTATGGATGAGTGATAGCCAGAACCTCAAACCCAAGCCTTCTCCCTGAATGTCAGGTTTCAAAGGAATCAGTATGGACTCCCTGCATCCTTCCCTTCCATTTTGAATTTGGTTCCAACATTGGATTTTCCTGATCCAAGATGGCAGTAGTCTCACAAACACAGCTGCTCTAGGGAGATGTCAGTGCTGTTGAAGCCAAACTAGTTTGACCTCAAAGACTGTGGTCACTGCACCTGATATCCATCTCTGGGTCCCAGTACTCCAAACACTTATGTGTGCACATAACTTTCCTACTGTGCCTAGTCTTACTGATTTCAAAGTAGGGGAGCAAGTCTACTGCTTTCACAGAGTGCCCCGTCAGTAGAAAAAGTGAAGGTAAAGGAGATGAACTGTAAAATCAGGATAAAGTAGTAAAGTAAAACATTCTCACAGGTGCCTGCAGTATAGGGGTTTTTCTCACTACAAAACCTCTAATAACAGTAACAATTTTTTACTTGTAATTTAATTAAATTACAACCTAAAGAATTGTACCTAAGGAATGACTCTGTGTAAGTTTGAAAGATTGCCTCTTGCATCAACAGAAGTTGGATCAATAATATTACTTCCAGGACCAGTCCTTCCATAGAGGGGACCTAGGTGGTCGCCTAGTGTGCCAAAAATTAGGGGGAGCCAGGGGCAGGGCTGGGGCTGCTCCGCTCCCTGCCCCTGGGCAGATCCCAGCGGCAGCGCCACTCCCTGCCTGTTGCCAGATCCCAGCAGCAGCGCCACACTGACAGCCGCTGGGGGAGGGGGTGCCAAACTGCCTGTATGCCTAGGGCAGCAAAAAAACCTTGGGCCACCAGTGATTAGTTCACCTGCCTTGTGCATTATAGGTAATTCTCGACCCTTACGCTCAGTTTACTGCTAATTTGAGTGTCTCTAATGTCAATATCCATTTCAGCACAGTTCAGTTATGAGAGTTTCATTAATTAAACCTGTCCTAATGGTTTGGCACAAACTTCCTATAAAGATTCGTATCCTGTACAGAAGCTGATGGGGAAAAAAATCTTAGAATTATCTAATTACTTGGCTCATTTATGCATCTGCTAAAGGCTTTTTGCCTGATCTTGTTGCCAGGTGATTGCTTCTCGCCTACATTAACTACATCTATTTGGCCTACAATTTATTTTGTGTTTTCATTATTCTCTATTTATGATAATATGGACAGCAGGAAGAGAGCAGCACAGCATTTCTAATGGGATCACCAGTATGCAGAACTGTTCTTCAGGGTCCTGCAGTCTGCCTGATACATGGATTTTATACATCAGAAGATTAGAGCTGTCTGTATTTCTTCTGCAGGGCAATCATAGCAGCCGAGCTTGACTCCAGCAGTCTCTGTTGATGATCAGTAATTCATAGCACCATGGGGAGTACATACACTGTGTTTCTAGCTGCTGCCGTTTTCTTTTTCTTTAACGGTGAGTAGAGTGGTCTTTGGTGTTTTATTTTTAAGGGGGTGGGGGTTAGAAGCAGGATGGCAAATAGCGTCGTACAATTATTTTAAATAGGGCTGGAGTTAGCTTCAGCACTAATAAGCAGCATACTTCAGGATTCATACAAGTCCCAGTTTATTTTGTTAAACAGTTTTTGAATATGTTTTTATTAAGTAGTAACAAATAGCAGCCCTAATTTGGCATGCCAGCTGGTTTCCATGATTCCATGATACCATTTAAATATTAATCAAAGAGTTGACAAAGTCCAATATGGTTTTACGGTTTAGCTCAAAGTAGATATATGTTCTAAACTGGGCTGAAGCATCAGCAGAAACAGATGATGCTGAACAGCTACTTGAGATAGCTTTAAAGGTGGCTCTGATCAGTGCACTTGATGACTGCAGAGCAAAAATCTCCTTGCTGTTTTCTGGAATGACAGCAACTTTAATCCAAGCATTGAAACACCAATTTATATACAGGTAGTTACTGTTTACTCTGTGATGGAAACTGGATGTGGCGTAAGATTTACTTCAGAGATTTACTTCAGATATTGTGTAAATGTAAACTGTCTTACAGCATTTGTGAAGGAGTAGGCAAAAGGCTGAATATAAATCTTAAACCACACTTACATTAAGGACTCAAGAGTATTTAATCCAGGGGGCTCTTGACTTGCTAATAATTATAGGCAAAATGTTACTAAATGACTAAAACAAGTCTAGTGGCTAAAAAGGTAACTTTCCGAAAAGAGGAAAATATGAAGCTTAATCTGATATACTGGTTTGAACAACCTGGAAAAAAATAGCCTTCAAAGTGACTAGAGATGGGACATTTTTAACTATATGTGGTCCAACATTTTTCTGCTTTCAGACTAGATGGCAGTAGGACCTCTGGAGTACATCAGACTGAGCATAGTTATTTTGTCTATGAAACATTATAGATGAGTTATTGTGCAGATGCTTTTCTTCTGTTACCTAGAAAATACTAACTTAGGATGACTGGAAAAAAAAGACCAAACATGTCCCAACTACTGCATTTAAATCTATACTCAGACATTCATATTTTAAAAGGTCTATAGACGTGTGTAGCTATTTCAGATTTACACAAGTGTCTCTGAGAGCAGAATTTAGCCCTAACTGTTAGTTTGTTTCGCCAGTCATGTTGAAATATAGTTATTCAAAAATGTAGATTAGATCTGATGTTTTTAATCAAAGGATTTGGGCATATCACATCCAAGTACCAGTAGAGGGTCTCCTTGGGGCAAAGCCACCAAATTCCCTGCCTCTCACAGTGTTTATCTGTTGTCTATGAGAATGTAAGAATAGTTTAAGGGAAGAAGATTCCCAATTGCATGCTGAGCCCTTCAGTTTACACCATAAGATAGCAAAACCAGCAGCAAAATGGAACAATTACAAATAGTATGTAATCTCTTTGAAGTGATGAAACAGTTTTGTACCTTTGTTTACATGTAATGAACACAGTGTTAACATCATTGTAACCATCCTGAGCATCGGCCTCCAGGGAAAGTAATTTTTCCCAGGAGTTGGTCATGTTTGAAAATGTAGTTTTAGCCCCATGGGCCTATGTTTGTAAGAATTTATTTTCCCTCTGACTCTTCAATTCCTTTTCGTAGTGCCAAGGGATTAGGTGAGCCATGGAAAATGGCTTTTTAAGCTCCAGTTTCTATGATTTTAAGACACTATCCTTTAAACTCCTTTTGCAGAGAAACATGAAAATCTCCACCCACCATTACATTTTATTCTTCTGTGGGCAACAGGAAATGGATCACTTGATGATCCCCTGTTCCTTGAGAAGCACCTGGTATTGACCACTGTCAGAAAACAGGATTCTGGACTAGACAGGCCATTGGTCTAGCTCAGTATGGCCATTCTAATGTTCTTATTTTCAACTTAAAATAATGCCAGAAACATGCTACTTTACACTGGCACAGGTTTTTACCTTTTTCCTAGTGCCTGTGAAGACATAACTAATTAATCAGGTAAATAGCAACATGATACACAAGCAGCACTGTCATCTCTGGGCACGTCTACACAGACCGTTTTAGTCCGAAATCGGTCCTTTCGAAAGGACCGATTTCGAAATAAAACCCTTATTTTGAAAGGGCTCCTTTCGAAATAAGGGAAACCGCGGGATCGAAAAGACCGTTATTTTGAAACAGATGTTTCGAAATAACGGCAATGGGACTGCTGTTTCGAACCGTTGTTTCGAAACAACGGTGTTGTTTCGAAACAACAGGTCTAAAGCCGTTATTTTGAAACATCCATTTTGACATAACGGTCTTTTGGGGGGGGGTAGGTTTTACTTTTTCGGAAGGACGATCCTTATTTAGAAAGGAGGAGGTCCGTCCTTTTGAAATAAGGAAATGTCATATAAACTAAATTTTTTTATTTCGAAATAACGGGTGTTATTTCGAAATAAAAGAGCCATGTAGACGTGCCCTCTTAGTTCAGTTTGGCCTCTGTTTTTGTAACAAACCCATACAGGATTAATAGCTGGTTCTTTAATTTTCAAACAAAATAGCATTTGGCCACATGAGGCTTCATGGATTGTTTCAAAGTCAAAAGCTGGCATGTTCTCTTAATCTCTTTTTCAGGTTGCAGTTGTTCAGAAGCAGAGCACAGGCTATTTTCAGACTTGTTTGCCAACTACAATCAGTTTATCAGACCAGTGGTGAATGTGTCAGACCCTGCCATCATTCAGTTTGAGGTATCCATGTCACAGCTGGTGAAGGTGGTGAGTACTGGCTTCTTTCTGAACTTGGAAAGTGTTATATTTTTAGGCCAAAGAAAGGCCCCTCCTTTTTCAACATGGCTATATTTTTCAGGATGAAGTGAACCAGATAATGGAGACCAATTTGTGGCTGAAACATGTAAGTAAAAATAATCCCAACACAACTAATATCAGCACAGTTAGTTTTTCTTTTAAGTTCACTGTATGGACTTCCTTACTGTATTTTTTAAGGCAGGGGTCTCAAACTCACCACCACATGCGACCCCTAAAGTCATTTCCTGGGTCCCAAAATGACACTATTGTTGTCAATATTTGCAATATCATTGTATGAAAAGATTTCAGTGGTGCAGCCCTCAGGCTAACATACTATTATTCCTCATGTGGCCCTCATGGTGATTTGAGTTTGAAACCCCCTGCTCTAAGGCAATTTGAGAAGCAATATTTTCTACTGACCATGCTATGTGTACTGATTATTATCTGTATTCATCTAACCAGCATAAAAGTACTTCATGTTTTACAGGACTTTTCATCCAGTGATCTCCCAGCACTGTAGAAAGGTGTGAAGGCATTATATTCCAATATTATATTTGGGTAAATTGAACAGAAAGGTTCTATAATTTTGTTAAGCTCCCACAGCAAGCCAATAAACAAAATCCAGATCTGCTGACTCCAAGCTCTAACCATTCAATCACATTTGCTATAACCATTAGGTCCCATGCTAGAGTTCTACAGGCCAACTGTTAAGTCATCCTGAATCCCCATATTTCATTTAGCAAATGTAAACTGCTACCATTAAAGATTTGTTAATAGAAATATTTAGGTCAAAAGCAAAGGAATGCCAGTTATATAAACTGGCCTAGGAATATTTTGGGAGGAAGAAAGGTGGAAAACGTTAAATGTTTTGATAGGTATAGACTGTTACTACTAAGTAAGGGTGACTATTACATAAAGTAAATAAAAGATCTTTCCAGCCATGAAAATCAGAACAACAGCAAAATGCCTCAGCATAATTAAACAAAAACCTAAGTAAGCCAATGCTAAAGATCTGGGACAATCTTCGAAGCCAGCATTTGCACTGATTTGACTCACATTTAAGGGAAAGATCACAGCATCAGAGGTGAGTCCTAAGGTGCTCTGCTGCTTGAGGCAGACCTGAGCACACTAACCTTAAAGCACTACTGACATCTGGTGGATGGCTGTTTATTCACATTGAATAATTATAGAGCCTCCCATGGAAAAACCCTCAGAGCAGCACAAGGGGCCTAGGAAACTCTGTGAAGCTCATCTTGTGGAGTCCCCAAAAAGAACTTTTCTTAAAAGACTGCCATTTGAGAAGACCTGTATGCCGGGGGTCCCTATAGTGACCGTGGGATTTTAAGGTGTTCAGATCTTCAAAAGATGCCTTCCTTGGTTAAAAAGAAGTGGCAAAACAGGGTCTAGCGCTGGGTGTTGTGCTCCTAAAAGAGAGTGAGTAACTCCACTGGCTACAGTCCATCACTTTGCAGACACTGCAAGTGTCTGCTAGTGAACTTCAGTTCTCTGCAAGCCTCACCTGGAATTCTTCTCATGATAGCCACTGCTGAAGTGGGCCACAATTAATTGTCCTGGGCTGTGGATAAATGCCTGTGCAAAGTCAATATGGAATCAAACCCAAGACTAGATTGCTCTTTGCCTTTGGACAGGAACAGAGGGATATGAGGAAAGCAAGGGTCCCTCCTCACCTCTTTTTTTGCTTCTCCTGTGGGGGCACATGGGTCACTTGCAATCCCTGGACTTTGAAGATATTTACTTCAATGGGAGTTAGGGTCAAATCCTGTCTGAGCACCTATGTGACCTGCACAAGACCACACAGTGTCAGCGATAGTCCTAGGAATAAAATTCCCAGTACAATATTATCATGCAAGGTTAAAAGCACTAAAACACCTAATATTGGAAGCTCCTAATAATGATTTATGACAATCCTTTGGGTTTTTAAGTGCCCTGAATTGTAGAATACTGTACTGCTACTTCCTGAGAGCCTGAAGAACTTGTAGCAATTAAGGTGTTAATCACAAGTGGGCATACTGTTCAAAAATATGTCAGGCATAGGATGAATCAATTAAATCTGTCATCAGCTGTAATAGTAACCTTTCCAAACTGAAAACACAGATCCATTAATGATATTTTTCACCCAGAAGGATCCTAAAAACATACTACTTGTACTGTATAGACATATATATTCAAGGATTACCTCAACCACCACTGAAAAGCTAGAACATGGTAATAGCTTGACACCATACAGCAGCCCTACAGTACAGCACAAAGAATAGCAAGTATCTGACCCAGTTGAAACTACAGGAAACTTTATATAGAAACAATGTAATTATCCGTAGCGTAACTTGGCTCAAACAACACTGTTAACACCCTGACTCTGAAAAAGAACCATGATACCCACGAATGTCCACAGTTGCCCAAAATTTTAGTTTTTCTGTGTCAGCAAAACAGCGGTACCTTTCACTCTTCTTAAGTTATGCTGGATTCTTCATTCAATACAGGCTCTGCAGGCATAGTATGCTGTGTTATTATAGCCATGACAGCTCCAGGATGTTAGAGGCACAAGATGGGTGAAGTAGTATCTTGTATTGGACCAGCTTCTGTTGATGAGACAGACAAGCTATTGAGTTTACACAGAGTGCTTCTTCAGTTCTGGGAAATTTACTTAGAGTGTCACCACTACAGTACATATTGGGGGCTAAAAGGAGGAGGAGAACTCTGGTCTAGTGTAAAGGAAACTGGGTCTGGTTCTCAGGAAGCCTGGGATGCATTCCTGACTCTGCAGCTGATCTGCTGTGTGATTTTGGTCAAGCCACTTTACCTAGCTGAGTCTGTTTCCCATGTCAACCTCTTGTCTATTTAGAATGCATGCTCTCTGGGGTAATAGGAGCTTTATTACATGTTTGTACATCCCCTGGCGCAATGGTTTCCCAATGTCTGTGCTAACAAATACAAATAAATAACATGTTCATGAAAGGGGAAACATCCAGTTCTCAGAGCTTCTGAAATAACAACACCAACTTTATAAAAGTGATGTTACAGTGCATTGCTTTAATGGAAGGAATGGACAGTAGTTCACAATTTCAGCAGGGTCTTGTGGTAATTCTAATGCAGTTGGGTTTCTTTCCATGCTTAGATTTGGAATGACTACAAACTTAAGTGGAATCCAGAGGAATATGGAGGTGCTCAGTTTATTCGAGTTCCATCTGATAGAATCTGGAAGCCAGACATTGTCTTATACAACAAGTAAGAATATGCCATATCAAGTGCCTTTGTTTTTTGTTTGTATCATAAATTTTAAAAAGTTGAGCATTTGCATTAATGATAAAAAAAGGCCTAAGATTTTGATAAAATTCAGAAATAGAACATAGCAACTATGACTATGTATTCCAAATTATCACTTCTCTAGTAGCAGAACTACAAATTTCCTCCCAATCACTGCTTCTTTTGAACATCAGTATTTTTGGCATCTGTTGAGATAATCAGTATTAAAAATTCAAAACATCCATGTTTTAGTAAGAGAAAAGACAGGAAAATTCACACGCTATCTCTATGCTCCTTTTCTCCCCACTCTTCAATGTTTTCTGCACTGTAAGCAAGCTTGGCAGTAAGGAGCACGTAGTTTTGCTAAACAGCTTTCCGCTCATTTACAGATGAAAAACATTTTGGTAATTCAGACCTTTAGCAGAAAGGGACTAGTAGATCCAGATGTTTCTGCATTTAAAATTGCTACGCATCTCGCAGCAACACAGAATTAAGTACAACTATATAAAAGCCCCAGGTGTAGTACATTCTTAGGACTCTTCCTTCCAACAAGTCAATAAAGGTATGTCCACACCTCTCTTTTATTTCAAAATAACACTGGTTATTTCTAAATAAAAAAGATTAGGTCCACACAATGTTTTCTTATTTCAAAATGACAGGCTCTGTCATTTTGAAATAAGAACCGTCATTTTGAAACAGCTTAAACCACATTCATTTTGAAATGGCTGTTATTTCGAAATAATGCCATTTGGACATGTTGTTTCGAAACAACGCCGTTGTTTCGAAACAACTGTTTTGAAACAACACGTCCAAACAGCCTTATTTCGAAATAACCATTTCGAAATAACAGCTGTTTCGAAAGCAGGCTTTCCTTTAATTCAAATTAACATTTTCTTAATTCAAATTAACTTATTTTGAAATAAGGACTTTATTTCAAAATAACTCATTTCAAAATAATGATGTATGTGTGGACATAGCCTAAGGGTGTGTTCACACAGCAGTCTTATTTCGAAACAACAGAGGTTGTTTCAAAATAAGAAAGGCCATGTTCACACGACGCACCATTGTTTCAAAACAACTTAAATCCAATGTGCGGACAAAACAAAGTTGTTTCGAAACAATTGTTTCGAAACAATGCTGTCTGAACATGTTGTTTCAAAACAACGGTAACTCATTTCGAAATAACTGTTATCTGAACATGCTGTTTTGCTTTGAGCTTTTTTCCTTAATTCGAATTAACAAACTGTTATTTCGACTTAACTTATTTTGAAATAAGGCATTATTTCAATACAACTTGTATCGAAAAAACGTGTATCGAAATAACCCCGTGTGTGAACATAGCCTAAGAGACTAAAAAGGCTATGAGGTGATACATTAGCTATATAAGAAAAATGACTTCACTGAAACATGCTCAGGATACTCCCCAATACAGGGGTTCCCAAACCACGATGAATAGCAGGGATGGCCCTAGACCAAATGGTGTCCTAGGCAAATAATGTCTTTGGCACTTCTTAATATCTTGTTTTTGATTGCATGGGTGGCCCACTTCATGGCTATAATGGATGATTTGCATGAATTATTTATCCCTGTCAGATAAAACAATAATTTTTTCCCTTTTGTTGCTAACAAAAACAGCACCTTGAGCCCAGCACACCCCCAAACCTGACACTCCCAATCCAGCCCTGTTCTGTAGAGCACTTACTGGTGGATCCATGAAGAGCTGGATGGTTATGTGTGCTGTTTTTTTTCTCTAGCAGTAGGTTAATCACATAAATCGCTAAAACTACTTTCTCAGCCTTACTTTTCCATGTAAGCAAGTTGAAATTGCCACCATGATGTTATAGGATTGTGGACAGGGTGGATAGTGTGTGGCAGGAGCCTTGAATTCCTACCTGTATTGAGGAGTGACAGTGCAAGCTATTGTGGAGGTGGAGAGAGAGTGGACCAAGTGCAGTAAGGAAGATCAGCTTGTCCATCAGCTTTTTCTGATACAAAAGAGCTCATGTTTGCTGCCTTAGATATGGATCACATTTAGCCAGGTAATAGGAGCAGAAAATACTACCATCTAAATCCTCAGGAGTTGTAAACCTGTGCAGCTCCACTGATGTCAGTGAAATTATGCTTATTTACACCAGCCATGGAATTCAACAAAATTAACATTACTGCTGGACTGCTGAAATTTCCATTTGTTGATTTACAATGCATGAATCCAGAGTTACTGTAAATATTATATATAATAAACAACCTCTTATTATATGAAAGTAATTAGATGAGTTGAACTATCTGACTAGCTTTTTTCCTCCATTCTGGTTTATTTTTGCAGTGCAGTTGGGGATTTCCAAGTTGATGACAAGACAAAGGCTTTACTGAAGTACACGGGAGAAGTGACTTGGATACCTCCAGCTATTTTTAAAAGTTCATGTAAAATAGATGTAACCTACTTTCCATTTGACTACCAGAACTGCACCATGAAGTTTGGCTCCTGGTCTTATGATAAAGCTAAAATTGACTTAGTTTTAATTGGCTCTACAATGAATCTCAAAGACTACTGGGAGAGTGGAGAATGGGCTATTATTAAAGCCCCTGGCTATAAACATGACATTAAGTACAACTGCTGTGAAGAGATATATACAGACATTACCTATTCTCTTTACATTAGGCGCCTGCCTTTATTTTATACTATCAACATGATTATCCCATGCCTGCTGATTTCTTTCTTAACTGTTCTAGTTTTTTACTTGCCTTCAGACTGTGGTGAAAAGGTGACATTATGCATATCAGTTCTTTTATCCTTAACTGTATTTCTTCTAGTGATCACAGAGACCATCCCTTCTACCTCTTTGGTGATCCCACTTATTGGAGAATACCTCCTCTTCACCATGATATTTGTCACTCTTTCCATTGTCATTACTGTTTTTGTACTTAATGTACACTACAGAACACCCAAGACACACACAATGCCTGAGTGGGTGAAGACCATTTTCTTGAACTTACTTCCCAGGATCATGTTTATGACCAGGCCTGTCAGTGATGAAGAGAATAATCAAAAGCCAAAGCCACGTTACAGTGCTGAGTTCTCAAACCTAAATTGCTTCGGCAGCTCTGAAACCAAATGTTGCAAAAATGGCTTGATGTGCCAAGATACAGCATGCAGCTGTTGTCGGTACCAACGGATAAAGCTCTCTGACTTCAATGGCACTCTTACAAGAAGTTCAAGCTTTGAATCAGTAGATGCTCTGCTTTCATTGTCAGTTCTGTCACCAGAAATGAGAGACGCCATTGAAAGTGTCAAGTACATTGCAGAGAATATGAAGATGCAGAATGAAGCCAAGGAGGTGAGAACAAGTTTCAGCATTAGTTACTGAGGTTACAGGTACTATTTAGAAGTGTGTTTGTTTGTAGGAGTAAGCTTCCCAGATGCCTTTCATAAGCGCGCTTTAAAGCAATTCACACTTTCTTGAGATAGACAACCCAGAGATTACATTATAGGCATAGGGGGCCATGAATTAACTGTTTGATTGAAAAGTTCCAAAAGGTAACTGTGTCAGTCTAGTTCAGCAAAACAAAGAGTCTTGTGGACCTTTTAAAGACTAACCAATTTATTTATTGCATGAGCTTTCCGACAAAGTGGGATTTTCTTCCACAAAGCTCATGCAATAAATACATTGGTTAGTCTTTAAAAATGCCACAAGACTCCTTGCTTGGTTGGTTGATTGAAATTTGTGATAGGGAATCACCATATTGCACTGAGCTCATTTTACTACAAACCCATCTGCTAAAGTAGAATCTTTTACATTAACCCAGTAGTTCCCAAACTGTGGACACCAAGGTGTGTCATGACCCCCTTTTACCAGTGTTGCCAGGGCCAGCATTAGACTCACTGGAGCCTGGATCTGAAGCCAAAGCCTGAGCCCTGCAGCCTGAGACTGAAGACAATACTGAGGGCTTCAGCCCAGGGCACTAGGGCTTAGGCTCTGCCTCTCACCTGCTAGCTGGGGTCATATAGAAATTTTAATTATCAGAAGGGCAGGGCTGGATTATCACAGGGACTTTAGGGGCTGAAGCCCTAGGCCCCAGCCCCTAAAATCCCCCTATTCAGCTCTCCCTTGCCCCTCTCAGTGCTGTCAGGGCCGAAGCACTAAGCATGCTCTTGCCCATTGGTGCTGGGGGTGGGCATGGACCTGGAGTCAAAGTGGCTCTGTACTCACGCCCCCACCCCTGGGTCGGCTGGTCCACCCAGGAATGGGGTGGGGTGGGGTGGGCCAGGCCAGCGCTGCCTTTGGGCTGGCTTTGGGGTAGGACCGGCTGGCTCTCTGCACAACTTCTGCTGCTCTGGCACAGCCTTCTAGGGCCTGTGACCGGGGGGGGGGGGGGCGAAGCCTGCACCAGGGGCCATGCTGTGTGCTAGCCAGCCCCAACCCCAGCCCTGGGAGCACACTGACTGGGGTGGGGACAAGGCAGGCACACCCTTTAGCTTCAGGATCACCCCCCATCAGCAGAATTCCATGCTGAAGGGGCAGGAGCCCAGGAGGGGGACCCCACAGCCCCCAGGCAGGTTTAGCCAACTCTGCAGAAGGGAATTGTGGTGCAATAAAGTTTGAGAACCACTTCATTAACTCTTTTGGAGGGAGGAACAAGCACAAACTTTGCAGCCAGAATGAGAGCTGGGGAAATCCTAGGACTGCAATTACTTCACTGTGCCCTTGGACAAGGCACCCGTGCCCATAAAAATTTACTTACCTGGCTCACAGAAATAGTTAGGCTTACCCTGCTAATAATGCAGGGTTCAACAAAAGCAGGTGGCGCATCATCATGGTGACTGGGGTTTGTAGCCTGGCTGCTAGCTTTGTGTGGAAGTGCAGTGAAGGATCACCCTCTGGTGATCAAAAATAAAACTGCTGGCACTCCCCTGGGAGGCAATTTTTTCAAGCCCTGTAATAACACTCATCTTGAACTTTCTGTGTGTATAAATATAGACCTGCACTATACAAGGTTGTCAGTTTTGCATTTCTCTTAAATGCTAATTTCACACAATTTTTCCATTTCAGTAAACTTAGGGGGGCATTTGATGGTTATAACTACTACTCATGCGTACAGAAAGCAGATACAAGTAATGCATATGCAGCCACACTACCATTATCTTTAACACAAGCATGTCATGTTCAGCAAAGCACTCAAGCACATGCTTCAATTATCTGAGGGCTTAAGTGTTTCGCTAAATCAGGAGCCTTATTCAAGCCTGGTATGTTCACATACTCTTTTGATCTCCCTCAGTTTTCCTTGCTAAAAAAATCTATTTTCTGAATCAAAAGGAAAATAAACTGCATTGGTCTCATTTTCATAATAGAATTAAAGAACGAAGAACAAACATTCACTGTTTGTCTAGGAAAGCTGAAGTAAAGACTGAAATTTATTAAGCTTAGTGAGAAGGTCTGGGGTGGGTGGTAGCTGTGTTAGTCTAGTTCAGAAAAACAAACAAGGAGATCTGTGGCACTTTTAAAGGCTAACAAATTTATTTAACACCATTGAAGTGGGATTTTACCCACAAAAACTCATGTGATATGTTTGTTACTCTTAAGTGCCACAGGCCTCCTTGTTTGTTTTATTACGCTTAGCTTTTCTTGAGATAGTTAATATGTATTTGCAACATTAACTTAATATTATGCACTGTTTAATTGCCATTTATCATTTTATGTCTTGTTAAACATACAGTAGAATCTCAAAGATTAAAACACAAGAATTATGAACTGACTGGTCAACTAATCCTCTGAAACTGGAAATAATCAATCAGCCAGCAGTTGAGGGATCAAAAAGGAAAAGAAAGCAAGCAAATAACATGCAGAGCAGAAACAGTCTGGGGTCCGCACTGTTCCTATAAGTAAAGGGTGGGTGCAGTTGCTGTTTCACCTCCTCATTGCCTCCCCTCCACTGTCCCACACACGCTCCTCCTTCTCAAACCCCTGGAAAGGAAGATGCTATAGCCAAGCAGCTCATGCTGCAAGGAACTGTAGGTTGCAGCCAAAGCCTGGCCTGGAGAGTGAACAGCAATAACCTGTGCTCTGCAGGACTTTTAAATGGTTACAGCCTGTGTAGCCATGCAGCCCAAGCTTTGCCTGTGGCACTTGTGGGAGGGAGACCAAGGGGCAGTAAAGGAGATATGTTAGCAGTCAGCTGGCACCAACCCCCTGCCTCAGGAGCATGGCAAGCAATGATCTGAGCAGGGTGAATCCTGGCCTTGGGAGAGGCAGCTGAGGGCTGGGGCTTGTAGTGCCAAGGGTGAAGAGCAGGACCCCCAGTTCAACCCAAAGGCAAGAAATAGAAACAAGACAGGGAACTGCTTGAAAACCAGGTAGTGCTGCCAGTTGCCACCTTTGCTGAGATCTCTCCAACCTCAGTTGGAGAACTCTGACCTCAGGATACTGTAACCACGGGTTAAAAGCCTCTGGACCACACCGGAATGGCATTCCAGGGCCCACTATTTTTACGGGCTCAGTGTTCTGGGGCCCCTAAAAATAGAAAATGGAGCCAGAATGCTGTGGGCCCCAGAACACAGCATTCCAGTTCCATTTTGTATTTTTAGGGGCTCGCCAAACACTGAGCCCCAGAACACCATTCTGGTGCATTCTGGCAGGGCAGAGAGCTTCCTCCAGACTGGGAAATTTTAAATCTCCTGCCCTGCGCCAGTGCTGACTGAGCATGCTCAGTCAATGCAGGCTCAGGGCTGGAGGAGCAGCCCGTGGGGCTAAGGCTCCTCAGGGTCTACAGCGCAGGCCCAGGGGTGGTGAGGTGGGCCGGGGCCGGGGCTTGCGCAGGGAGCAGCAGGGCAGACTCTCCCACCAGGCTAGCCCCAATCAGGGTCCCCAGGCTCTCCACGGCCGCAGTGGGGCACTGGGTAGGCGAGCAGCCCTGTATCCTTCACCTATAGCCCTAGCCCCTCAACTCCCGTTCCCATCCTGCTCTGCCCCTGCCCACCATCTCCTGCCATCATCCACCTCTTTTTTGCCCCCATATTGTCTCTTGCCTCTTCACATCCTGCCCATCCCCTCCTTCTCTGCCCCATCTCCTGCCACCACCCACCCCTTCTCTGCCCCATCTCCTAACCCTGCCCCCTTCACTGCCAAACCTCCTGCCCCTGCCCCCTACCACCTGCCACCACCCACCTTCTCTAACCCCAGTGCTTACCCCTCCCCCATTCACCACCCCATCTCCTGTCCCCCACCACCTGCCCATCCCCTGCCACCACCCACCCTTTCTCTGCCCCATCTCCTACCCCTTCCCTCTTCACCACACCTCCTGACACCACCCACCCCTTCTCTACCCCCATTGCCTGCCCCTACACCCCTTCACCAGCCCCACCTCCTGCCACCATCCACCTCTTCTCTGCCCCATCTCCTGCCCCTGCCCCCAGCCACCCTTTCAACACTCCTACCTCCTGCCCCTGCTCCATTCCTCCACATCCTGTGCCCTCATCCTTCCCGGGCTGGGGCCCACACACTATGTGAAGGGGGCTTACTGACGAGGAAGTTTCCAGGGCCCACAAACTTATACTTTAACCACTAACTGTAGCATGTTTTTTGAGAGGCATGAACAACCCCCATTCCTAAGACACTTTTGAGGAGCTACTGTAATTGTTTAATGTAAAAATCACTCCTGCTGGAAAGCCTTTTTTCCAGCCTTGATATATGGAGAAAAAATTCTACATCATACATAAACATCTTGCTTTCTAATACAGTATTAAAGACAGATGTCAAGAGCCGGAGCATCACTGCCCCAGGGAAAGACCCGGGACTCAGGCATGGGCACCGGCCCTGGCCCCCCAGCCCCAATTGTCCTCCTGGGCCCAATCCAGCCTCCAGCTCCTGCCACCACCAGCCTGGCGCGGATCCCCAGCCGGGAGAGGTGGGTGCTGCTGCAGGCAGCCCAGCCCGGGACAGAGCCAAGAGAGGCAGGCGCGGCTGCTGGCAGCTGGGCCCTCAATCTCCAGCCAGGGAGGGGGATGGGAGAGGCAGGGGCAGCCCCAGACATTCGGGCACTGGCACTGGGACTTAGGGCGTGTGCGCCATGTGCTAGGTGCCAGTGATGCCCCTGGTCAAGAAAAATGTTTAAAGTCATCAACATGTGAATTAAGTTTTATCCTCCCATGCCTTTACCTCTCACTGACTTCAACAGGAGTGGTGTGTTTCAAGACTTAGGATGCACATGTGACTTCTGAAAGTGCTCCCTCAATTTCTCTAGTGTACCTTTCACCTTCAAATATCTGTGCCCACAGACGAGGGGCCATATGTTTTAAGTTCCTATCTGTTTACTGAAAGGGATAGGTCTACTATCTTGAAGTAGAGTTACAAAGTCAGGATTAACTTTGAAAGATCGCCTCTGCAACTCATTCAAAACAACTGTTAGTCATAATGAAACAGGAACTCCTTAGAGAAGGAGACATTATAGGGAATTCTGCATTGCTTTTGGACTTACTATATTAAAAACCATTTCAGGAAGGATGAACTTCTGCCACTTCAAAAACCAGGGTAAGAGGACACGTTTTATACATGGAAGAGGTTCCACGTACCTTTTTACTGAACATAGAAAAGAGCTCTGATGTTGCCAACCAATTGACCAGTAATTGTTACCTTTATCAGAAAATACCCATACATGCCTGCTTCCTGCTATAATTGTCTGTTTATATTTTTCAGATTCAGGATGATTGGAAGTATGTTGCCATGGTAATCGATCGCATTTTTCTGTGGGTTTTTATTCTGGTATGTATTCTAGGAACAGCAGGATTGTTCTTACAACCATTAATGGCTGGAGATGAAATGTAGACATTCAAAATACTGGGTTGGAAAAGAAATAAGTCTGCTAAGCAAACATTAAGCTTTTTTTTTTTTAATTTCACTAGCTGCTTCTGTACACACTGTTTTATTAGTAGAACAAAGAGGCTGCTGAACTCATCATGCTTGACCCAGCAAGCTTCATTATAAATGTGAAAAGCTTTAACTGATTTTAAAATGTGACAGCTAATCTGAAAGTAATATTCTCTAGCCAATAGCCAGACATCTCTTACAAGAGTCAGAGAAAATGCAAGTAGCATATAAAAATTTACTGTTTGTTAAAAAGCATTTGTGATACAGACAACAGATACTGGAAACCATGGCATTTCCAGAAGGGTATTTCGAGAAATGATAGAAGGCTGAAGAATGTGAATTATCTGACTTACTTCCAACACTCTGTTCAATGTAGCAATGAACATATGTCTTTCAGGATGTGACACGGTCAGTACAATTCTGATGGGAGCAAGATCATGAATGGTGCCACAAAGCCATTCAAGTATACAGACCTTTAGAAGCATAGCTCTTGAACTGCTGTACTAATATTAACTTCTTGGTACAAGTCATACCCATTATTATGCTAGGTTTTGAGGGGAACAAAAAGTGGGTTACTTTAGAACAATGGCAAATCATTTATAGGTGGATAATATTTGAAGGTAGCAAAGTGGCCATCGCATGATTCTGCCAACCTCTATTTTGGACATGGAATAAAACTGCTACAAAGTCATGGTATTCAGACCTAATATTATGCGCATACACTCCCAGTGGAGACAAACACCCCACAGAATAGTTTTATTTCACATGCTATAAACTGGTACTTTAGTTAAAGGCAGGTAGCTATAAAAGTTTCCTGTAAAAGGTAGTAGAACTGCTTTTCATACATTCATCTCATGTATGTTTTGCCATAAGGTAAAGATATTTAAACAGGAGCATGAACATAAACACTACACTAAAGGGGGTGGAAAGGCACTTGCTGCACTCAGTAAAAATGTAAACTGTTCTCTCTGTGCAAAATTAGAAATTTTATGGAAATGTTGAAGTAATTAATAGTATTATTGGATATAACATTTTATGAAAAATAAAGATGATGTCACTGCACAAAACGTGTTATTTTGGTTGTATGAAACAATCTGTGTAGGATAATGTTAGGTACTATTTGGTGCACTCAATCCAAGAATTCACAGAAACACTGACCCAGGAATAGGGGATCTATTACAAATTATTTGGTTTTAGAACACCTAGAGCAGCAATCTGATGATGAACCATAGAACACAGTAATTGTGGTGTGAGCTATTGTTGTCCTATGTACAAATTATGGAAGTAATTGAAAGCTTTTCCACATTTTGCAAAAATATTATTTATATCAAGATTGGGGCCCTGGAATACTAAAACCTGACAATCAGCTCAACTGTAAATACAGTATAATTTTCATTTTTCTTTTGAAACAAGAGGGGGGAAAATACAGTACCAGCAAGGAGGTTAGAACCAGGTACCTCATGACTCCAGTAACTAAACTATGCCCACTACAGTTGCTAGCAGAAGCAATGAAGAAAATATAAACATTAGAAGAGATCCAAAACAAGTTCTGTGTTACCATCCCCAGTTGATGACTAAGGGGCTGATGCACCTTAAAGCAAGGAAAGATTAAAATTGAGTTGTATCACAGGTCAAACCAGATACCGTATTAGAAGTCAACTTTTCAAATGAACTATAACAACAAAATAAGACATACTGGTCAATTGTCACTCTCACGTCAGGGCCATGCAGCCTACTGGCCAGAGTCCATAGGCTGCCTCAAGTTAGAGCTTTGTGGCCTAGTGCCCAAGTCAATAGTTGCCCTCAGATCAGGATGGGGTAAGCAAGCGATCTCTAGCTGTAGCACCAGTTTGCACACCTATGCAGTTTGATGCTCACCCAAGAAGAGTGGCAGGTAGGGCAGGAGGACAACAGCCTGCCCAGTTCTACCACATCTAAGCTCCATGAGGCTCCCACTGCAACATGCTGGCCTATCCTGGATGGAAGTTATCATTCATACCATCTCCCTGGGCTACTTCCTATCATACCTCTTGATGCTCTCATCTGGGCCTTATCACAACTTTTAGGTTCCCTGGCGTCAGTAACTTCCTGGACATCTGACGACCAGTAGCTGGCCTTAGGTCGCAGGTCTCTGTTCAAGTCTGCAAGTCCACTGGTTCCCTCAGCTGGGGGAAGTAGCTGCCTGCTTGGAGCCTCCATCAAGGGTCCTTGCTCTGAAATGGTCCACTTTAGACTAAACTGGGCTCCCTTTTACACTGGGACAGCTATCGGAGCATGTCCAGTAGGGGTGGGATCTCCACTACCCGTAGCATGGATTTAGCAGATTTAGTATGCGGTAAGCCCACCCAATTACAGAGGGTAATTAACCAATGGAACAACTTACTAAGGGTCATTGTGGATTCTCCGTCATCAGATATTTTTAAATCAATATTGGATATTTTACTAGACATGCTCTAGGTATTATTTTCGGGAAATAATATGACCAATGTTATAAGGAGGTCATATTAGACTATCACAGTGACCCCTACTGGCTTTGAAATCTATGAATTATACTTAAATACAGAAACAGAACTTTACTTCAGACCAGATGGCTGTACATTGAATGTTTTATTTAAAAAAAATTACCAAAACTAACACAGCTGTTTCATTACGCAAATACATTTAGTTGCCAATATAGCAAAACAATCAAAACAAACAAACAGAACAGTAAAAAGCATATGTTCCTACCTAAACTTAATTCTTAAGAGTTAAGACTTATCCAAGGGTCAAAACTGAAGCATCTATGGAGACTATTTTATTAAGAATGTTGATATTAAGTGTCTGAGATCTGAATTAATTAGAAACCAACAGTGAAATTCTTGTTTTGTATTAATGCTTACAGACTTCATTTGGAGAAATGAAGTGTGTTAGCGAGGATGTATATAGTCTTATGGCGATAGCACAGGACTGAGAATCAGGAAAGCAGAATTTGTTTTCGTTTTTTTCAGAATTCATGTGACTTTGAGCAAGTCATTTAATTCTTTGCCTCTTTCTCCCTATCTGAAACAATAACTACTTACCTAAGAGAGGTTGCGAGGTTGGTAAATTACAGAAATGCAAAATAATATTACTATAATTCCAAACTTATGTTATAACTGATCTATGTCTTTAAAGTTAATAGTGGTTTTCACTGTAAATGTATAAATAAATAAAAATATAGAATTACAGATTATTATTTTTAATGTACACATTACATCAAGTGCATTAAAATAGATGGTTAAAATTTGTAATTTATTCATACTCATCTTCCAGGACACACAAAATAACTCATTCTCTTAAAATCCTCTTCTGCTCTTGGTTTAAGTTGAAGTAACCAACCACAGAGCTCTAAAAATAAACATCTATAAATGTTTAATACTTAATAGTACGGTGTATATGTAACCCCATCAGGCCAAGGCAGCAGGAGCAAAAGGCTGGCTTCTATATATAGGGGTTCCTGTCAATGATACACCACCAAACAGAGTCAATCTCCTCCCCAGTTTCCTGGGAAATCATGCACTATCCCCTGGATGCTCTAAGAGTCAAAACTTCCCCTCTCGCGAGCACAGAGTTCAAGTGTAGAACATAAGCCTTTTAATAAAGAATAAGAAAATATCAAAACCAGCACTAGTTTGGGAACAGTGCAATGCACAATTCATAAGCACAATGACCAGAACCCATCCTACCCCACACTACACAGCGTGTATCCCTCAATTCTCCCTTACCATTGTACTAACTATCACAGTTTTAGTGTACACTTCTCAGGGAGAGGGGCAGGAGGCTGTCAGTCCCCTCCAACTACCTCCTGCCACCTCTAGGCTTCACTGAGTCCCATGTGCTGGCTTCCACTGCCCGTACCTGTTGACCGCCTATGACTCCTGTTGGCTCCCACAGTCCATAGGCAGCAACCACTCATGGCTCTCCACTTTCACTGCCATCTGTTGGTGCCAACCACTCACAGCTCCCACCATCCAGATACCAACCAGTTGTGGCTACTACTGGCTGCTCATGACACTAGCCACTCATGGCTCCCTCCATCTGCTTGTTCCCACCAACCACAGACATTTACAGCTTATGGCTCCTACCATCCACCATCCTAGACACCACCTGTTTGTGTTCTTCTTTTCTGTTTGTTAGTCAGAGTTTTTCAGTTTCTTGTGATTTCAGCTCTTGGTAAAACCTTTCTGCTGACACAGGAACAATGTCCCTGCCTCAAAAACCAAAAAAAAAAAACCACACACAACCTTACCAAACAAAACCAAACCCAATCCAAAAGACTCCAAAAGGAATCATTAACTCTGTCTTTTAACAATGGAAAGGGTCAAGCGACGAGGCTAGCATTGGCTGAGCTAGTGCAAACTCAGCAATAAGACCTCTCCGCCCCTCCTCACTGCCTTTACAATGCTGACATATCCATCTGCCACTTTCTTTAAAGGACAACATCTCTTTGCCCTTGCAGTTAACATAAAAATTATCTGTAACCTAAAAACCAGCCATACTCACCATTTCCTGTCATGCCCAACAGTTGGATAGGTGTAGCCATACACAGTGGAATTATGCTAAGTACTTAATTGTACTCATGCAAGTAGGAAGCCCATGCAAATAAGATGCCCCCCTTTCCACCAGGGGGAGTGACATCATACACTCAGATCTTGCTTAAATATAGTTTATATAGTATTTTGTGAATTCTAAAAAATTAGCATTTAAAATTCTTTTTAAATCCTTCTCGTTCTCAGAAGTTATCTATGTACTGTATTTTGGGGTCGTACCATATGTGCAAGTGTTTGAAAAGGTCTATTCAATTTTGCTCAAATTTAGAAATGAATTAGTAGGCTAACAGCTAAGCAGTAAGTATCCTATGTATGCTAAAAACATCATGCTTAAAAATAAGCATGATTCCTTATACTTAAATGTATAATTCTATTTAAAAGTGCTCCATACTATTTCCATGAATATAGAACTACTATGTACCTTTTAAGAATCATGTTCGTAGCAGAAATGGTACCCCACAAATATTTTATGTGTTTGTATTTCCAATTTGGACAGGTACTACTATATTTGCCCATTTATAAATGACAGGAATAAACAACCCAACTGACCCAATTATTGAAACCAAAAGAAAAATCCATAAAAACATTCGATCAAGCACCTGAGCTATAAATTTCCAGTCTTCAACAACCTAAAAAACAAAAACAAAAAACAAGAATTGTTCAATATTCTGAAACATTTACAAATGCAGGGCCAAATCCTACAATCTTAATCAAGGCAGAAATCCTATTGATATTGTGATGTCAATGGGATTTCTGCCTGAATAAGGACTGGAAAAGCTAACCCATAGTATATATTTTTCAGTTGTGCCAGTTCCATAAACACCCAAGATCACTTTTTTATTGTCATCCTAATGAGCTAGAGCAAGTGTGTCACACTTGTTTTGCAAAGAGGACAGAATGCTTTAGTTACAGCTGATGAAACAGGGCCAAATCCAGCAAGGTATTGAACACTTTCAACCTTCTGGGACATGAAGGCATTCAGCACCTGATAGGATCAGGCCCTTTGTGAAACCTGCTCAATTCAATCCACAGCACCATTCCCAAAGATCAGTCAGAGGCTTGTACAAAGATTCAGGGTAGATGCGTCTGATGAAATGGGATTTTCTCCCACAAAAGCTCATGCAATAAATAAATTTGTGAGTCTTTAAGTACCACAGGACTCCTTGTTTGTTTTAGGGTAGAATACAGCTCTTATATAATTGCTAAACCTACATTTAAGTAAGCTTACTGTTGTACTGAGTATCACATCAGGGAAAAATCTCCAAGGCATTTTCTGAACTACCATTTCATTGCCATTTTCAATATGATTATTTGCACATGCAGTCAATCAGTTTTGCAAACACAACTGCTGTAGTGTTGCATGCAAATTAAATGCACAACTATGCATTTTCAAGTGTGATTATTAGACCTGAGAGTTAATATTTCAGTAAAATTACCCGTGGCAATTCATGTCTCTTAAGCCTACAAGCTCAGAAAAAAGTAATCTTACATTATGTTCCACTTAGGTAGGGTTTTCTTTACAACCGTTAAGAGCTTAAAAAACTTGAATAAAAGCATTCTTCAAAAGGAGCTAGATAACTATATCAGATAGGCTTGGAATCTGACACCCATGGCTGGAATTTTTCAATATAAAAAAAATGAGGAAATGTTTTACAATTGTTAGCAAAAAATGTCTTTTTCTGTGTTCCTAAGTATTAAGATACTAGCCAAGCATGGCAACCAATTTAAGTGTGCTACTAATATTTGAAACATGGAAATAAGTTAGCTTGCTAAATTAGAGGCTTTTCCTACAGAATTATACCATAGTTATTAATAGCCATTCAATAAAATGTTCTTTTAAAAATAATTTGAAGATCTCCTCCTATATGAAAACACAGGCTTTTTGAAGTACTTCATTACTTTAGAGTGACCCAGCAACGACAGTGAACATTTTGATGGGCAATAGCACCTTTAATTGTTTTGATAGCATTTCATTTTAGAAAAAGGAATCAAACTCTAAATCAGCAAAAAAGACTTTCCATTTAGTATGTGGTCTTCAGCAGAGTACTCCGTCCTCATACTCAAGTGGAAATCTATACTCCATGGAATTCCTGCTGGGGGGAGGCGGGGGGGAGACAACGACACAAACTAAAATCTGGAGCCTCAAAGAGGTAATGTACCTCCTCAGATATAGGTTTGCATTCCAGGTCAGTATATGTGAGAAATGAGTTTGATGGTTTAATCACAAAGGCCTGATTGGGCAATGTCACTGAACTACCACCATAGTCTTTTCTCAAGAATATTATAACAGGAATAATATGGATTTTGCAGTTTAAAAGACAGGTAGATTTACAGAGTTATATACTTCAGTCTTTTTTGATGACCACTAATTCATCCACATGATTTTTAAATGGTAATTTTGCCAAAAAATCATGGAAATTATAATCTTCTAGAAGATATTATCATTCTATAGATATATCAAAGAGAAGATAAAATCCAATATAGTTAAATCTGGAAGGTTTTGAACAATCAGCCAATAGCTGAATCTGAGAAATAATCAGAAATCATTAAGTATGAGTGAGCTATAGAAACCGGTTTCATTCACATCCGATACTTGTCTTGTAATTTCATTGTGCAAGTCATCTTCACCACACAGCCCAAAACTGAATAGACTTTGGAGCCTAGTCCAATTTCAAAGGCAAAAAAACTTACATTACCACTGCCTTATATTAAAATAAATCAAAGGAAACAGTTGTGAAGTCTAAGATTTCTGTATTATTCCTATATTATGCTTTATTAAAATTAAATTATGTATACCTTTAAAATTGAAGAGGTCTGACACTGTTGGCCTCAATCAAAAAGTGTTTTCCTAAATGTTATAACTGTACTTGAAAACAGTTACTATTTATTATTTGTATTACCATAGCACTTACCAGCATAATTCAACAGCAATACTCTAAATAGTAAAAACCCCACATGTAGACTAGCAGGACTGGACGCACATGCAGAAATCAAATTAGTTCTGTTTTTCCTTCACTTATTGAAGGTATTTACAAGTGGTCTGTCCAGCTGCCAGAGAAAGGCCTCCCAATCCTGCAATAAGTTCTGCACAGGCACTGTAGTCTACCTGGGGGAAGCTCAAGGCAGGATCAAAACCTTAGATAATGATTTTTCTTTTTTATTAATGTATTCCCTCACAACAATATAGAATATATTTATAAATATTTATTTGAAATATTTAAATTAATATAATGCTATATTCTGGCAAAACAATGTAAATGATTAAAAAGGACATTGACCTAAAGTAATTGTTGTATCCCTGGCACACATTCAATTATGCAGTTATTTGAATATGGGGCTACTGCACACATAAATACGCTTGTACATTTTTTTTCCTCTAAAAACTCCCCTTCCCTTGTAATGCAGTGCAAAAAAAAAAAACCCTTATGATGGTACATTATTACAGTTGTCAAATTAGAGATATGCCAATTCTCCACTCATTTACTCCACAATGAATCTAAATCAACAAAAGCCAAAAGGGGTAGTCATGTTAGTTTAGTTCAATAAAACAAACACTGAGTTCTGTGGCACTTATAGACTAACAAATTTATTTTTTGCATGAGCTTTTGTGGGAGAAAATCCCACTTCATCAGCTGCTTTGAAGATAAGTTGGTTGTTTTAAATCAACAGTTACACCAGTGAAAGTGAGAGAAGAATCAGACCCATACAATTCAAAGTTATGGTTCTGACATTAGCAATATTGTAACTATGTACTATATAGGAAATACTGTACATGGGAAATACTACATATAAAATGCACAAAAGATAAGATATCAGTAGAGCACCAAACACAATGGGTCTCTGATCTAAGACCCAGTGTCCTTGGCACAATAGTAACAAATATTTCATAATAATATACATAAATGGAGTTATTTACATTGCTTTCCCATGAGAAAGCATGTTTGGGGTAGAAACAAATAAACCAACTTGCAGCTAGGGCCAGACATGGAAAAGGAGGCAATTGAGCCAGTTTTGTCTAAAAGGTCTGCCCTGGATGGAGAAGTGTTGCATGGAGACTCTTATGCCCTACCAAAAGATACTGAATGATCATTCCATATGCCCAGCTAACAAAGTGGATGTGCTGACATTTCCAGACACTTCAACAGTGCCCTGAAAATGATTAGATCACAGAAGATTCCATTGTCTTTTTTTGGAAAATGGGAAAACAAAATACCATATAGATTTAAGATGTGTTCAGCTGATGCTCACATGGCATTCTGTCCATTTAGAAAAGCATTGCTTGGTTATAAATGTATTGACTAAAAGAAAACCTTGTAAAATGCTCTGCCTTAGCATATATTCATATAAAATACATGTCATTTACCACTTAAATTTAATCCTACTATAATTTATGGTGTACTCAGAGAAGGACTATTGGAGTTCATATCAATAATTGTTCTGTTGTGGACTTACAGTGCAAAATTAAGTTTAGTTCTATTTTTGCTGAACTGCAAATAAGGCAGTTTTAGTGTTTTTAAAAACATTATAAAAATTTATTAAATTTAAAATGACAAAAAATATCTTGACATTTGTCAAAGTTAAGAATATGAACTCCGCCACAATAATGTGAAAATGAAACAGTCCAGTAGCACCCAACAGGCAAAATAAAACTTAGAATATTCATTTACTTTATGGTTAGAATTGACTAAACTCCTCTAAGGAATTCATAATTATAAGAAAATATTTTCAGAAAGATCACAAAAGGCTTATCTGAAAAAGGGAGTCATACACGTTTTGATCACCATAGAAGAAAGACGCCAAATGAATATTGTACGCTATCAAACTGTACTTGTTTACTGGAAGCCCTTTTTAATTGCTTCCCTTGAGAAGCATGGCATCTTGAAATAAAGCTAGAATTTCTATTTATTTCAGGAAATAACTAGTCACTACTATAGTAGATAAAAACAGAGAGATATACTCTAAGTCATAGTTTAGATTTCTATTGTAATTTCTAATCTTTATAATTGAGTGCAATGTCACTAACGCACACACCTCGCGAACATCATTCTCCTTCATGATATGTCTTGTAATGTAGCGGACAGAATCTAGAGCTGCTTCCAAGGTGTTCCTCGATGATGCATTGATACTGTTAGTTTCTTCTTTCTGAGAAAAATATCTATCTACATGACTTCTCATGCAAAGTAGTTTTGGAAGTTTATGAAGAAACATCTTGCGGACCCAAGGAGCCATAGTATTGTGAGTAGAAGAGGAACGATGATGAATATTGATAGCAAATACAGTTATCACAATGGACAATGTCACAAAAATCATAGTAAACACCAAGTACTCTCCAATAAGGGGTATTACTTTAGATGATGATGGTATAATCTCTTCAATAACGAGAAGAAAGACAGTCAAAGACACCAGTACAGAAGTACAGAGAGAAATCTTTTCACCTTCATGTGAAGGAAGATAAAAAACGAGGACAGTTAGAAATGAAAGTCCTATACACGGAATAATGAGAAACAGTGTGTAAAAAAGAGGCAACCGCCTAATTACAAATGAGTATGTAATAAATGGGTACCAGCAACATCCGTCCGTTCTGTTCCCTTTGCTCCCTGTGGCACTTACTATTTCCCATTCTCCATTATCAAAGAAATCTCTCTTGTCAACATCATAATCTTCTAGAATTATATCAACCTGTGAGCCATCGTAAGTCCAGGAACCAAATTTCATGGAGCAATTTTGGAGGTCAAATGGAAAGAACGTAACATCTATAGTACAAGAACTTTTGTAGTTTGCTGGTGGAGTCCAAGCAACAGTCCCATCATATTTTACTACTGTTTTTGTAGATGTTCCTTCAAAACGACCATCTGCACTTAAATGGAAAAAATATGCATATTTGGCTACATTATTATAAAAGTACAACCAGATACTTTTAATTAAGGTTTTCTATTAAGTGCTTCCATTCCACAATGTCATTTCAGAGGCTCACCACTCAGATTTTTAGCTTTAGAGATGAGATTTTGCATGTTTGTCTTAAGATCAGGACTATTTTATAAGTTTAAACTGTTTGAGGAAAAACACCAAGTGAAAAAAATTTTCCCGATCTAATATTTCTGCACCTTCTATGAACAATTCTAGCACCTCAGCAAGAGATGGTTAAAACTTGATCTTTGATGGGAATCATCCCTGCTTAACATATGTGTATATTGGTGGGCTGGTGAAAGTCTATTTTGTTTAATTTAATTATGCATGCAAAAACTATAAAATACACATTACACCTCCAATTTTTTTGTATTTTATTTTATAAATACAATAATATATATTTTTTTTTACTAAACAATCTGCCAGTGCTCAACAGGCACTATGTATTTAAATGCAAATTGAGCAGAAACTTTCATTCCAAATTTAGTCTCTCCAAGTTTTCTTCACTCTCTGCATGGATGTATAAGAGAAATGTATAGGTAAAATTTATTTTTAACACATTTGTACACGGAGTATTAATGCATTAGGATACACTCTGACTGCCTCAGCCTATCAATTTGTTTTGGAACTCTGGACTCTTTCAGGTAGGCCTCTGTGGAGGCCCTGCATAACTAAATGAGGAATCATGCAAGATGAAGTTCTATTTTTCACTAGTGAATCATTCCACATGAATGAATTTAACTATTTAAAAAAATCCTAGAAAATTCCATACTACAATCAATATTAAAAACATTAAGATCATAAAGCAAAGCACTCAGAACTTGGAAATACCAAGTAAGGTTGTACGTGCATTTTTAATTCTTATGCCTTAGTTGGATGTATAATGATGCACTCTAATTATATGGTCACACAGTACTTATTTTGCAGAATCTGTGCCTATGTAGAGACTGGATGGTGAATGTGGCAGGAGTAGATTTATTCTACAGAAAAAGATTAAAATCTTACTTGTCATACAATACAATATCTGGAATCCAGATAGTCTCTGATGGGACACGAATCGACGTTATTCCAGCATAATCTTCAGGATTCCACCTTAATTTTACATCTATCCATTCCTATAAATACATGATGTGTTATAGTATCTGTAAAAAGTACTTAAAACAGTCAATGTATAGATATGTAGATCAGTGGTTCCTAATCTTTTATCTGCCACAGCACACCGTACTGTGTTGTCGCTCACAGCACCCAGATCCTGCCGCTGATGGCAGCCCCTGGCCAGGGCTGGATCCCCCTGACACTGACGGCCCCTGGACCCTCATTGGGGCTGGGTCCTACCACCACAGGTGGCATGCTTACGGGGTTGCTATGGCACACCTGTGTGCCACAGCACAATGGTTGGGAACCACTGATGTAGATAGTTACTGGATGAAAGCAGAAGTGGAAGGGATGTAAAAGAGATCAGACATTTTGCTTCCACATTTTCCATATTAAAATGAATTAAAATTACAATGACAAAGGAAGAGGTCTTATCTACCTAGTCCACTTTTTCTTTCTTCAGTTTTAAGAGCTATTTAGTTCAATAATACTTCTATATGGAGTTTTTTAAACATGTTAAAAATTTCTTTAGCAACTTGCTCGCATAAATTAAAGCAGTTACAAAATAAGGATGGGCAAACGAAAAGGTTTGGTTTGGAAGTTTATTTAAAACTGATATGAAATTTAGGGTCAGAAAAGAAGACCTCACTCTCACATAAAATTTCCAGTAATTTTGGATCCATCAGCACTGAAAATAATGTAAACACCATCTTAGTATTTGTGTACTTTTATTTCTGAACTATAATACATAGACATGCAAGAAAAAAAATCATACTACAAATGTCATCAGTTAGCTAGAACTTTAAATGCTGGTTTGGCCACTTATTTTAACTGAACTGGGTCTTCTAGGGGCAACAGAAGTGGAGGGCACAAGTGGATTCCACCAGAGTTTCTTGCTCTTCTGAAGTAGCAGCAGGTGTTAGTAAGGGCAGGCTGCTCCTTCAAGACCAATGTAAGGGAGTCCCATATATTTCTACTCATTCAGCTACTTAATAGCTAATCGCTTGACGACCACCTGTTACTCTCATTCCCGTTGAAGCACCTGGCATTGGCTACTGTTCAAAGACAGGATATTGGGCTAGATCAAGGGTGTCCAATCTTCTTGGGTGAGGAGCCACACTGCAATTCTTTCTCAGTCGGGGGACTGGTGACAAAATTTTTGATAGATGAGATGTGCAAATAGATCTTATTAATAAACTGTAATAAAATAATGATTAGTGTGATATTTGGCATTGCTTTTGCTTGCACTGTGGAGAGAGGACAAGGGGGGCAGGGGTGCCTGTATGAGGGAGCAAGGCAGAGCATGGGGAGCAAGCCAGGACAGAGGAGCAGAAGAAGGGTGAGGTGGGGAGAGCAGAGCAGCTGGGTGGAAGGACTCACCTACTTCCTAACAGGGACCCCGCCAACTCTGCTCTCCTCACTCCATGCCAAGCACTGCTCAGGGAAAGGAGAGCAGCACTGGGAAGTGGAGAGGAGAACGGAGTATGACAGGGACGGGACAGAAACCTTAGCAGTTCTGCAGGGGTCACAGGTTTTGGTGTTGGGCATCTCTGTACCAGAAACATTGATGGGTAGCAATCTCTATAGAAGAGGTTTTGCCACTAAGGTCAGGGAAAGGACAGGGGTGTGGGAAGAGAGCAGAACTGGGGGAATGTCCAGAGCTATGTCTGCACTTAGAACCTTAGTTCAAATTAACTGAATTTGTACTAATCAAATTGAACTAATAATGATCGGTCTGAATTCAGTCAATTCAAACTAACGTTGCCACACTAGGAAAACCAATTTGAACTAGCATGTCCATGGACAGGATTTGCTAGTTGGAATTGGGAGAGGGGCACCATGGTAGGTGTGGCAACATGGCCCCCAAGAAGGGCCATGGCAGCACCCAATTCCCTGCTGGGCTCCAGCTCTCTGAGTCCTGCACAGGGAAAAGCATCCCCTGCCCAGCTCTAGCCATGGTGCGGCTAGAGCTAGGCAGGAGATGCTTTTCCCCACACCAGGCTCAGAAGGCTAGAACCTGGCAGGGAATGTTTTCCCCTCCCTGGGCTATGTGGAGCCAGGGAATCCCCCATCCCAACAGCGCTGGCCAGGTAGAGGGAGAAGGGATTTCCCCTGCCTGGCTCCAGCAGCACTACGGGGGGGAGGGGATCCCCATGCATGGCTCCAACCTTGCTCGCCAGGTGCAGGGAAGGGATCCTCGCGCCCAGTTGGCTGGCATGGGGATGGGATACCCACGCGTGTCTCAAGGCGTGCTCACCAGGTGCAGGGACAGGATCCTTGTGCCCATGGATCCCTTCCCTGCGCCGGCAAGCCAGGCTCCAGCTGGGTGTGGGGATCCTGTTCCGGCACCTGGGAAGTGTGGCTGGAGCCACACAGGGATCTCTTCCCCGCGCTGGCAAGCTGGGCTCCAATCCCACTCAGGGATCCCTTCCACATACCCTCCCTGCCTGGTAGTGCAGCTGGAGCCCCACGCAGGAATCCCCTCCCAGCGCTGGGTGAGCACAGCTCCAGCGGTGCAGGGGGATCACTTCCCCCTGGAGCCCCATGCCAGGATCCTGTCCCTGTGCCCCACAAGTGGGGCTCCTGCTGGTTGGGGGGCCCTGTCCCCAAACCCAGCAAGCCCACTGCTCTACTCCCCACGCCGTGGTGTTGGTGAGGGGCACCTTTGGGGCTGCTTGCCCCAGGTGCTGGAGGGCTGGCCTTCCTTCCAGGGTGCCAAGCACCCTGGTAGGAAGGTCAACCCATATGAATTTGAACTAACCTTAGCTCAAATTAATGCAGCTACACTGCATCAGTTCGAACTAGAGAGTTCAAATTGACGAGCACTTCAAAGTTACATGAGGTTTTATAACTCTGAAGCATCATCTCTTCAATTCTACCTAAGGAAAGCCTTAGGTCGAATTGGCAAAACCTTGTATAAACATGCCTTTTTTAAATAAACATTAGGTCTAATTAAACTGTGTGTGTAGACACACCCCAGGTCAGGAAGCTGCTGGGTCCTGTCAACCAGCCGCACTGCTCTTCTGCCCCTTCACCCTCCCAGAACTGCCACACTGTGCCCAGTGTTTGTCCTTCTGTGTTCTCCTCACCCCCCACTCAGCACTGCTTTCCTTTCCCTGGATTCTCCTTGCCCTCAGGCTTAGTTCTCTCCTCCCTCTCCCCGCCACCAGACTGAGCACAATGCCAGCTCAGTTCACATGCCCCCACCCCCCACCACCAGGGGTGTCACTGGCATTGGGCATGCTGGGGCACATGCCCCAGGTCCCAACGCCAGTGCCCCGGATCTCCGGCCCAATTGGGCCAGGGATCTGGGGCCCGATCCCCGGCCGGCCGCGGCCACAGCGGCCCCATCCCCGGTCGGGGATCCGGGGCCCAGCTGGCCACCCAGCAGGCCCTGCCCCCTGGCCAGGGATAGGGCCGGGGGGGGGGGGGCCACACTGCCGCAGGCGGCTAGGCCGCGGCTGGGCCAGGCCAGAAGCAGCTGCAGGCAGCCGGGCCCCATGCCTGCGGGCGACCAGGCCCCGATCCCTGGCCAGGGACGGGGCCACCGCAACTGCCGGCGGCCAGGCCCCAGATCCCCAGCCGAGGATCCGGGGCCCTGCAGGCCGCCTGCTGCCGTGGCAGCACCGGCCCACCGCGGCCTACCCGCCCGTGGTGGCACGGCCCCCCGCCCCGTCTCTATCCCTGGCCAAAGGGTGGGGCCTGCCGGCTGGGGGCGGGGCTGGCCGGCTGAGGGTGGGGACTAGTCCCATGCCCCGAGTCCCTTGCAGCCCCAGCACTGCCTCTGCCCACCACAGAGCATCTTGTTAGCTCAGCTTTCCAGGCTCTTGTGGCAGCACTCCATGGGCCAGATGAAAGCCCTTGGTGGGCCAGAGTCTGGCCCCCAGGCCACAGGTTGGACAAGCCTAGGCTAGATGGGCCATTGGTCTGACCTAATTCTTATGTTAGTCTAAAAGTAAATGACTGAGTATACATTAGAGACAAAGTAGGTGATGCAATATCTCTTACTAGACCAACTTCTTTTGACGGAGGCGTTCAGCTGACAGAGAACAATTCTGGTCTGTAGAAGGAAAGAGATCTGTGTAGCTCAAAAGCTTGTACCCTCTACCATCAGAAGTTGATCCAATAAAAGATATTATCATCTCCATTACCTCTTTCATATCCCAGGACCAAGCCAACTACAACAACACTGCAAACAACTGAGTATACATGGCTGTTATTACGGGGAAGAAAAAAAAACTGAGAAAGTTCTACAAATATAATTTAGTAAACTATGTGCTCACTGTGGTTAAATGCTGTAAACTTTTCTGAAAGTCAATGAGAGGGCAAGGAAAAGTTAGATGACTGACTGAAGACAGCAACTGGGATGAAAAGATGCCATGTTTTAAAAATATTCTGTAACAATTTAAGGGTAACTTAGTGACAAATAACTGCCTCAAAGTTTAGTTCTGAATTGTGATGATTATAACTTGAGGGAACTTCCTGCTTCTGAGCTAATACCTACTGGTATGTCTGGAATAAGCAATGATGTGCTTTGCAAGCCCCTTCTCCTTGACCGCCAGATAGATTACTGGCCTTGAAATTAAAAGTCCTGGGCCTTGTTAATCAAAAAAAGGATTTAAAAAATTGCCTAATTTCAAAATAAGTTTTTACAAGCAATTCTATGAAGTTACACAGTCTTGTGCTTGTGACAGTTCCTAGCTAAAAAACACATGCTTCATTATAGGAATGATGTCAGAATAAATACACATTCGTTTACCACATTTACCTAAATGTGTGTCAGTTTTATCAAACATTTTCTTTTTTTGAGACAGCTTTTAGAATTTTAAATTCTTTAATTGAGTTTTGTAGCTATTAATTTTTTCCATGCAGTTGGGTGTGCCTGTTATATTAAACATTCTAAATCAAACATAAGCTAATAACGCTTGTAGATGAACATCCTATAAATATACCAACACCTAAAAAAAGGCATATACACTTGTACATACCTGTTTTAGCCACACATTTGTTGTCATCAACTGATTTTTCTCATCCTATAAAAAATTTAAACACCATGTTTTGTATGGAAACAATGATTCTGCGCTGCTTATTCACTGTCATCAACTGGATTTTGTTCAAAGAAGATTCATAAGTTGCAACATAAATATACTCATTTGGAAAGACATGATTTGAAAGCCTGTTTGTCAGTGATTTGTTTCTAGCTACCGCTGTTACAATCAGTACCTAAAATTACTGTAACCAAAAGAAGTTAACAAAAAAGTGATTCCCCTCACCCCTCGCATCCAACACAGATTTACTTGGTACATCTTTACAGTGCATCATCTACAGTACTGTTTCCCTGTACAGTCATCAATGAACCAACTAACTGGCAGTGGGGGAACCTTTAAAAAGGAGCAGAAAAAGCCTTTACAGATTTTTTAAAAAATCAGAATATATTTTTCAAAAGATGCTCAATTAGAAAACATATTTAAAATTAATAAATTTTTAAAAAATCAAGTTGACATCTTTAATATTCTGTACTATGCCATGCCAATAGATCATCTCCTCTTTTATGGAAATAGCATGTTCATGGACATTATATTAATTTCTTTTTTATGCAATAAACTTCTTATATTTTATGGTTATAGAACCAATGACAAAAACTGCTACAGCTTAAAAACTTCTATTTGCATTTATTCACTGAAACGAATTTTAAACAGTAGAAAATCCAATAATTCTGCAGATACTAAAAGCTTTAGTTAAAGTTTGCAGAAACCAAAAATAAGTCCTAGAGCCACTTATTTTCATCCTTCTCTCTCTCTCTCTCTGAGAACTCCTATTCTTCTTCCTTAATTTTCACATCTCTAAAGCTCTCTTTCTGGGGCTTCCCTCCACATTGCACCCTTATTTTAATAATCTGCATTTGTTATACTGCATATCTAAAATGTGCACAATTAGTTAACAATAGCAAAGCAAGTTATTTTTCATAAACACTTCCATATTCCAAAAACTTTGCTCTCTTTCGGAGTTTTAAAATTATTTACCATACATACCACATCCACCAACTGGGAGATTGCAAGACCAAACTTTATTTTTATTGTGTCATTCAAGCGTTGGACTGGGCGAACCCACTTTTGATGGTCCTTAAATAGGTGTTTAAACAAACGATCTTCACTTTTAGCAATAAAAGAAGGTTCTGATATGCCTACACAACAAAAGAAAGGTGTTTAATATACACAAATGATGTATTAATTTTAATGAACATTAGTCCAATTTGATATTTAATTACACAGAGTCAGGTATGTACATTTAGAAATGCATGTGTCATCTAATCCACTTTCTGTCTGTGAGGGTGGTGGAGGTTAAGTCACCTGGGGTTAGCTTGATAGAATGCACTGATTTTATTCTTCTTCTTACCATCTTCCCATTACTATTGTATTTTACAAATCTGAAGCCCAAGAACAGTGTACTGTTATCACACCAACTATGACTAACACTGGAAAAACTGAAAGACAACCAAAAACTGTTCTTGCGCTGTTATTGCAAATCATCCAGGTAATTGTAAGAAACCTGGAAAGAGTGGTTTTTTGAAACTAGATAATGCCACTAAACTAACTGCTGCTGCTTATTCATTGTAGTGTGATGTCAAACAACTCTTAAGCACATTAACAATGCCTTCCCCAAAATGGGCACCATCCAGCATGAATACCATCCTCCCAAGATGCAAACATAAAAACCAAGTCTGAAAGGAGTGACAATCATCCTTTATATGTGAGCTGACTGACAGGGGGTTTTGCCTTATTGTTTCAGTGGAGTGACATGGAAGGAGTTCAGACAAAATACTTTCATTTAACGGTTAGAAAGTTAGATACAACCACATCAGTGAATGTTTGTCTTAATCTATTGAACCTTGGATGTAAAAGAAGTTTGTTTCAGAGCTGAGCAAAATGAAAGATTGCTGCATATTTTTGTTCTTAACACCAAGTAAGGTCAAGTTTTAAAACTGTTTCTTTAATCTTTGGTTATTTAAGAACTTGTGTTTATTAAAGTAACTCATTTGGGAAGAAGACAGTGCAGCAATTTGGGGAAAAGAAAACTACTACTTGAAGGAAAAAATTAATAACTTGAAAGTGTACTCAAACTCAAGGGAACTTGAAGCCAGGATTGCTGTTTGCCAGAAGCTGGGAATGGCTGATGGGAAGGCTCTCTTGATGCTTACGTGTTCTGTTCATTCCTCTGAAGCACTTGGCATTGGCAGCTGCCAGAAGACTGGTTTTTGGGCTAGATGGACCACTGATCTGCCCCAGTATAGCATATGTCCTATGCTGTCATGGGACAAGCTTGAACTGACTTTGTCTTTTTAATCGTTGTATAACTTCATCAACACATTTTTGTTTTGCGGAGCGTTAAACTGTACAAATCAAATCCCTGCTTTGAGATTAGCTGCTGGGACTTGAATAGGGTTAACTCCAAAAAAATCAAGCAAGCACAATTTTATGTTAAATTCATAAGGATGGTATTTCAATGATATGAAAGATCTGTCATGTATCATAAGAATTACTAAAATATATTGCGTGTTTAGCTACATGCCTGATGCAAACAAAACAAACACATCACAAATCCCCAAGCTGTGAATAAGTGCAATACACTACAGAGAACAATAAAACAAAATAAAAACACCAAAGTATGATATTGAGAGCAATAGCATTCTTATTATTTGGAGTAGGTGAACAACTGCTTAATGAAATGTATTGGTCAGGATTTATAAATATATGTGTGCATCCAGGGAACTTTGACAAGGGCAAAGAAGAAAAGACTCAATATCTAAACAAGAGTATTAGTGCTCTTTTTCCTCTTCTGCTCAGTGCCTGTTTAACCATAGGCTCCCTAGTCTAGGTCAGTGTTTCCCAACCAGTGTGCCACTAATTTTTCTGAAAAACGACTCACAGAGCTTTGGATTGGCTCATGAACTATGTTCCCTCTAAGCTGCATGCATGTGCGCGCGCACACAGGTTGTGAAATCTGTGCACACAACAAAATAGAGCACGCACAAAAAAATTCAACAGTGATAATATTTTTATGCTACTTTTAAGAAGGCAATTTCAAGTAGCATGTTTCAAATAAGGCTTTGTAATTTATAAAATCATTTCCATCACCATATCAAAATAAAATTTAGACCTTATTTGCATCATACACACTTACTTCGTTGCACTCACAAGTTTGACCGCACTCACTGGAGTGTGCACAAATTTGGATACTGGTTCCAAAAATTTGCACAAAAGAAACTTTTTGCAAATACACCCTATGAAAAGTTAGAGAGAACACTGCTCATGAATATTCATGAGTTCATTTGGAAACTATACAGTGGTGCCCCTCAAATTAATTAAAGGTAGCAAGGTGTGCCACGGCAGAGAAAATGTTGGGAACCACTGCTCTAGGTTATTTTGTTTTTTAAAAAATCAAATAAAAACTCCTCTTCCCTCTACCCCTGGGAAATGCGGCGCTAGCATTCAAATCCCGAGCTGTCCTCCAAATCGGGATTTAACATTTTTGAGTCTGGTCCTTCGGAAAGCCGAGAGAGCGCGGCGAAGTGAAAACACAAGCTGTGGCTATTTGAATCCCTGCAGGATTTCCCGAGCCAACTCCGCTGAACAACTCCAAAATTTCCAAAGAGTTAGCCGCGTTCGTCTAGCCCAAAACCCCGCGTCTCCCTGCGCCTCAGCTGTTCCCTCACGAGCCCCGCAGGAACCATTTGGGGGGCTCGGGGAAGCCCAGACAAGTGAAGCAGGCGCAGGACCCTCAACTCACCGGGCAGGTTTCGTGTCTTTGAAAAATAACCCGCCCCCCGTTACAATTCGTGCTCCCCCGCCGCCGCCTCCTCAGTGCGCCCCACGGAGACCCCGCCTTTCCCGCCCAACTGCCCGCGCCCGCCCCAGCGGCTGCAGCCCGGCCCCCCTCACCCGTGTAGGGGGTCCGGGCGCTGCTCCCGGCGGCCGGCCCGGGCACCCCGAGGAGAGGCCGGACGAGGCAGGCGAGGAGAAGCAGGAGGCGGCTGCCGGGGGAGAGGACACGCCGCGCCTGGGCTCCCCGTCCCGCCATCGCTCAGCGCAGCGCGGCCGCCTGTGAGGAGAGGCGAGGCGAGCAGAGCCCCGCCTCACCCTCGGCACCGCGGCAGCCGCCTCCCTTTGCCCCGCCCCCGCCCTAACGCTCCTCTCGGGGCGCGCTCGGGGGAGGCGCTAGGTCGGGGCGCGCGCTGGCGCCTCCTGAGGCGAGGGCGGGAGGACGGGCCGGGGCGCGAGGCTGAAAGTGGAGGCGCTTCACTTGCCGGGCCTGAGCGCCTCGGCTCAGGCACGCGCCGCGGCCAGAAGTGGGATTTTCTCCCACGAAAGTTCATGAGAAAAATAAATCTGTTAGTCTTTAAGTGCCACACGACTCCTTGCTTTTATTTCGAGGGGTTTGGTCTGGCCTGGCCTGCGAGCCCTGCTTTAAACCCGCCTTGGCACAGCAGGGCCCTTGGCGTGCTGCAGTAATGAGGGGTTTGCGGCTCAAACTCCTCTCACCAGGGCTTTCCTAAGGCCTCCCTGAGTCTCCCAACGCACCCCTGGGGTCAGCTACTAACAGTGTGGTACTAATCTAGTGAGCACCTGGCACACAGGGAATGCGTCCCGAGTCTCAGCACCGCTCTCCCGAGTGTCCCGGCCGTCCCATCCCAGACTGGGGACCCTGGCCAGGGCGCCCTCCGCAGCACCTGGCTCGCCCAGCCCACCCCGGCCCCAGCCGGGTACTGAGGTCGGGAAACCCACTGCGGCGCCTGCCTCTCGTGGCCCTGAAACTGGCTGGGGATCTGGGGCTAGGCTGGAGGCAGCAGGAGCCCAAGAGTTATCCGCTCAGATGCGGGAACATGGCCAAGGGGGCTTGGCCTGGGCCCGTGCCCCGGGTCTTTTCTGGGGCCAGCGATGGTCCTGGTGAGCACCTGAGCACCCCCCCCCCCTTCATTTCAAGTCCTGGGGAAACTGCTGTGTCCCACTTGCCCCAGGGGGCTGCAGCCTGGTCCCTCAGGCAGGCTCGAGAGAGGCCTGGCAGCTGCCTCTGAAGGTTGGTCCTGGCCCTTTGGACAACACACTGCACAGTGTGGCCCGTGGACAGGTGCCGTGTCCTGTGTGGCTGGGCGTATAGCAGCTGTGCCATCCTAGTCTGCTGTGGACTGTTCAGTATTGGCAGTACCAACCCCAAAGCTCAAAAATCACGAGTTAGACTCCAAAGTCCACAGACCTTTTAAGAAGTGCTACATTGTGCTTTTGTTCTGGTGGGTTGTTCTTGATCTGCCCCTGGTGTTTGAACTCCTCTGTCACTCGTGTGTGTGCGTGTGGGAATTAATGTTGCTGACTCTCCCAGATTTATTCAACAAGGTGATTCTGGGCCCCACTGCTACAGCTGTCACTCTCACATCTGTCCCATCAGTCCTGCCTCCCCAGCTCCTACATTAGTTCTGCTCACATCTGTCCAGGCCTACCTCTGTGATCTTTCTGCAGCTCCAGCCCTGAACTGAGGACTTCTCAGTAAAATTAATTTTTAATGCATTACTTTTTCCGATATGAATATATGCTTTTTAAATATGAAAAGAGAAAATAAGATTAAATGACTAACCAATATATTTCTGATTTGAAGTATTACCTGATAATACTTCTCAGTTTGTAGCGAGGAGCTGGGAAAGAAAAAATAGGTTAAATGACTTTAAGGCAATCTTTATTTTAAGGCAATCTAGGCCATTATGTTAAAAGTTATTTTGGGTAGTGGTGTGGGGTATAACTGTGTAGCTTTGTCTCCAAAAACTCAATTATTCTCAGAAAACAAAAGACCATTTTCAACTCATACTTCTTAGCTATTCTTTATTTCCCTTTCAATATCTTTATTATATATTAGGACTTTAAATGTTATAAATATTGCTGTTGATCAAAACTATATGTTGTACCACTTGTTTTACAGAACAGACCAGGGTGCTCATTTGTATACATCATGAAATTTTGAATCCAAAATGTTCATCAGATCAAATCCTGGTTTACCTTAAGGAAAATTAATAAACACTTTTAATTACATTTTCCCCATATTCTCTTAGTTTTAATATGCTGAATGCCATCCTGAGATTATTCATGTCTGCAGAAGACATAATGCAGTCAGCATAACCCATCTAAAAAGTGATTGCTTGCATGGCAGGTTTTCTAGTATAGTCCTACCACTGGCTTGTTTTATGGATTAGAATGCTCTGGAATAAAAAATGACATTTCACACATAGGAAACATATGTCTTCCTATTTAGTTTTGACAATCTCTTACTTTATATGCACTGAGGGATTGATTCTGCATTGACTGCAGACCAGAACTCCTAGTAATTTTAGGTGTTCAAGATGAAGGATTTGATCCATAGCTTACAATTTGTAGTTTATGTGCAGGATTCAAGGTAAGATTATAAAATTAGACAGTTTGGCCTCATTAATATCATGAAATTATGTTCTGCTTTCATAAAGTAGACAGACTTCTAATATTCCGATTTTAAAGTTTGGAGTATGCAATTTTCTGAGAACTCCAAAAATCAGTCAGCAACATTTCTATTGTTTATCACAAATCTAAGCTTGGGCTGCAGTTGGTCTATGATTACATTCCCTGTGTGTGTTCCTAAATCAAAAGTTTTATACCTACTAATCTTTATTTGGGAACTGAATCAAATATTTTACTGTAATAGTTTCTGGTTAAACTTTGCAGGGCATAAACTATTTTTTCTACATAACCATGATTTACTTGCAAATAGATGCCAGTTAGGTAAAATAGATGCTGTAAAAGTAGAAAAAGATTGTAGTCCAGGCTGCATGCTCATTATTCTGCTGAATATTGTAAAGTGGGGCATTTGACTCATGCAATTATTATAATAGTAAATAAGAAACCAAGTATCCACTTGTTTTGAATGTCAAAACAATGTTAGTATTATGATAATTAGCATTCAAAATTACTGTGCATATCCAAATAATTGCATAAATAATACTGAAATTAAAGTATCTTTTAATCTTCTAGTTTAGTATCTAAGAAAAGTTCTAAAAATCCATTACAGGGACATCTATGAATCTTCCATCAGAGTGAGTAATGGAACCAGTAAATTGGTTGACCCCATAGTTTCTATTATGCAGTGGAGGGCATGCTAACTTGTGAGCCAATTGTAAAGTTAATTACAGATAAAAATGGCCAACTGCTCAGTTCTACTAGTAAAATAAGATTTTTTTTCCCCACAAAATTCTGTGACATGCATTTTCCCCCCACATTAAAGCATAGTATGAAGTTAGTGAAAGGGATACTCAAATTAATCTAATTTAAAAGCCCTTTCTGAAAAACATGTTATAATGGAGTGAATGAAGCAATTAAAACCTGAAAAGAAGGGGCCTTTAGAGTTAGAAAATTCTAATGGGAAGTATTTTAGGTTTTTGAAAGAAACTAGGAAAATGTCCAGATGATATTTTTTTTTTTTTAATGTACGAGGCTGATCAGAGACTATGAAAAAGACAGAAAACTTATAATTACCTGTGAAGCATAAGCTCATTGCACCTAGGTGACATACACTACTCACTGGTCAGTAGGTTTAAGGGAGTTTATCATCTTTCTGTTTTAGGTACTTACGTAGCCTCTATTACCATAAACAAAGGAAGTCCTGTGGCACCTTAAAGACTAACAAATTACTTTCCAGGGCTGCAAGCCATCAAGCACAATACAAACACAGAACACAAAGATAGGTCAAGCTTCAAAGCATTTCTGATCCTGGTAGAAGACAAGAGACAACATATGGATTTAAATCAGGGATCTCAAACTCAAATCACCATGAGGGCTGCATGAGGAGTAGTAAAGGACTGCATGAGGATTAGTATGTTAGCCTGAAGGCTGCACCACTGAAACACTTCCATACAATGATATTGCAAATACTGGTAAGGATTGTATCATTCCAGGCCACAGGAAACAGCTTTAGGAGCTGTGTGTTTGAGACCCCTGATTTAAACAGATGGGAATACAAGGGAAAAAAAATTAAATAGTTGGTCAATGGGATTAAGGCTCCTAAGTGCCTAAATCCTTTTGAGGAATCAGATTTAGGCTCTTAACACAGTTAGGTGTTGCAATGCTGAGTTCAACAATGTCTAAATCTCTCTCAAAATCTGGGCCAAAAACTACTATAATTTTATAAGATTATAGGCATATTTATGTACTTCTTAGTGATTGCATTCCTGAGTCAATGGGGTCAGTAACAGATGTTTCCTGCAGGAACCAAAGACACTTGAGGGCAAATAATGCAAATTCTCTATACTGAAATAAACATTGCAGGTTAATCTTTTAGGGCCACATAGCTTTATGCTTTCTAAAGCAGAGACTACTTTGACATGGTTTAAGATTACTAGAACAATAGAAGACTTGAAATTGTACAAAGTAATCAGCTGTGACATTATTAAATGGTCATTAACACTGTCCCTGAACTAATAATGATGAGTCTATGACGAACGAGACATTTCTGGAGACTGAAGTACCGGTAATTTCAAATCTGTCACAGTCTTCACATGGAAGGTGGGCGACCAGCAAGTAAGTCAGGCACGCAGAAAAGCTGTTTATTGTTTGTAAGGTATATTCTCTTAAATGCTTGGATTCTAAGTAAATAGTACTTTGCTTCAGGAACCTAGCCTGGTTACTAAATTACCATTATTGCTGTGAGAGAGAATTGCTGCTGCTGAAGTCAGATCTGCTGAGGTGACTTTGCAATGAGTTGCAGGCCTCTGCAGCCAAAAGCCCTGGGATGGAGACAGACTATTGTGCAGTCCTATCCTAAGAAAGGTGTCAGCTAAATGAGACTTAAGACTTAAGCGCAGTCACTGCCTTTAACTTGAACTGTGATAGTCCCTTCAAATTAAATTTATGCTAAACCAAGAGTTGTGTGTATGTAATTTACAGAGTGGACATAGAAGCCAACTACTGCATAAGATTCTCAGCAGTGAGAGATGTAGCATTTACTAAGCGTACGCCATATTTTTCAGATGGATGTTGTCTTCCAAAATAGTTTATTACTTTTGGTTCTGTCATTTTTGAGATCTTTTAGGGACCTGTATTGTCCCTATCATGCAAATATCTTTGTGCCTTTGTGACATTAAAAATTTGAAAAGGCTCTACACTTCTAACATTCCTACATATGCTATATTAATGTTGCAAGAGCAACTCTATAGTGCTCGAAAGTTTAAGCTTTATTTTTATGATACACCTATCTAATGAAGGGAATTTAATATTTTACATTAGTCCATATATAATGAACAGTTTTAGTCAGGATTTCATTTTTTTAGCAAACTTTCTTATGGTTGCAGCTAAAACCAGTGTATCTAAAATTCTAGTGTAGTTACTGATTAAATAAAATACCCATTAGCATTATTTTAAATTTTTATTCTGTGAAACAAAACAAAAAGACAAGAAATAAAAGGAATTCCAGAATTAAAGTAATAGTAATTCAATGCCAGAAGTAGTAAATCAAGTATTGAACTGTATAATCACCGAGGGCCTGACCCAATAAATAATATTTCTATCAGATTTGCAGGCTTTCATGAAGTGGAAATCCAAAGCTTTTATTGAAACAGGTCCCATGTCATCTATAAAATATGTGATGTCATGTTCTATTTATCTTTTTCTTTTTGTTCTTTTTCCTTCTTTTCACGCTCAGATTTTGCTTCTTCCTCTTCATGTTGTTTTATCAACTGTTCCACCTCTTTTTGCTTTAGCACTCTAATTATTGTCTTCCCATTCTCTCTTGTCAATGTTGCAATTTCAACTAAAACACAGGACAAACATTTGCATTGTCACTTTCACCTAAAATCAATAATACTTAATAGCTAAAGCTCTTTATGGTTAAGATTTTCAAAGGAAAGGAAGGAGTTAAGCATCCCACTCAAAATGAGCTCCTTTGAAAATTCCAGCCTATGGCTCTGTCAACACCTTTCTACAAGTCTGTCTTTCTTACTCATGTAAGTATTACAAAACCACCACACACACACAAAAACAAACAAACCCCCCCGAACTACTCTCATGTAAACAAAGTTAAACATATGCCTGCTTGTAGGCTCAAGGTTACAAGTTAATTCCTGCATCCTCAAACCCTGCCATTGTTCACCATTTAAATAGCAATATAACAGAGAGCTGGTGGGCGAGGCTACGTATTTTATTAAACCACCTTCTGTTGGTAAGAGAGACAAGACAAGTCTATCTGGCTCAATAATTTGTCTCCCTGTCCCCCCCAAAAGAAGTTGGTCCAATAAATGATATTACCTTGCTTACTTAGTCTTTCTAATATCCTGAGACTGACACTCCTACAACTATCTTGAAGCAATATAAATTGTTTTCTAAAATGCCATCATTGACTTATTTTTGACTAAAAAGGCAATTATTTGAAACACATCCAGTTTATTGTAGTCTCTTCAGAGCAAGCATTTGGGTTTTTCAACTTCAACAAATTAAACTAGCTCAGTATAGGAGAGAAGGGCTGCTTACCTTTCTCTGCAGAGAGTTTACTAACATCCATGGTTTTGTTTAGCACTTTGATGGCTAAAGCAAGTGCAGATTTCAAGGTCATTTCTCCTTCTTTATAGTCTTGTTTTAACATTGACACAGCTGCCTGTAAGACAGAGAATGGAGATTTATTCATAGAGGCAATTTAAAATTCTGTTGTGTCAGATGTTAGAGAACATTAATACCAGTGTCATTAACACTGCCATATGAAACTATTTGTGCTTGTAATACTAATGAACATGGAATTGTCGTGTTAGTACCATCCAACTACAAGCCTATTTATCATGAACAAGTTAGTTTTGTTTTATTAAGAAAAACTCTTACAGCACTATTATTCCCAATACATGTGGCTTTCCATCCTCCATAGTTTCCACTAGGATCACTCTGATACAGTTGAAATCCATAATGCTTATCCCAGCCAATGTACAGCAACGACACACCAAAAGGACGTTTTCCTGTTAAAATACAAGGGCATTAGTAATCTAAATTTAGTAACAAGATTTGTCCTGAACACTGCTTATAAAAAAAAAAAAAAGTCATCAGGAAAATTTGTTAATTCCTTTCCTCTGAACTAGGATTTAATAGACGGATCTGTACTTCTGTTATTTTAGATAAGCTCTACTACAAATCCTTCTGTTGTTTCGTTCTAAGATGTGAGAAACTAAAAAAATGCTGCTTGAGTCTTATTTCAATCTCTTACCCTAGCAGCAATTTACTTCCACATCCACAAACTGGAATTTACCATCTTTGTATCTTAAAACAAACTTTCAATGATCATACCTAAAGTTTTAGCTTAGGAGCTCCAGAAACCAAGTACATATGCTAAGGGTCAAGTCACACTACAAATGTTATGGATGCTAAGAGATTATAAGCCAGTTAGAAACTTTTAACACTTTTATTGCTCGTGTTTATAGAAACATCATAGTGCTGTATATTTGGAAATATTCCCTATGCTATAACATTGTTCCCTAACAGTTACAGAACTACTATGGTTTTATCCACACTAGTAATTAAAAAGTGTTTGAAGACTGATTCCCCTAGCCATAGCAGACAACTCTGCTAGTGCATAGTTACATTCATGCAATATGAGTCCTAGGTTAACTAATTTTCTCCTGTCCTCTCTTTGGGATATTCAGGGCATCCCTGTGCTCAAAAAGTCCTACATCTCAGCCAACAAGTTCTGAACAGTAAAAAAAAAAAAAAAAAAAGGCTGCATCTATAAATTCACCATCATTGCAGTGCCATAATCTGGAAACAAAATTAAATCCTTCAAATCATTTTTCAGGTGTCATCTGCGCTTGAGAATTTCATAGGATTGGCCAGTGACCAAGGATTGTAAAATATGCAATAAAAATCATTCTTTAGACATTTAAATGTTCAAACACATTTCATTTATTACCTCCAAACTGTGTGTAAGCTTGCTTGATATCACACAGTGCTGTTACCAACTGCTCACAAGGAATTGGTTCTTGATACTGCAACAGATACCTAACATTAAAAGAAAGATGAAAACACGCATTTTTCAAAATTCTCCTTTGTTTTGTTGGCTCCGTGATTCAGGTACAGTGCATTTAAGATACTACTTTGATTCACAGTCCTATCAGAATGAGAATGTAAATCCCAGAATACACAGAGTTGGTAACCAGCACTAAACATCCCAATTATTCCCAGTCAGTCTATAATGTGGTTGTGATAGCATCTTCCTGAAACTGTGCTTTTTTGGAAGAAAGGAATGGCAATTAGTAGTAGTTAGCTAGTGGAACGATAACAAGCAAAAGGTAATACAAGTTGCTGAACCAGATAAGTACTGCTGTTTTTATTACCAAATTTTATAGATGGAAAATGTGCATCGTTTCACAAGGGTTGATAAACTATTTACTGTAAATGTGCATGTGATAATTAGGCTGTACACTTGTCACAGAAGTGAATGGGATGGGTTTATTACCTTATGATGACCCATGAGCAGAGATTAGTGAATCAGAACAAAATCTCTGTAGGAAAATCAACTGAGAGAGCAAACAGGTGGTAGGCAGAACAGGTGTTTGTATAAATAAAAAAACAAGTGCAGTATTAATCTTACAAGGACAGCTATAAATGTGGGATGATGAAGAAGGATTGAGGTGTCATAGCAATTAAGTAAAGAGTATACATGCCTGTAAATTTAATTTTCCCCACAGCTAAAATAATGATTAAGAAGAACATATTAAAGTAATGGGTCAGATCTCTGGGTATAATGAAAATGTACACTTTCACAAATCATGATGAGAGTTTGCAAACAGTTTAAAATATATGAAAGGCTTTGTACTCTGAGGTGGTATGATGAATAAAATGTTTCTTTAAAAGAACAAAAATTATATTTGAAAACATTTTATGTAATTATAGTATTTCCATATTTAAGTAAACCATCAGCCCTGAATGTGCTATTTTTATCCAATATAAACAAAACAGGAAAATGATACTGTATCCTTTGTTGATCTAAGTGAGTAGAGTCTCCGATATAAACAGGAGCTGCCCAGGCTATATCAGAAGATGTTTAAACAAAAAACAACTCAACATATTGTTACTTTCCATTTTCTTGGCCTGGTATGTTAAACCATCTAGAACTCAACAATTTATCTTTTTCTAGTATATTTAATTAGATGAATAATGTTGAAGTTAGGTATACAGCCCATAATTACATAGCCCATAAAAAAAGACGCTTGTATGCAAGACGCTGTATTTTATAACATGTATACAATTTCACCAAAATAGTAAATAAGAATTATAAAACAAGCAGATCTACGAGTTCAATTTAATTAATATCTGGTACCAGTCAACAAAGTTATTGATTTAGTTCTGGTAGATGTTAACGTTCTCAGAGCTACTCCATTCAGTTCACACCAGCCAACCATATATAAAAGCTGACGCAAAACTTGAATTTAGAGAGAGGCAAAAATGAAAAAGCTGTATTCCTTTTTTAAAATTAAGCTTTGTTTCACACATACTGTATATAGAAAACAAAAAGGAGATGCTTTCCCTGTTAGCGGATTAAATTTGAAATCATGGTTAGTATGAAGTCCATACTGTCACACATTACAATTCACTTGTAAAGCTACAAGCATATTTGTAACCATACCTTTGTGCTATAAGTCTCAGTTCATTTGTTAGAACATTAGCATCTGAAGTTATCCCTGCAACACTGCAAGCCATGTCCCTGAAATATAAAAATACCAGTTCAGTGGGTTGTAATTCATTCCTAAGCAATAATTTTGCAACGTTTCAGAGGAAGAACAGTTTCATACCTATGTACCCAACGCGCTATAAAACAAAGGCTATAAATTTATGCTGTTGCATTATGTCAGATACACGTTGTAACTGATCTCATAACAGTACACAAAATTAACAATCTTGAAATGGTTCATTAGATTTATACATTATAAATTCTTCCACCAACATGAGCAGTAGTCAATGGATTACTGAATTCCAGATACTGACAATGCATACTGGATGTGTCTAAAAGAAACAGATATAAACACTACCATTTTGCAGGCCACCTTTACTATTCTGACATAACCTTTTATTCAGGTCATACATACTGGGCTCGGCCAATTGAAAAAAAACCACCTCTTAAAATACAAGTTAGTGGAAATTCTGGATGGATACACAGTGTTTGCACAGCTGACAAACTGGTTACTTGTTACTGCAAAAAAAAAAAACAGTTTGAAAGAAAACTAATTCAGATGAGAATGAATGAGAATTTGCTTAGCTGTATTTATTTTTTTGCAAAGATTGCGGCATATCTTCAACTGTGCCAAGTAGCTTAAATTTAGTGTTCCTCTTGCTGAATGTGAGATGGCTTTGAAATATCCACTGTTCAAGCAGACAGGACCAAATACAAAAACAGAAAAAAATAATCCAAGTATTAGATTAGAGGGGGAAAAAAGTAGCAGCAGACAAGTAATCACTCCTTTGATTGGAGGTAACAAGACTCCTGGATAATCCAGTTCTCTCCCCTGCTGGCTGTCCCTAGGATGGGGGCAGAAAGAGAGGGGGAAAGAGGACAGAGTCACTCATCCCTCATGTGCAAACAGATATCCAGTGAACCCAATATCTAGTCCACTACTGGACAGAATGGAAAAGAATCCACAGTTTAATTCTTGTTGACAACAGTGGTAACAAATTTCTAAATAATATAAAGAAACTGAGAAATGAAGATATGGATCATCTCTGTTATGTAAGGAATGCTAACATGATCTACACAGAAAATACAACATTCTGAACAAATGCCTAATTTGAAACATGACTTACAACCTATACAAACTAAAGGTTGCTCCTCAACATGATGGGGAACAACATTACTGCAGAGAAAATAATGCGCAGAATTGTTCAGCTTTAGAAGAGAGAGCAAGTGAAAAAACTATAGAAGTGCAAGGCAACATACATAACAGCAAGCACATCACTGAATCGTGACAACGTATTAGTAATCAAAGCAAGAGGTAAATTTATTCAAGAGCAAATCTGAAAATTATATTAGGAGAAATGAGGAGATCAGAAAGCATTGCTCCTGATTTCAAGATTAGGGCACATTTATTTGCTTAACTTTTGCTTTTTTCCACTTACATGCTAATGCAGTGACTGGGAGACTCATTACAAGAAACATTCACATATTTACTTTAAAATATGGGTTATTCTATCTAGAAAGGATTTGGGTATAACGCTGATCTTAGACAGCTGCTAAAGCTAATACCAATAAAATGATTTCACTCAAAATTCCCCAAATAAAGATAAAACCAGTTTTAAGTATGCTGTTTGAATGACAGAGAATCAAATATCCTATAAGTAACAACAACAGTAGTTGACATATTTCACTGACATCTCAACTTACTCGTTAAGTTTGTATATTTTCTCAGAAAAAAAGACTTCATCAAGAAGCTTGTGGATGTTACGCCGTTCTGCTGCTAACAATACTCCATCATTTGCTAAAATTCCCAGGCAGGTGCCTGCATGTCCAATTGCTTCCATAGCATATTCAACTTGATACAAGCGACCTAGAAATAAAGGTTTCAACTGGTAATTTTAAAGCATATAGCTCTGAAGAGAGCCTATCCTGCGAAGTGTTGAGCACCTCATATCATATACTAAATCATGGTTCAGCAACCCGCAGCACACGTGCCTGTTCTGGCAGCACACGGGGTTCCCAGCCCTGCAGCTCCACTCAGAGCCACACCTGTTCTCCCTTGCTGGCCCCCCACCCCAGCTGGGCCCAAGGCATGCGTGCAGCAGCTCTTTCCCCTCCTGGCCCTGTACGCTGGGGGAGCAGGGTTAGCATGGTGGCCAGCAAAGATTGCTGAGCCCTGTATTAAACACAACAAACTCTCACTAAAGTCATCACCTCACAGGATCAGGTCCTATTTTTGTCACTGGTGGCAAGTTAATTGGTCAGAAACAAGTTAGAAATCTAACACACACATACAGTGGCAGGTTCAGTTGGAAACAAGCTTTGCCCTTACAAAGACAATTTTCTATCTAAGTTATCTACACAACTTATAGATGGCAGAAACTCAGGCAAATGTGGATTTTTCAACATTCCAAAATGAGTTTTAGGCACTTCTATGAATAAGTAGCATCAAATGTTATAAGAAGCAGTATAATATTACATGAGCTATCAATTCTCATGCTTTCAGGCTTAGTCAATAGCCAAGAAAATTCTTCTATGTGTCATTCCATCACTTAGGCTAGTATTGAAAAATGGTTTCAACTATGGAAGGTCCATATCTTTCTCTGATGCAATCAACATTAAACACCATTGATAAAAGGAAACAGGCCACTGAGTAGGTAAATGTTTGGGTCTGTTCCTGCATGAAAATTCTAATATTCTGCAGTGCTCACTTGTGTGTGTAATTTGAAGTTATAGGGATGGATGTGGTTATTCTCCTTGGGAACTGTGGGTATATTCAGGCTGACACAGCAATACTCTGACTGACAGAGAAAGTTTACCACAAAATCTCACTGAACTTTGTCCAAAGCTAAACTGAAAAAAACGCACTCAAGTGTACTACCAAAAGAGTGGTGACAGCCAGTCCCTGGCTGTGTATCCTGCTGGCAATGGAAAAAAAAAAACAAATTAAGCTGGAGACCTGAAAAAGCAGATCTTATATTAGAGGACCTTTCATACTTCTATTTTTTAAATAATCTGAATTTGTATTAAAACTAAAAGCATATCTCCACTATAGCCATGAACTCCTTTATAGTTTTTGAGTGTTACTCTCATGTGACAAGGAAATCAAGTCTTCACATTACGAACTCAGGCAAACTATCAACTAATGCTCAAGACTTTTACTTTTCTAGAGCAGATGAGTAGATGGTTCCCATTTACAGAACAATACCTTCTGGAGAAAATATAGTAGTTCTGGAATCGTATCTTCGAGACTGTACCAAAACAAAACATGGAACTGTTATTTTTTTCTCTTTAAAAAGAAAAAAAACCAACTTTACTCATACAGTTACTTCCCTTTAATGTATGAGACACAAAGCATTACAGGAGTTTTACCACCATTATGCTACTAATCACCTTTTTGTTAAGTCAAAGGATGAATGTTCAACATTCATTAATACTTTTTCCTCTTAGCCCCATTGTTTCCCTCACAATGTTTTAAATAAATGCTGTAAACATTTATGCACATGCTTAATTTAGGTGAAAAAAATTAATTTGGGTAAAGTTAAGCATGTGTATGAGTGTTTGCAGAACTAGAGCTCCTGTGGTTTAAAATAATTTGGCTGCATAGCTTAAAGATACAGCTGAACTAAGGCACAAAAAAAAGTATATATTTCATGCATAGTAACTCACCATTCTGCTTGTATGTTACGCTGTAAATAGAACAGCAGCATCAGTGAATAAAAATTATAGATTTATAGAACATGAAAATGCACATATTTCTCACAAACTGAAACGTAATATTCAAGAGCACTAATTAACTAATTACAGTAATTAATCCTCAGTAAAAGAATCTCCATGCTTGTTTATAGAAGGGATTTCTGTAAAGTTAGTTTCGTTTTTTAAATTTTTACAATGAAGAGCACGGAGCTCATTAGAAGAGGGGGTGTGGGAGCCACCTTGACAAGATCCCCTTTGATGCACGATGTCCAGGTAGCCAGCGGGGCCTGCGGGCCAAGTGACGAGGGCTGGGGCAGGTTTTTACCCCCTAGTCTCTCTCCAGAGTCCCTAACCCGCGAGAGAGAACGCTTGGCAGGGACGGACAGACAGACAGACAGCCTGCCTCCCCCTCCCGAGGGAAAAGGCAGAGCAAAGCCCCCAGCACCAGAGCGACCCCCGCGAGGGGTTAAGGCGACAGGCGACGTGTCCCCCCCGGGCCGGGAAGGCCGGGCCGAGGCCGCTCGGCTGCCCTGCAGAGTCATTCCCCTCCCCCACACCACGGGAAGGCCCCGCTGCCTCCCGCGTCACGCCAGGTGTCGCCAGTCCCGTGGGGCCCAGCCCTGCTGCTGGGCCGGCCGCCCGGCACTCACCGCCGCGCAGGGAGCACCGGGAGACCCGCTCGCGCCGCCAAGAGACAACCCGCCCCAGCCCCCGCAGCCGCTCGCCAAAATGTCCGCCGCGCAGGCGCACTAGCACGAGCACTAGCACGCGCCGGCCCGGGAGCTCCGGGCTCCGAGACGCGCTCCTGAGGGCGGGGGTGGGGGCGCGCGGGCGCCACCTAGCGGCCTGGCGGGGGCTCGGCCCGGGGAAGGCCGCTTGGCCCCGATTCGCAGCGGCGGGGGCTGGCGCTTTGTCCCGGTCCGCTCCCTTTGTTACCCCCGCCCCTTTGGGCTGGTGCCAGGGGCTCCTCCTCGCTTCCCCGCTCACATACAGCCACCACCACGTGTTTAGTGTGCAGGGCGGGCCTCTGTGTCCTCCTAGCCTCTCCCACTTCTCTACCAGACATTGTACAAAAGAAACAGAAATCTCGCAGGACAGCACTCCAAAGGCTAAAATAAGGCTGGCATCTGTGTATTCCGCCAAAATTAAACGTGGGGAAGGTGTCTGACACTGACAATACACCTCATGTGATCACGCAATGATGGACAAGCAGGATTAAGAACTACCCTAGATTTGTGTTAGTTTAGTTCAGCAAAACACGGAGTCTGATGACATTTATCACATGAGCTTTCATAGGACAAAATCGTAAAAAGTGTCTGACAAAGTGGGATTTTGCTCATGTTAGTCTTTAGAAGTGCCACAACTACTCTGTTTTGCAGAAATCAGGGGGCATCTTTGTTGACTTCAGTGGCCTTCAGCTAGAGATGTAGCTAGGAAGCAGAGAGAGGGTGAGGCCAGGGCTGTCACTGGCCCACAACACTGTGGAACGCTGCTCCCCCTAGAGCCATAACTAGGGCTTCTGGCGCCTGGGCAGGAAGCCCCTAGGTCACCCCAGGCCCTAATTTGGCCTAGGGCCCAATCCAACCCAGCAATAGGGGTGCGGTGCCTCCCCTGCTGCCAGGCAAGTGCAGCGAGGCACCCAGCGTGGGGAGTGGGGTGCCTCCCCTGCCAGAAAGTGCAGCCAGCACATTTAGGAGCAGGGTGAGAAACTGCCCAAGCTCCTGCGTGGCTCCAGGAGGAATGTGCCTTTGCCAAAGGCACAATCCCCTTTTGGGCCAGTCAGGTCTGGCGGCACCCTTTAAAAGTCAGTGCTTGGAGGTTTGTTCTGTTTGCCCCACCCTAGTTATGGCCCTGGATCCTCCCACCCCCAAAGTGTGCTGGCTCTCTCAACCTGATCTGGCTCCTGCTGCAGGGCCCAGTACTGGATCCTGCCACTGCAGGCAGCAGCCCCAGGTCCCTGGCCATGGCTGCGCCAGATTCTGCCAGTGGAAGTCCCACGTCCCTGGCCTGGGCGGGGGCTGCACTGGATCTCACTGCTGCTGATAGTCTAAGGCCAAACCCAGCTCTTGCCCCCACTGCCAGCCAGCAATGACACCTGTCTAGGTCTTGGGCCAGCTCCTGCCGCCCCCACCAGCCCTGTGTTCCAGGCCAGCTCAGAACTCCAGGCACTGGAGCGGGCACTTAGGGCTCATGCCCTGCACCAGCAATGCCCCTGGTTGAGGTCAATTCTCTAAAATGCACACAGGCAGTTAGCTGTGGGAAAAAAAATGTAGCTTCAGTGCACATTTAGCAAAGCAACTGACTGTGCAGAGTTATATCAGATTGCCTGTTTGCATGTGCAAGTATCCAGTTTGCCTGCAACATCCTGGCAACAGAACACAGAATAGACGACATGTTTTTTTTTTTAAATTCATTGTCTAAAGACCCCTTGATATATGTGTGAAATCATTCTCAATGGATTATTTTATACAAAAATTACTTAGTTAAAACAGTGAACACAAACTGTATATTACACAAGTTGTTAGATGCATATTCATTTGTAAGTACATGTACATTTATTTCTGTAATAAAAGTATGAAAACTATGGAAGTTTGTAGTTTGTATATGCTTTTGCAGTCTCAAACCAAATCTTCTCTACAGCTTCTTGGCCCATTTCAAACATTCTCACTAAGTGTTTCCATCCAGTTTTTGCTGTGATCATTAGGTATTCTTTGTTCTCAGGATACAAGAGGGAAGTGTATGAGGCTATTACAAGTGACTGAGAAAACCTACTGCTCACCAAGAGAAATAGGGCATCTCTCTCCTCTGTTGTCAATGGTACAACGCTTTCAAACCCTGCAAGAACATGCCCTCCCACACTGAGAGGATCCTTGCTCTCAATCATCATGTACATGATAGTTATTGCTAATTCAAATACATAGTAACCATAGCTCACATCACCAAAGTCCAAAATACCAGACACTCTGTATTGTGGATTCTCAGATGAAGCAGTAATGGACTCTACTAAGATATTGTGGTCATTAAGATCCCCATGATTGATACCTAAATGCAGAAAGAAGAAAGTGTTATATATACATAGTAACAACAAAAGAAGAAATATTCCTTCAACCTTTTTTTACTCTCATAAGAAAACGACACTATAAATATGCACTTGATTTCCTCATTGCATGTGTAAGGGAAATGTATGTAATCTCTTCTGTAGGACGGTGAGAAAGGTGCTGAAGTGTAGGCCTCGTTGGAGCCGTGGGTTGCTATGGTAGTGGGGTCGTTTCTCTGGCAAGTCATGTATTTAAGTTTCTTTAACAAGCGGCCTAGAGTTGATAGTTAAAGTGTGTTATCTCCCCTTTCTCATGCTTTTTCTCCTGACCATCTGGACAAGGAATGTAAGCTAGACTGTCCGTCTTTGTTCTAACTGAAAAGGGAGTATTACCTCCTACCTCCTGCTCACCCTTCTTGGCACCATAGCCTCACAAGAATGTAAGGTCAGCATCTCTAGGCAGAAATTAATGAGTTTGCAGGTACTGCGGCTGCCCAGGATAATGCAAATGATGTCAACAGTAAACAGAGGCGGGGATAATTATATGCATTCTTTAATCATTAATATGTATTTAATAATGTTAATGTAACCATATAAGGGTCTCTAAAACATTGTCAATCATGTAAGCATTATCATAGCATTATCATACTGTACTGGATAAAAGTGTTGTGATGCTGCCCCTCGGGGCTCTCTCTTGCACTCGAGTTGTTGGGGGGGGCCTGCTCAGAGGGGCTAGCACTTCTTTGCTGCCCTCTGATGCAGTTCCTTTTGTTATTCAGCTGAATAATAAATCCTGAACCACACCTCATTCTCTGCTAATTTGAGTCTCAGCTGGGAACAGGCCTTCATCACTGGGGAGGATTGGTGGTCTCTCTTTCCAGGTTGAGAGCCCTGATTAATTTGTCCCCCACACATGTGAACACTCCATGTAAATGGATCCATATACTGACTTACCCCATAAGAGAGCTAAAGCAAGACAAACATTCCATCATGCTTTACTAAGTCTTACTACTTCTAATAATCTTAGCTTCATTAATTAGGTGACTAGATGGCAACTGGGCATGGGATTATATTGATTTAGTTTGTGGTAGCACCCACAATGCACCAAGTACTTTCCAAATACAAGATATTGCACAAATGGCTATAGAGCCTTTCACTGGTAGATTACCACTGTCACTGCTCTCCTGGGTCACATTCAAAAACATTGACAACTGGGAGCCTATACTACATACATTAGTAGTTTTTGCCTCTCTCTACCATTTGAGGTCTACGTCATGAAAACCTTCACTGTAAGTGGCACTCTCAGCAAAAGAACAGAGTGAAACTGAGCTTTGAGACAATCTCCTCCCAGTCCTGTTTTTATGGCATCTTTATAGTGCACTGTGGGGAAATCTGTATATGTTCTGTGGATATATAATTTCTGTCTATGGCACCTTGAGCTCAACACCTATTAGAGACAGTCAAAATCTCTTAAAAACTTCTTACATCATATACAGTACAATTGTATTAAAAATACTCACTGGATCGAAAACTGCCAAGTTTGGGTACTATTTTTTCTTTGAACTGCTGAATAACTTGTTTCACAACTTCATAATAATTGTTCTGGTAGATGGTATGAATATACTGCTCTAGAAGAGGAACATTTGCCAAGTTCCAAATGAACTTTCCTCGATGCAGACTTTTTATCGATTGATGATGGAATTTCTTAAGGAAAACACAAGAAAGAAAAAAAAGGCATACAATCTAGCACTTGGCCTGATCCAAAGCTCAGTTAAGTGTGTGTGAATGCTCCCAGTGATTTTAAGGGACTGGCTCAAGCCCAGGAAGGTGGACTTTGCTTTGGCATTTCATACTGTGTGAAACCTTGGGATGGACTGAATTAAAACTTTATTCAAGCTGATGTGTGAACACGCTTTCCTTAAGATGACTCTAAAACAAGGCTGCCCAGAAATTAGCACCAGGTAGGTGAGAGTGTTCCAACTGGTGCTGCACATTTTGACCAGGGGTGTGTGTGGATGCATGCATGAGAGAGAGAGAGAGAGAGAGAGAGAATGCACAGTAACTGAGGACACACAAGAACAGAGAGGGCAGGGGCAAAGAATGAAAAAGCCAGTCAGTAGCCTATGAGTACAGTGTCACTTTGGAACAAACTAGGAAGAGGGCATCTGGGGCTGTTGGTAATAAATGGCTCCTTTTGTTTCTGGTTCTTCTTGCATTTGAAAAAATTCCTTGTAAAGAAACAAGATTGCAACTAAATAAGATATCAGGCTCCATCAATTTCTAATTCTATCAGGAACATCCTCAGTACCCAAAAACCTGTCTAGCTGCACAAGGCAACAATACCAACAACTTCCTGGAAGATGGCTGGTTTAAATACAGATACCCACCCACCTTTTAGTAATAAAGATCAACTTAAGCAATTCAAAATACCATAGAAGTGAAAGATGATAATATCTTACACACATGTAGAAACTTTCATCCCTAAGAATTCTACAGTGCCTCTCAAACTACATACCATTCTTTACTGCCACAAGCTCTATGTAAGAGGGGGAATATTCCCATTATTGTGGGGAACTTTCCTGGCTCATAAACTACATCAATGGAATTACTTAGCAAAAGGATCTAAGTCCTTTCCCTCAGTCCCTTTACTCAGAGGCCTACCTGATTGCAAGGACCCTCCTTCCACCCTGTGTGTGTGTGTGGAGTGGGGGGCTGTTTTCCTGACCAGGCTGGGCCCAGAATCCTGGGGGCTTGATCACCAACTCTGCCGTGGTTACTTAAGAGAGGGGCTAGGATGCCTCCACTCTGGTGTGCTCTCTTTGCACTGGATGCTTCCCTGACCCAATGAACAATTCAAAGCAATACAATTTATTAAACAGTAAACAATTTAAAAAATAAAGAAAAGATGAGAAAGGTTAAAGTAAAATACCTCATGCCACCCCTTAGGAATGGAGACACCCACCCTGAGTCTCTGCGGTATAAGCAACACTCACAGTGTGTTTCTCATAGACCATAAGCATCCATCTCAGACCCCAGCTGCATTACAGGGACACAGAGAGCTAGACACTTGCTCTGGCAGTGGCCACATACCCCTAGGCTTTAGAGGGCAAGACCCTTCTGCCCAGCATTGGCTCCATCAGAGGTCACAATTCCCCCACAAGACTGGCCTGCTCTAGTGGCTTTCCCTGCACTGGGTCCTCATCTACTTCTCTCACCCAACTTCACATGGCTCCAGGCTGAGTTTGCTGCAGTGTTGCTCTGCACCAGTCTATGCATCAAGGCAAGTGCAGCAAGTGAGCTAGCACACCACCAACATAAAGCCAGTATAGACATGCCTGACCAAGTTAATTACTGTGAAGACTGCATATCAACTTAAATTAAGTTGATTTAACTTTGTTCTGTGGACATGCCCTAAGTATTTCAAACTTTATCTTTAGGCCACTAAGCCATCCTCTCTTTAGCACACGCACAGGTAATTTGGAGGCACAGAAGTGCCTCTGTCAATTTCTGTCACTCTTATATTGGCAGGATCTCCTTGGGTTGCCTTGGCTAAGCTGATTTTAATGGACAGATTCTGCCAGCTGTGCAGAGCAAAAGCACACTGCACTCACAAATCAAGCCCCTGACTTGGTTTGAGACAGTACAAACTACAAGCATGGATGAAAATCAGAGATATGATAAAGAACAGGAGTTGACTCAAAACTAAAATACAATTAGATATTACAGCATTGCTGAGGCAGTAAAAAGCACCACACTTGTAGGAACTATGCCACTTGGTGATCAAACCCTGCAACCGCTTACGACCATGGGCATTGTGCGGGAGGTCAGACTAGATGATCATATTGGTCCCTTCTGACCTTAGGGTCTATGAGTCACGGGCAGTGGATGTTCAGGAGACAGGGACACAATCAGTGTGAAACAAATTTCATTTAAAACATTTGTTGTAAGTTATTCAGATTCCACACCTTCCTACTTTTTATGACAAGGTTTTGCTATTTTTAAAGATTCTTTTTCTCTACCTGGTTGCTCTATAAGACCCAAGCATGCAAAAAAGGAATGTAATATAGGGGAAGCAGTGAACCATTATATACAAAGTACTGTCAAATGCACAAGGAAACTACCGGGGGGAGGGGGGATGGGAAAGAAACAAACTGTATTTTGCCTCTATTACCTCTCAGCTACACTAATCTTAGATTTTGAGTGTCCCTTGAGTGATGAGAAGGAAGTTATTCCTTTTAAATAAATGACATTTTTATAACTGACATTTCACCTGTTATGGGCGCATAGATTTTCCCCCATTCTCCCTTAAATTTGATCTTCTATTTTTCTCTCTTCAGAGAATGCAATGTATGTATATTTTGAGAGAAGCTTGTCCATTTAACTTGTTTCAACTCTATTTCATTTTAACACTATGGAATCTTGTAGCACTAAACTATCTTTCTCACATTGATAAATGCTTTTAACATTTAAGAACATGGTCAGTAAGACAGGCAATTCTAAGTTCAGTAGCATAATTATCTGAAGTCTGTAGCCAGAACATAAGAAACAGAGGTTAATGAAAAGCACTAAAGGGTGCAAAATTCTTTTAGGTAACAAAAGCTCAGTTACTAGGTGACTTATTGGCCTTCATTACTTCATTTAATCAAATATGAAACGAAGGCTTTACTTTGAATTCCATCCTGCTTAAATTTATTTGACTGGAAGGAGCTTTTTCAGGGAATTGCCATAAATATCTGCTCATTAGCACAACTGTCCTACTAGAAGATGTACAAATAACTAATCATAATTCAAACTGTTCAATTTAAAAAGTCTGATCAAAATGATTTTAAAGAAATCCAGCCAGCTGAGCCTCTGGGACATCTATATCACATAGTTAATAAATAGTAGTACTACCACCTTACCCCGCTTTGGCACCTTCCCTGCAAAGCTTTCAGAGCACAATACAAATATTAATGAAATCAGCCTCACAGCACGTCTCTTAGCTAAACAACAGCATCTTCATTTAGCAGATGAGCCACTGAGAGGTTAGGATCACACAGCAATTCTATTAAGGAGGGCAGTCTATTAATAAAAGATCCTTCTACAGGAAGGGTTATGTTAATTACAAGCAGGGCCCAGTAGCTGAACTCTGGCTCCAAAGACAGTCAGTGGAGGATTAGCACTAACAGAGGAAGGAGCTGCATTCTGACAAAGTAGGATGATTCTGCCCAGTTTTTTGGAGGTATATATATTTGATGTGTATATAGTTGATCATATCGACCTATCTTAGATACTTACACGGCTCCTATTGCCAATGTCTAAGCATCTCATCATCTTTAATGTATTTAGCCTTACAACACCTCTGTGAGGTGAGGAAGTATTATCCTCATTGTGCAGATAGAGAACAGAGGAGAGGTAGAAGAAAAGTGGCTTGCTCAAAGTCACACAAGAAACCTATGTCAGAGCACAGAACTGAAACCAGGTCCCCAGGCTCCCTATCTACTGCTCCCTCCTTCCTTCCTAACAGTATTGGCCTGTGTTTATAGCTTTATTCACTCACAAAAAGGGCATGTCTCTGTTCTCATGCCCCTCAGAGACCCTCTCCGGCACTGGGCAGCTCCTGATACAAGCTGTAATAATGAGTGAAAGCAATCTTCAGACAGCAAGTGTACATAGTCCAATCACCAGCTGCTAAGATCCCAAAAGATGCTGGCTCAGGAGCTGTAAAGTTTAGGTTCAGATCCATATGCTCACAAACTCTAGAGGCATTTAGATCAGACTTTTGATCTGCCCCCATCTAAGACAGGTCCAGCACAACCACTCGGTCTGCTCTTCCAAAGCTGCAATGAGCTCCAGAGAACAGGGCACTCACTGATCACCAGGGGACCCTCTGAAGCTCAAAAGCTTGTCTTTTACCAACTGAAATGGATCCAATAAAAAGAGATTAACCTCACCCAGCTTTGGCTTCTAGAAGTAAGACACACATGATGAGTCTGTGAGGCACAGTCTAAAATCTGCAGCTAATGCAGTAGGAGCATTAAGCCATCTTTTACACCCTCCTGTTCCTGGATTTCCTCAAGGGCTGCAGAGGCCCTGGTACGACTCAGTCAGCTTTTCCCTGTGAAACACAGCATTGCCCAGAATTTCCACCCTACTGCATTCTGAAGCCCTACCCCTTTCACTGTAATATCCATGCCAGGGTTTGCAAGGGGGTCCTCAGAGGCAGACTCAGCACTGACTTCTGGAGTGACTCTGCTAAGGGAATCATCTCCTGGCCTGAACTGAGGCTCTTAGGACCCTTTTCTAGTGCGCTGACCCTTTAATTCTGTGTAAAGGAGTGAAAGTGGAGGAATCTCACCTGTATTATGCGTGTATCATCATGAAGTCATCTGCATTTCCATCATCCCTTCTATTCAAGGATCTCAAAGAACTTTACACACCTTTGTACATATAGCTTCATAGCTCTTGTGTGTGATAGGTAAGAAAGCAGCATTATCTTCATTTTACTGAGAGGGAAAGTGAGGTGAAGTAATATGACCAAGATCACAGTAAGGCTGTGACAGAATTGCAGACAACCCAGCTCTTTAGACTCCCAGTTTTGTGCTTTAACCACCAGAACATCACACCTCCCTTAATTAGTAAGGTAATATAATGGATAGAAATAGTGTTAAACACTAAAGCCACAAGTGGCCTTAGTGGTCTTGTCTAATACCCACTACTAAGTGTGCTGAGGAACATGGTTCAAGGACAAGGACTAGATTCTCCTTTGTATTCAGAATTCATTCAGCACAGGATTGGGGGAAGCCAGTTACAGCTCCCCTGTTCTGTAGACTGGTCTGCACTGCACTATGTCTGGCATAAGACAGACCAGCCATGGGGTTGCTCTAGCCCAGGGGTCTGCAACCTTCAGCTCCAGACACACATCTCTTTGGCTGACTCCTCATGGCTCCTGGCTCCGGCGCCTCCCCATCACCCCCAGTGGATGCTACAGGCAGCTTGGTCCTGCCTTGAGACCCCCACCACCATCACTGGGGGGGGGGTCCGCTGCAGGTGGAACTCTCTTGTCTCTTCCTCCAACGCCACCGGCAGACCCTGCAAGTAGCCCATACCAGGCTCCTCTCTGCCACCATGGGACACTGAGGGGGGCCCACTCCTGGTTCTGGGCTCCCCCTTCTCCCACCAAGAGACCCTTTGGTAGGCACTCTGACCCAACTCCCCCACCCCCTATCAGGATGTTACACCCATTGTGGCTCTCAAAACACTTGGTTAGTGAGGGAATGTCTAAAAATGGCTCTTATGTTTTTGGTCACCAACCCCTGCTCTAACCTACGAACCCTGAGTTCTCTGAGGTGGAGGCAGTTGGCAGAGGAGGTAGCTCAATGTGAGAAAGAGCATCTAAAGTCTAATCATTGTCCCAGAGGCATCCTAGTTGGTCACCATGTGTGACAGAGTGACAAATGTGAAGTCCTACCTGGCTACAGATTTGTAATACTTAACAACCTGGCTTTCTTCTTTTTCAAGTCTGGAAAGAATAAGAGAAGTGAGGGCTCAGGCATGGCTACAATACTACTGACCCATGTACAATAGCACTGCCATGTGTATTGAGCACTCGATGTCCGCAGCATTCACGCTGTGTTTGTGGATAGCTCGGAAGCCACAGGAGTTATATGGATGTCTCTGATATTACAGACAGATGCCAACAATTACACTTCATATGAAAAGCATAAAGACACTAGGAGGGAATGGATCATTTCCACTTGCATGCTGAGAACAAAAAAGTCCCACCTCTGTGAGAGTTTTATCCAGTCTTGCAGCTAGCTTCCCAATCTCATATAAAATGGAAGGATTTGTAGAGACTGTTGCCACAGTGAAGCCTGGGAGGTAGGTCAGCAGTCTCACCATGTACTGTTTTGTAACCAAGCCAGTACCTAGTAACAGGCAAAGAAAATATACTGTGAATCAGTTCAATATACTCTATTGAAGATCATTGCATATAACAGCAAGAAGGTTTCTCCCACCATAGAAGAAATCAAATTCAGCTCATAAAAGAGACAATTCAAAGACTGATTTACTAGGTGACATTAGAAAAGGCTCAGCATACCTGGAGTGCGAGACTCCTTGCCTTTACATATGGGAGTGACATGTTTAGGGAAGGCTGACATTCCACTGTGCACAAAAAGCCTGATCCAATGGCAGTGCCAGTTTTAGCACTGGCTGCAAGTGGGCCTAAAGAAAACTCATGCTACAATAAAGTGTTTCTTCAGCAGAGTGGGAAGTCTCAGTGATCCTGGTTACCCTAATGAAATTATAATGCTGCCGGAACCAGGTTCCAGTGCAGTATTCTCCCAACATGAATGCTCTTGGATTGTAGGTTGGTCACGATGTTTGAATCTATGTCCCCAAACCAGAGAGCTGGGGAGGTAAGGTTCATTAAATAAATCTTGTTACAAATTTTTTTTTTGTTTATCATTCATCTGCAAGCATATCAACATTTCTCACATTTATTCATTTTAAGTTATTTGCTGAATAATTTTCATAGCTAAGTCTTTTTCTATCCTGTTTCTATGTGTGATTTGTGAGCAGTTTGACACATTCACTATTTGAAGTTCAAGCTCTTTTGACTGAACACCTAGGTCACACTGAATGTTTCTGTTCTATTGACGGATGAGGATAGCCAGTAGACTTTGCTTTCTGGCACAAAAACATGATTATGAATTCCAAATTCCTAGGTAGAGGCATGAGCAAGGGGAGCAAGCAGGTGCATACCCTTCCCCTGACTGTGGGGGACACAGGACCACTCCTCTGCCAGCAAGGACCAGAGATGACAGCTCAACGGGTTGTGGGAATGCAAGCTCCATTGACCAGAGGGCCAAGCTAGCTTTGGTAACCTGGGGCACAGAAAGTGTCCCTCCAAAAGCAGACAGATTTTTATTCCTGTGCATGTCCTTGTCATCAGTGATTCCTTCTCTGCAATAGTTGCTACAGTTTGCAGTGAGGTGCACAAGGGAGGGTGAGCAGCAGGGGCACACCCTCTCTGCCCCCAATAATCAGTGGCAAGGGCATATGCTCATTTCCAGGCAGGATGACAAAGCTGAAGGTCATAGGATAGTATTTTTCAGAGGATTTTGTAATCTCTCACCTATTGATTCTAGAGACATTATGTTACCATCTTTAGTAAGATAGGGCATAGCTGAAGGATACCCTTCTTTATTCAAAAACATCATGATTTGGGTCTGCACTTCAATGAGTTCAGGATTCTGGCTGCTTTCACTGTTGATGATCTTGAGAACATACTCATTAGCACAGCCTGCTGTTCCCTCACTGCGTGAAACATGCACGTGAAAATTCTGGTCATCGTAGCTAGGGAGTGATTTGATTGCAGACACTTTTAATCCAAACACCCTTTCAACTAATTCAGTGGCTTCTTTTTCACTGAATGCTGGTTTTGTGACAGTCTGAACTTGCTGGATGTTTTCAGAAGTCATTGCGTATCTAGGAGAAAACAGATATTAGACATTTCAGTTGTATTCTAACATTTAATACTGGTAGGGCTGTCCGGGGGGGGGGCAAGAGGGGTGATCACCCCTGACCCCACAGTTCTGTAGGCCCCGCACCGTCCTGCTATGAACAGGTCAGCACAAGGCCCACACTGCTGCACCCCACAGCTGCACTGTCCCCCGTCCCCTCCCCAATGCCTTCGGTGCAGAGCCGGAGGCAGCTGGTGTGAGGGAGTACTGGGAGCCCAGAACCCGGCCTCTGCTCTGGGCCTGCCTGCCCTGGCCCCGGGGGGAGCGGGCCAGACCACAGGCCAGGCTCTGCTCTCTCGCCTCTCCCCTTGGCCAGCTCTCCTGCCCTGGGGGCATGGCGGGCCAGCCCAGAGGCAGGGCAGGAGAGCAGAGCCCAGCCCCTGAACCAGCCTGATCCGCCCCTGGGGGCAGAGTGGCTGGCTCAGGGGAGGGGCAGGAGTGTGGGACCAGCCTCTGGGCCAGCCTGCCCTCCCCCCCAGGGTGGGAGGCAGTGGGGGGACCCCACAGGCCAGTGGGCCCCAGACCCCGCCCCCTCCTAGGGACAGCATTGAGTACTGGCAAAAGTTAATGTAAAAAATAGTCCCAGAATTGCAAATAGACCTTTAGAAGAGAGCTTCAGACGTTTATGAGCTAGGGCAAAAAAGGCTTCCAAAATGACTGAAAATTTAACCATTCAGGATTCTCCATGTGCGTTCTCTCTTTCATCACCAGTTTCTTATTTTTAAGCTCACTTCCCCTTTTCCTGTAGTTCCCATGGGAAAATCTGTTTTTGGTTTTTTTGTTTTGTTTTTTTTTAAATACAATGTTTGTAGAGAAATAAAGCATAAAAGCAAACTACTCAGTGAACACTAATAAAATTAATAAGCACGAAACATAAAATAGCACTGGGCAATGTCAAGATCACCTAGTACACTGCTAACATACCAACAGTTTCCCAAAAAAAGGAAAAAATTGCCACCTACTGCACTTAAACTCAGCTCCAAGATCAGATAACCCTTTCAACCAATGTTAACTTGTAAAAAACAAAGAGAACCCTTCTATCATGTCCTACCATTCAAATAAATATCAAGGAAACATTCAGTGTCAATATCAAAACAGGACCATCAACAGATCCAGTCAAGCCCTCCATTCCCTGGAGCCGTCCCTTGCAGGGTGTGGGACACAAGCAGCAGCCACCCGTAGCTGGGAGGCAGGCTGCAGCCCCCTGCCAACCAATGTTCCCTCTAAGGTTTGACGGCTTGTGTGCAAAATTTTGAACCCGTGTGCAAAACTTTTTCTGAATAAAATTTTTGTGCAACTTCACGTGATGGAAATTATTGAAAAATATAGAACAATGAAAAATTAATAAGTTATTTAAATTGCTTTTATTAATAATTTGAATGTATTCTATGCTTATGTGACATTTTGTCTCATCAATTCTTCAGTCCTGTTTGTCTGCCTTTGTCGGTTTTCCAAAATGAATAAGCACATAAAAAAGTTAAAATGAAAGCAATTAACTTGCCTCTCATTTTTCATTTTGCACAGCAGCCCATTTTACAATTAAAAAAAAAAGGTCCTAAATTGTTCCTAGCCAGTTCAAATGTGACCCTTTATTTGTTTTACTTAATTGGTCACTATTAGTAATCTTGATCACAGTATACTTTATTTTCCTTCATTTTATTAGTGTTTGCTATATATTTTTTTCCCAATTTAACCCTTCCCTAAGGAGCAACAGGCCAAAAGGTAAAAAACCCAACCCAGGGCTTGACCCTGTGATCACAAATCTGTTATTCTACCAACTCAGCTATAGGCATTCTATATAGAAAAACTTCTAGGCATAAAGGATAACTGTGTACTCCACTGCCCCTTGATCCCATCCCCCCCAAACTGCTGTTGATTCCGTGTGTGCATCTGTGCAGCAAACTCTTAACATCAGGATGGTGGGTTCCAGCACTGTGCCCCCCCAGTCTACTTATCAGAAGTAAAAGGCTGGACAATCACCTATTTTTGGAATGCCTGAGGGAGGAAGGACATGAAGGTAAAAAGGAGCCCTTGGATAGCTAGCAACTCCCCCCCCCCCAGCCAATCCTGAGTGGGGCTTCAGGCCTGCCCCCTGTCCATCTTCAGCTGTTTTCCCAGCCTGCCCCCTCCCCCAGTTGATCCTTGGCCATGGTTAAGCCCTGTCCCCCCCACCCCTCATCCAATCCTCAACCACTTTGCCAGACTAGGGTCACCAGATACCAAAGCATGGAAAGGAGGCCAGGGAAGTACAAAAAGGAGGATGTTGGAGGACACATACACATCTGGGGCTGTGCCTGGGCCCCCTTCATCCACCCAGCCAATGCCCCCCCCCAAATGCTTGCCCCATTGATCACTCAACTCCAGGGAAATCTGTCTAGCCCCTAGTTACAGTGTGAGATTAATTGCAAGAACAGAGGCTCAAGAATATCAAATGAATGGCTTAAGTATTTTTCCTCTTCACATTAAAGTAACCATAAAGCCAACCACTTTAAGGAGTCACAAAACTAAGTATTTAATGCTTATATCAAGGTGCAAGGAGAATCACACTGCAGAACTCCTATCCAGACTGATGTTTTTATATTGTGAGTTGCAAACAGAAGCACACCTCCAATAAATTTAATGTAGTAATTATGGACAAGATTAAAATCAGGTTTAACACAGTAAGTTCCTTCACAGAATTCACTCATTGTTTGACACACAGAGGGATGGGCCCTTGACTACATGAAGTCTAACAGAATTTGAGGTGTTGGCTTCTAAAGGAAAAGTAATCTCTGTCAGCAGTATTCTCCCCATGATGTGAAATTAGGGGTGTGGTGCAGGGGGATGTTTGGGGGGTTTAGGGGGTGCTCACTCATTTGCTCTAACACTGTTACTAGCCAACAACTGGGGGGTGCAGGCGGAGTGTACAGAAATCCCCATCTAGCCTCACTGTGCAGTATTTAAAAAAAAAATCACAGACAAGCTCTTTAGATTTTATACACACAGGAAAGGAGAAATCAGAAAAAATGAGAGCTGCCAGTTTTTATGTGCAGACCTACCTGAAACATAACCTTTTACCTAAAATGCAAATTTCTGGAAACATCATATCCTACTATGTCTGCCATAAACCACAGATGGATATATATCTATTTTATGACAGTTGATGTTTTGTTTGCTTTTATGTGAAATACACATCAAATGGGGGGGGGCAGAGTAGAAGTAGATGTTTGTGACTATCAAATGCTCCACCCAAGAGGACAGCACCTATTCTTGAATGCAATGATCAGTTTTTTCCTAAATATTCCAAAATAAAAATAAGCATAGAGTATATAGGCAAGAGCAAGCTGCTTGTTTTCTATGATTTGATAAACTAACAAAGGGACAAATATTGCAAGCCTTACTCCATCAAATTTCGCACTGACTTCATTTAAACTATAGGATCAGGCCCAGCCCAGCAGCTACTTTAGAATGGATAATACTTGCACATCTGTGTATCTTACTAAAAATATAAGGACACATCTATAGTGGACTAACTTCTTCTTGGAAGGGAGAAACAAACTGAAAAAAATCACACTGGGAAAAGGAAAATCTTACAAACTGAAACCTCCTCACAATCAAAAGTGAACTTTGTTGGACCTCTAAACAAAGGATTTGTTGTCAAAAGCCAAGATTCATTAGCAGGAATAAAGATCTGGCTTAGCCCAGCCGTTAGAGAAAGAAACCTCCCAAGAAACTTTAAGCCAAGCAGGGCAGCAAAGCAAAAGAGTCCCAGGTTTCTCTCTGGGCAGTTCAGAGACCCCATCAAGGCAAAGAAAAGCCCCAACCCCTGCAAAAAATAAGATCAAACCTCCCCCAAAATCAGGTGCAGGGAAAGGGGAGAGAACCTGAGCTGGAGCCTGGAAAGAAGCCGGGGGTGAGGAGCCGAAGCAAGAAAGCAAAGTGAAACCACTTCCAGCCCTGCAGCTGGACTGCCTGGAGCAGGGAGGAGGGCAGGGCAAAGAGGAGGAGTCTTAAAGAGATACAGACTCCTGGTTTTCTCTGCTGACCCTGAGCCTGACCAGCCCCCAGCCGATCTTCAGGGGCTCTGCTGGCCCCTGCCCAGGCCTGGCTCACCCCCCCCCCCAGCTGCTCTGCTGGCCTGGCCCCGCTCCCCACTTTGACAGCGTGGGCCTGCCCGCCCCGCCCCCTCCTCCCCCAGTGGCTCAGCTGCTCCGCTCCCAGGCCGCCCCGTCCCCACTCCCCTGGCTGAGCCTCAGCCGCTCTGCCGGCCTCGCCCTCCCCTGCGCGGGGACTGGAAACCCCTGCGCGGGGAGGGGGGTCTAACCTGCGCGGCCGTGCGGCCGCGCACCTTAGAGGAAACAGTGCCGCCAACCCACCCCAACATGAAGTCAAGACCTGGGTAGCAGCCACCTGTCTCCCACTGGGTCTCAGCACGCAGTCACCACCTCCCACCTGGTGCTTGCTCCCAGCCAGGGAGGAGGTTACAGCCACCCATGGCCTCCCACCCAGGGATTTCCCTAACACCCCCTCTGCACCTCCCTGAATTTCCCAACACCCCCCAGTAATCTGCTAATAACAGTGTTACACCAATTTAGTTAGCACCCCCAATACCCCCTAAATCTCCCCCTATACCGGGGATCTCAAACTCAAATCACCACGAGGGCCGCATGAGGACTAGTAGAGGGCTGCACGAGGGCTAGCACATTAACCCGAGGGCTGCACCACTGAAACCTTTTCATACAACAATATTGCAAATGTAAGCAGGGGGATGGACCCGCTCTTGTGGGGAACTTCCCAGACTTTGTATACCACCCCGCTGAAGGTGGGTAGCAAAAGGATCTGAGTCCCTGCTCCCACTTGCTTTACCCCAAGGCCTGCCTGACCTCAAAAGCTTCCCTCCCAATCTCCCGTTTGGAGGAGTCCTTGTAATCCCGACAAGGCTGGGCCCCAGAATTTCTGCGGGGCTCGACCCCCACTCTTATCGTGGTCTCTCAGGACAGGGTTAGGGTGTCCCCACTCCGGGGTGCTGACTGCACTGACCACTCTTCTGGCCCACCAGTCACTATATACAATTTATTTAAGCACACAGAAATAAAAAGAACCCAATAAGAAAGTAGAGAAAAAGTGGAAAAAGGTGAACAATAAACCCTCACTGTCACCCCCTGGTGTGGAGGCACTACACACAGAGTCTCTGGACCTGAGAAACAGTCTCACAGTCTGTCCTCTGTAGTGATATGCTTGTAGAAGACTGTGAATTTAGACACTCCCTAGCATGGGCCATTGTTGTATAAATTGGGAGACGTGCCCCAGAGAAGATTTTACATGGCTGCTCCCAGGTACACACCTGGATACCTGTCTGTATGATTCAAGTTCTATTCCTTACTCATTCTGTAGTATCATCTTTAATGAACCCTCAAGATCATTACATCCTCCACGTTGCAAGCCCTCTGCCCAGGCCTGGCTGCGACTGGATGATCCAGGGGGCCAGATGCAGGCTCCGGCTGTGGCCACACGTCCCCAAGCTCCAGGGGCAGGGCCCTTCTTCCCAGCATCAGCCCCCCCCCTTCACTGCTCCCCAGCTGCTCACCACACCCAGCTCCAGCTGGCTGCAACTCTGGCTCCCAGCTGCTGCTCGGGTTCAGTGGGGCTCCTCTGGTCCTCCTGCTGTGGGGCTGCACAGATGAGCTCAGCACCTTGAGCTCCTTCTCTGGCCTCCTGCCCCAGCTTCAGGCACCTCTGGCTCTGTCACTGCCTCCAGCTCTGCTCTGCTCAGCTCCACTTGGCTCTCTGCTGGTCCAGCTGCTGTGTGTCTGCTCTGCACAAATCAGCTCAGCCTGGCCTCCCTTCCTGGATCCTCTGGCTCCCAGCTGCTGGCTGCTTAGTGCTTCCTCCTTAGCTCCACCCTACACACGCTGGCTTGCCCTGGCATATCCAGCCTGCAGTTTCAGCTCAGGGGCGGGGGAGCACTCTCAATCAATCAGGCCATCCTGGGACACTGGCCTTTCCCACTGGCCCTGGGGCTGGCTGTTTCAGAGTCCTGCTTCCAGGTGGGAGTGGCCAATCAAAAGGCCCATTCAGTCTCAGTAAGGGGCTATCAGTCCCTTACACAAATATTGGTAACAAGAGTGTTGTTGCAGGCACAGGAAATAGCCTTAGGGGCCACATGCAGCCCACAGGCTGCGTGTCTGAGACCCCTGCCCTACACCCCCCCTAATTTCAAGCCCTGGGGAGAATACTGCTGCCACCCAGTCTTGGCACGAGGCGTGGGGCCCAGCCAAGTCACCCCAACATGCCATACCCTAGTGACAGTCACAGCTGTGCAGGTCCCAGACGGCTCCTCTCCTTTCCAGCTGTTCTGGGGAAAGTGCTGCAGCCTCAGCCAGCCCAGCCCCAGTGCCCCTTGGACCCTGCTGAAGTCAGCAGCTCTGAACCCGCCCCCTGCTTCGTTCCGCAACCCTCGGATGGGACGGGTCATCCGTCCTCCCCCAGCTTCAGGGGGGCAGCGAGCAGCCGTGCCCAGCCAGGGCCCCTCCAGCGGGCCTGTGCGCCCCCGGCACCTCCCTTCTGGCTCACTTCGGATAAAAACCACTTTGCTCCGGCCTCGCCAGACACAATGCAGGGTCCCTGGTGCTGAGTGGGGCGGCAGCCCCTGGCTCTCCGCAGCTCGCCCCCTTCTCCTGCCGCTGTGAGCGGCCTGGTATGGAGCCCGCCGTGCCCTTCCTGCCTGGGCTGGGTGTGCTCGGGATGGGGCCGGCACACGCCACGGAGCTTCTGCCCCAGCACGCGGGACTCGCGCGCTGCCACCGCTCAGCTGCCCCGACACCCGGGCCGCAGCAGCAGCCTGGAGCCACAGGACCAATGGCCGCCTGTCTTCCTCCGCCGCCAGCCCCCTTGGCCCATTGTAAGGAAACAGCTGATTGGCTGCCGGAGGAAGGGCACTCTTACGGTCACCAGCGGCGGCCCTGGGGCTCAGGCAGGGGTTCAATATGTCAGGGATGGCCAAAGCTGGGGAAGTCAAGGGCCACACCAGGTCATTATTAGAGCCTCGAGAGCCGCACTTAGGCATATAGCCATGTACTTTTATCTGCTCCAAAATTACTTGGTTGAAAACGCATTGCACCCTTTATTGTGAAAATAATGTCAGATTCTAATAATTATTTAAGGTACCATGAAAGCCAGGCCTATAAGTAAAGAATCTATTTTCTTCTTTGTATTTTTGTTTCTTATTATTCCATGTCATGTCCAGAAGGACTTGTCAAACACTTCTGTATTTTAACCATGAGCCGTGGCATCGCTGTGGCGTGGGGCTTTGGGGGCCACAGTCCCCCTGAGACTCAGGGCCAGCCCTGAGTAGCCTGCCTCTAAACTGGGCGGGGTGCACCGTCGCTCCCCTGTGCGGGGAACACTGCCCAGGCAGCGGGCAGCTGGCAGCTGCAGCCTCTACCTGGTGGGAAGACAGAGTCTTCTGGCCTGGCGGGAGCTGCCCCAGGCGGGGCCTGGGAGTTTCTAAAACTCCCCCACCATAGCCTGACCCTGCTCTGAGCATGCTCAGAGGGGAAAGGGCGCAGTGGAGGGGGGTCAGCGCCGGGCAGCAGGGAACAGCAGCAGAATCAGGGAAGGGCTCAGGGCAATCAGTGGAGGAGAAGGGAATGGATTGGGGCCCCCCCAATATTTGTGTGTAGTGATGCCACTGACAACAAGTAAACCACATTAGAGCCTATGAGAAAATCTAAACATGCCACGCTCCTCCCTGCCATCCCTAACCATGCCACCGCTTCTCCCCACCATCTCAACCCGAAGGCTCTGATGCTGGCTCCCCTGGGTTGACCCCACCCTCCACAGGGCCCCCTTACCTAGCCAGTCCAGTGGCTAGGCACAGGCTGGGGCTCGCTCACCTTGCTTTAAGCCCTGAGCATCCAATATGGCCATTCCAGCAGCTAGGCACAGGCTGGGGCTGCCTCCGAGCATGCTCATAGTGGGAGATTTAAAACTAGGCTGGGGCTGCTTTCCTCTTTCTGATCAGCATATAAGCCAAGTGCCCTTTTTAAAGATGATTTGCAGGCACAAAAAACAGCTTATACACAAGTGTATATGATAATCTTTATCTTAATCGAAAACAAAGCCTGGCAGATGTTTGCTCTTGGGAAATCAATTTGAGAAATTGATTTGCTGACATTCTTCCGTGAGCCACACATTTTCATGCAAGAGCTGCATGCCCCTCCCAAGCTGCAGCTTGGCCACACCTGAAATATATTTTTCTTTGAGCGCTGCTCACATCATTCTGTTACAGGTGCCTATGTGCCATAGCGCACGGTTGGCCAGCTTGAAGGACGACAATTACTGCAGGTAACCCACCGATTTGGCAGGCCCTGGAACCCTCCTAAATTTCCAGGCTCCCCTCATGCAGGTCTTGACCCCCTTCATGCATCCCATCTACTGCCCCCACAAGCACCTGCCCCCCACTCCAGGTACTGCCCCCAAAAATGCCTGCCTTCCAGCCCAGCTGCTGTCCCTGAAACACCTACACCCCATCAGACCAGCCTTTTACCTTGTCTTCCTCAGCCCCCAACCCCCATTCCCTAAGCTCCCTGCCCCCATGTCCTCACTCCAGTCCTCCTAACCCCCCCCACCTTCACTTCACCCCTCCACACATCCCCAGCAGGGCTGTCTTTGGAAGGGGGGCGAGAGGGGTGATCACCCCTGGTCCTGCAGGTCCCTGGCCCTGCACTGTCCTACTGTGAGCAGGGTAGTGTGGGGCCTGCATCGCTGCCCCCCCCCCCCCCCCCATGGCCACGCTGTCCCCTACCCTGGAGTGAAAAGCAGTGGGGAAGGGGAGAGCAGGATGGGAGCATGCAGAGATGGCCTCTGCTCCAGGTCGGCTCGCCCCACCTCCAGGATGAGGAACAGCCACTTCAGGGGCTGAGTGGGCCAGCCCAGAGACCAGGCTTCGCTCTCTCACCCGTCTCCTAGAGCAGCTGTTCCATGCCGGAGCCGGGGAGGGCCAGCCTAGAGGCAGGGCGGAAGAGCAGAGCCCAGCCCCAGGACCAGCCCAGACCCCAATGCAGGGAGGGGTTGTGGGTACCCCACCACAGGCCAGTTGCCCCAGGTCTTGGACCCATGTAGGGACAGCCCTACATCCCCAGCCCACTATCTTAACTCCTTCTCTCCCCCCCCCCCAACACTGAGCAACCAGCTGCCCAACTGTCCCCAAACTAGCCCCCCCACTCCACCCCAAGGGCCTCCTTACCTGCACCGCTGAGGAGCCAGGATGGATAGAGAGAGACTGGCCAGCTAGAGGGGACATGGGCCTGAGACCAGGTCTGGGACACGTGCACCACCCAGGCTGAGCAGGAAGGGACGGGGTGTGTGTGTGTCCAGGCTCACTCCAGTTCGCAGCCCCTTGAGCCTGCCCTGGGGGAACACACAGGAACACAGCTTTCTGGTGCATTCCTCTATTTTTAGAGGGCTCCAAAACACCATCCCGGGGTGCTCCAGCTTACTTTAACCCCTGGAATTAGGGCCCCAGCCCTGCAGACCCCCTGGGCTCCAAAAGCTGAGTCATTCGTTGAGTGTGTTAGTGCCAGCTCCATGCCCTGTGGGAACAGAGCTGTCTGCCCCTAAACAGTCCCAAGCCCCACAAAGCTTTTGGCAACAGTGCAAAGTGAAGTTATCTAGAAGCAGAAGTTAAAAGGACTCATAAGAAATGAAGCAAAAAGACACGCATGAATTTTCTGAAGTAAACCTGATGTTAATGATTCCTTTAGCACTACTACAAATTATTTCTACTGTTAAGGATGTTTATTTTAAAAGGGAAGTTTTGAACTGAATGTCCTTCCCTTTAATTTAGAAGAGAAAAAGATGAATCTCAGAAGTACAGTATTAGAACATTTGCCATCACAGAGGGAGGAAGCCCTTTGCTTATTTTTTCCTACTTCTGAGTTGTTCACAGTTGCGGTTTGAATTGCCAATTTATTATATAATGGTTCCCAAGGGTTAAGAGAAATAGCCTTGCTGCTCTTCCTTTTTTTGGACAGAGGGTAAGGAGAAGAGGACCTAATAATGCAAGCAGATTTTACAAGGAGAATTCAGGTACGGTGTGGAGCTCCACAAAATCTTCACAGACCCCTTCTAGATAAGTGCCAAAGGGGTGGCCTCATCAGTCTAATACAACACAAGTGACAAATCCTGTGATGCTTTTAAAGACTACCAAAAAAGCGTCCTGGGACTCCATTGTTTTTCATTACAAACAGTGATTGTTCTCTCTGTCTCATCCCTTTCTGATATGTCGTTCTGCACTCTTTGAATATATACACCTTGTTTGATTTGCTGAAGTAATCTTACCTGATGCAGCTGAAGTATAATAGAAGTTATCTTTCCTCCCATACTGTAAATTTTCTATTTTCTAGCATTTGATGAAGTGGGACTTTACCCATGAAAGTTCACATGGAAAATAAAGTTGTTAATCTTTAAAAGTGCCATAGGCCTTGTCATGGGGTACGCTTCCTCTAGTATCATACAAAGGGGGCACAGGCAGCAGGTAGGGCACCACTATCACAATCCTTTAAATCTACTGTACCAAGGCAGCACAGTCTAATGGTTAGGTCCATGCAAATTCTTGGGTTCAGGGCCATGTGGCCTAGTGGCCAGAGTCAGTATAAGGTCCTCTGGTGCAGGGGCCATGTGGCCTATTGGCCAGAGTCAGTGGGGACACAGGTCTTCCTGTAGGGGGCACAGTTCCCAGGTCTTCTGAGCCCCAGCCCAGGGCCCTCTTGGTGCCAGGGGTTATGGCACCAAGTCTGCAAAGATCCAGGCTGAAACACACTGACAGCTCTCACAGCACCCCCAGTCTTCCCCTCCCAGGTGCCCTGGGCTACTTCCTACCCGGCTTGTTGCAATTATCCCTTTGCAGATCTGCAGCTGCCATGGGGTCCTCAGCATCTGCCTCCAAATGGTTTCCCTGGTCACCTTCTCCCTCAGTAAGGCCTCTAGAGTCACTCCAGTCTGCTGGCTGCAGCTGAAATGGTTCCTGTTCACGAGCCTCCAATGGGTGTCCTTCCTCTGCACTGGTCAGCCCGGAATGAGCTGTGCTGCCCTCTTTTATACTGAGGCAGCATCGTGAGTGTGCCCAGCAGAATCTAGGGGGGCAGGGCTTCCACTGCCCCTAGTGTGTGCTGGGGCTTTTGGAGTGCACAGTGGGGCTGCCCCGTCACAGGCCTGCTTGCTTGTATTCCAGATGGATCCAAGATGAAAAGCTGTGGATCAAGGCTGGCATAAGTGTAAGAAAATATTTTCTTGACTTGTTTTGCTTGTTGCTCTTGTTTAAGGTGCAGATGATTCAAGATGTAGACTCATATGTCTTTGTTCTCATTCTTTCACAAAGAATTATAAGACAATTGACAAGGAGTCCTGTGGCAAATTTGAAGTACATTTTGCAGAAAGATCTGTGGACTATTTAGAAAAAGCTAAAAGATTTGGTTCTCAACCAGTAGCACAAACAATTCAGCCCTATGGATATCTCTCTCTCAGATCCCCATATGACAAAGTGCCTGACACTGTAATGCTTTGGTGCTGTGATGCAGTATACAGGTGTAAGGCAGGCTTAGAAGCAGTGCTTGACAGCTTCTGAAGGGGGGGAGGGCAACTAATCTGCATGGGTCCTGTATTAGCATGGATACAAAAAGCACAATTAGCTGATTAGCATACTGGGTGCAGGGCATGTTGGGTGATGGTATTTGGGGTTGGTCTGCTCACAAATCTATCAATACCTGTGATTCTACTAAGGGGAAATATGAAATGCTGTCCTTGTATGAACTGCCACTCTCTGCTTGTTTAAAATGTCTGGGTTAGTTAAGGGATAAAAACTACCCTCAGTTAAAAAGATGCTTGTAGGAAAGGTGAATGCATGTTTCAGTCTTAAAGAGTTGAAAAACAGGAGTGTGGGGTTTGTATTGTTTCTTTTGAAGCAATCTACCTCTTCTTCTATTGCATCTCCTGTTTTTTGTTATGGAAGTAGCTGCTTAACAAGCTGCTTAAAGACTAAGAGAGCTGAATCACTGAGCTCACTGGAGAGTTCTCACTCTCTGAGCTGAAGAGGAGCAGTGATGGGGTGACCAGCAAGTGCAACTGGTGGATGGTGACAGCAGCAAGCTGGGTGACACAAGGGACCAGAGAGCAGTGCCAGCAGACAATGTGAGCGGTCAACGGCAAGCCGGGTGACAAAAGTGACCGGAGGGTAGTGCCGATGGACAGTGGGTGGAGCCAGCAGATGGTGAGAGCAGCTAGCGGGGAGCTGGGTGACACAAGTGACCGAAGGGCAGAGCCAGCGGATGGTGAGAGCAGCCAGCAATGACCTGGGTGACACGAGTGACTGGAGAGTGGCACTGGTGGCCAGCAGATGGAGCAGAGAAACAGTTCTAGAGGATAAAGCGAGTGACCAGTAGATGGCATCAGCGGACAGCTGGCGTGAAAGACACTCCTACATACCCTAGGGTGGTTTGGGAGCCTAGTTAGCACTGATTCTCTAGATCAATGCCAGTTTTGCCATTAAGTGTGTATGTTCTGTTATGTGGTATGGGTTGTTGGGAACTTTGCTCTATACTAAGTTTCTTAGATTAGTGCTGATCTGTTATCTGGCCTTTTGCATTTTTGTTTTACTACTATTTAAAGTTCTGTTTACTTCACTCAGACTTGTGCTTGTGAGTGGGGAAGCCATACCCCTTTGGGGTGCCCAGGGAACAGTGCAAGATTCTCAGAAATCTGGCTGGGAGCTTGAGCCAGGTGGTGGTGGTGTGTAATTGGGAAACCCCTAGATATAGAACCCAGCCCTTGTCCTGCCAGCCTGCCCTGGCAGAAGAGTTACACAGGGCTACACAGTTATTTTTAAGCCCAATACAGGAAAACCATGAAATGTATATGAAAATCTGAATACATTCAATCCAAAATTTTCAAGAGTGACTAGTTACTCAAGTTCCAAGGGTAGCTGTGTCAGTCTAATTCAGCAAAACAAGCAAGGAGGCCTGTGGCACTGTTAAAGACTAACATTTATTTATTGCATGAGCTTTTGTGGGAGAAGACCTCACTTTGTCAGATACTTTGAAGAAGTTCTACATCTTCAAAGTGTCTGACTGCAGCCGGGTACAGCACTCAACCCACCTGCAGGGCACCTCCTGGCTGTGGTTCCAGGGAATATAACTCAAGTGGTCCCCTTGCTGGTGGTTTGTGCTTCACTTCTTGTCAGGCTGACTCCTGTCTTGAGTCCTGGACCAGGAACTTAGCCCTCTGGCTAAGCCCTAGTCCACCCCCCTTCCAGGTTCCGGTGCTAGCCCAGCAGCAATGCCACCTCTGGCACTTCAGGGCAGTGGGGTGGGGCCCAGGCCCACCCACTTCTTCAGGGACCATGCCTCCCTCCAGTCACTACACCACTGTCCACACTGACCCCTGAGCTACTTTCCCCACAGCCTTCAATTGCAGAATTGCTCACCATGCAAGAGTCCAGCTGCTGTCCACTCTTAGCTCCTTATGCCCTGGTCTGCTGCTGCCGCCACTGCTGTAGTCTGTTCCTTCAGGATTCCCCCTCCACCACTAGCAAGCTCCCTATGGTGCTGCCCACACTCACAGTGCTGGCTTCTGCACCAGCCAGATTTAGGGAAAGGTCCTCTTCCTCCCTCCAGCTTCAAAGGCAGACAGCTTAGGCTGCCCCTGCAGCTCCCTTTTATCCCAGGCTGCTTGCCTCTGACTGGCTCACAGCCTCAAGCGGCCAATTGGCTTCCTTACAGACAGGGCCCCCCCTTAACCCTGTACCTGCCAATGTGCAGTACCTACTCAGTGAACTGGGATTTTCTCCCATGAAAGCTCATGGCATAAATACATTTGTTAGTCTTTAAAAGTGCCACAGGACTCCTTTCTAGTTACTCTAGAGTACCTCAGTTTAAAGATTGCAAGGTCAGAAGGAACCACACTATGATCATGTAATCCGAGTTCCTGTAAAATACAGGCCATATAATTTCCCTAGAAAAATTCCCAGAGCAGATCTTTCAGAAAAAGGTCCAATCTTGATTTAAAAATTGGTAGTAAAGCAGAATCAACCACAACCTTTGGTAAGTTGTTCCAATAGTTATTTTCACTGTTAAAAATATACAGATTTCCAATTTCAATTAGTCTAGCTTCAACTTCATGCCCCTGGATCTCACATATCCCTGGTTAGATGCCAGTCTGAAGCACCTTCAAGGAATGAGATTTTCAGAAAACAACTCCCACTAAAAATCATGTCCCTTTATAATGTTGTGAAGTAGGATGCCCAAAAATAATGGCACCCTAAAAAAACCCCACACGTCACTTTTGAAAATCTTGGCTTGGATATTTGCCTTACGCATCACAAAAAATCGTTTGATTAATATCTGTAAAACAGAATGTTCTAAAGCTTTTTAGCCTGCTCTGATCTGAGTGATCCAACCAACAGCCAGAGGCACAATTCACTTCTAAAGAGGCACAATATATGAGTTAAAGCTCAGTACATCTGGCCCTTGCCCGTGAACATTGCTTCCACAGTGATTAGAAGCAAAAGTTTTATAATCTATGACATGCAGCTGAATGTGACATGTTGATTTCGAAAAGACTAGGCTGATGGGTTTATGGACAGACCTACCTTTATTCCTCCCATGCCTTATACGAAATTATGCTGGCATTTTAAACACATTGTGTGTGATTTGTTTTAAAACAGATGGTGGCATATGAGTAGTGTGATACAATTTTCTTTATTAAAAATAATTTACAACATCAGTAACATTTTATGCACAATTGTCAGCAAATGAACTTCGACTCAAGATAATATTTCTATACAATACTTAACATTATGGAACTTAAAACTGTTATACCTTTTCGTTGGCTTTCAATGGCAGACATTGATTTTCAGTTATTAAATTTGATTAATATACATTTTGTTTCATGTCCCTAAACTTCTCTGTAAAATTTACAAACATCAACCCTCTCCCAAAGTTTGGGGGGAAAATATTTAAAAAAATCAGAATAAGGTTCTTTTCCAAATCAAACTAAAGAGAGAATTTTAAGTTGAGAGTCACTTTTGTTTTTTTGGTTTTTTTCCTCCCCAATGCTTTAAAATGCAGGAAAAAGACAGCTTAACACTGTATGTGGTCAAAGCAATCCTTTAAGTAGATTGTGTTCTGCCATTGCCTTGAGTTGGGCTCTTGCATCTCAAACCACAAGATCCTAGCACTGTGTTAAAGTTAATTTCTTTCCCCTGCTGCTGTGCTGAGAGGCTTTTGTGTAATGCCTGTGATCACATGCACTTGAATAGAGATGGGGAAGTCAGCCAAGCAGCTTCCTTCATTTCTACAGCAGTTTGCTTACTTGTGAAAAGCAAAATAGATAGTTGCATTCATGATGCTGTTTTTCTTAAAATCCACCATGCTTCAAATTTGTGGGCACTGAAAATCTGATACAAACAACTGAAGTCTTAAGGAAAGATTCTCACTGCCTTCAGAGTGGGCTTTGGATTGGCTCTAGGGTAATAACAATTGCAGGACAAAACTATAAAACTGCAGCTTACTTGGAGGGTTAATATTTTTTCCACTGATTTTAAAGCATAACAGCAGCAAAATTAAAGTAGTCACTACTGGAATGACATTTACTGGTTTTAATGTTTGAAAAGCTGTCACTTTACTTGGACTTAATCTTGCAATATTGATTTACTTCTGATTCTGGCATGTTTTACTTTTCTTGAGTATTTTACTACCGCAGCAACAGGTATTTTATTGCAAGAGGAAGAAGGTGGGAGGTGGTAGCCTCTACTCAAGCAATGGTAGCTGCACAAGAAAGATGTTTAAAGCAAAACTCTTCTATGCAAGATTTTCACTCACAATAATCTGCTGGGGGACATCCTCAGTTAGTATAACTGTCTGCTCCCCAATAATGAACACCCATTCCCTTCACTTGAACCCAAAGATAATATACCACAGATGAAAAACAATCAGTTTGATTAAAATAGGCCAGTTCTATAAAACAAACAAAATCTGCTTCTCAATAATGACTGTCATTACAAACACTAAAGACAGAAATGGATTTTTGAATATTTAATTCACACAGCAGTTGTACAGCTGAGTGGATTTTGTCAAATGTATTAATTTACTAACGAATGGCAACTGTTAATGGATTTTAGTCTTGCTAAAGGAAAGAACAACACGGCGTAGCTGGTAAAACGTAAGAAAAAAAATTACACAGGATTTTGGAATTCGTACAGAAAAGTTTCCTTCCATAAAGCAATGCCACCAAGGATAAAATGAAGTAGGCAAAGAATTGAAAGTTTAGTTTGACAACTATATCATCATATCACAATGTGAGGAAAATTAATGCTACGTAAAAGTGCTCCGAGTTTTAGCCATACTTCCAGGACTTTCCAAAACTGTAACATGGTTTAAGCAAGATTCTCTTAAAAAAAAATTCCTTGTAAAAACTTACAATGTATTTTTATGCCCTGTTTTTTTTTGTCTGAAAGATCACTACAGTCTATTGCTTAAGCATAAGTTAGTGATTTACATTAAAATGCAACCCCCTATCTATGCGGTAAAGCTGAAACGGTTCTCTTAATGGTTTTGATAAATATGTTATTTACAGGAGAAATCCTGAAGCATGATCATGGAAATAATTTACTGGGCATGTGCGGTGGACTAGCTAATATGGCAATGGTAATACAGGTTCTCTCTCTCCCAAAATGAACTATAGCCCATATCATAGATGAGTTCAAGCCAGCTTTTAGAAGGATGCTCTTTTCAAGTTAGAAGGGGACAACAAACAAAAACAAAACCACCAAATCAGAAACACAGACTTATACAAGTGATGGTTTTGGTTGGAAAACTGGGATCTTAAGCAGCGTTCTGGTGCTATGGGAAGAAAAGAGTAGTATAAAGACACATTAGAAGTTTTAAAGACAACATGGTTACCTCACTCATGTAATGTTTTACAATGTAGTTTAAGATGACCGAAATATAATAATTGTAGGCCACACTTAAAAGCAGAAGATCTAAAAATCTAGCACATATTTTAAAAGTAGGTTTTCACAGCTCAGCTCATCAATTACTACTTTGGTTGACAACACTGCAAACAATGCACATTAACTCGTGGTGTCATAAAATAGGGACAAGCATGCTGTTCCAGTTACAGCAGATGGCCAAACTGCCCGCTGGAAGGACACAGTAATTTGTCCAAAGGTGAAGAGCTGCATCTCATTTTATGAAATAGAATTTATTGCCGCTAGCCTGATTTTTAAATACAGAAATGTGGCCCATGGAGACGTCACATCCCCAGCATACAATTCTTCACCTTACTCTGAATTACTCTTCTTCTGAATCAGATGGAACAGACTATCTCCACAGTGAAGGTAAAGAAAGTCACAGTCTATGTTACTGGATTCAGTGGCTCTGTGGACCCTTATTTTGGTCAATCCAAAACTTAAAAGGATAATGAATTAAAATTTTAAGATCTGGATTCTTAGGTAATACAATGGAAGAATCCATGTCTCGCTTCTAACATTTCTTACCATCCTGCCACCCTTAAACCAACAAATAGCGGTACACAGTTACAGGTCCAAAACTATGTGAAAACAACTGCAGGAAGAGTCTTCTTACAGAATAACCTTCAGCACAATTTGGTTTTGGATTTCACATCCTTTATTTACAAAATGGTGTGATAAAATATCGCCCCCCCATACTTACAACTCTCTGCCACAAAACACATATTTCAATTTTAGCAATGTTAATAGCACCATTCGAATATTATTTAAAATCAGGAAGGATCTTGTTGCGGTCACTACGATGATTCACAATCTTTACATCCATGGACGAAATTACTTTGAGCAGACTGGGACTGTTTGCAGTTCCATAGTATGGATTCCTGGGTTCACACAAGGCATTTTCAGAATTACCAGCTATGCAAGGTATCCATATAGTCAGTAGCTACTATAAGAATCTTCGAGCCACATAGTTTAGAATTCCACCATGTTTATATATTGTTATGTCGACATCATTTTCAAACAACGCAATCACACTGAATACTTTGCCAGTGTTCGTCTTCAAAGTAAAAAAATAAAAATAAAAATAAAACCACAAGAACAATTAGTGTTAACTTGTCTACAATTTCTGATTTCACATTCTACCCACAAACCATAAATGAAACACACAAATTCAATCTGCATATGCCAAATATTACAGAATGTTCCCATAGATAAGGCCAGGCTTATGTCTCATAGCACATTTTAGATAAATGTGGAGAGTATATCATGCTGCACTATTCACGGGAAGCAGGAGTGATTTCCCAGTGGATGTGCAAAGTCTGCCATTGGTGGCACCGGACATGATGTTTAGGTGGAGAAAAATTATGCAAACTGTTGCCTTAATCTGTTATTTCCTTGGTTTTAAGTGATTATGTGAGTGAAATATCATTCAGCTTTAACTGGCCTTCAACAAAGTTTCTGTGTTCTGGAAAAACAAAAGTGATTAGGGGCTGCATGTGCAGAGACAAGTAACAGAACAGGACTACTAAAATTATGTGCCTTTTCAAGGTATTTTGGTGAATTATGTTCTTTAGCAGTTTAAGCAAAGTGTAAGATGATGTCTGCTGTTAAGTAAACCAGCATATTACTTAGACATAGAGAAATTTAAATAAGTATTTCAGAAATACCTTAATATCCAAGGTGATTCCTGGAAACAGCTCTTGAGGAAATGATATAGAAAACTGTTCTTTGCCAGTCAGGCCCAAAATGTTTGCATTTTCCCCAGGACGGAACTGAAGTGGAGCTATGCCAATTCCAATCAAATGACCTTTATGAATCTTCTCGTAGCTTTCAGCTATAACTGCCTTAACTCCCTATAATAAGTAAATAAAATAAATTTGTTTACAATTTAAATACAGCAATCTGCATAATGTAGTTCAAAGAAAACTATTAAAGTAAACACAATTGGGGAGGGAGGGGAGATCATCTGAGATCCTCCAAGACTCGTGTCTCTCAAGTTGGTGGAAGCCAGGTTTATAAGGACATGCCTTGTTATCGGCTCTGCAGTGTCAGGATGGGAAAAATACAGTAAGGATTATTTTTGGCACTACAGCAAGCAGAACACAGTGAATAAACCTCAGAGGCAGATCAGTGCAGTAAGGTGGTGTCATTTTTACAGTTATTTTACAGAACATTACTGAAACTGAAATTTGTTACAGGTGCCTGACTGAGTACTGTATACCAAAGCCTTCAGAATTCATTGTTACATTGTGGTCATGAGGGGGATCTTTTAACATCTGAAGCTGCTGAGGTGCTTGGAATGTTAGATGCTTAAGCAGACAGATGCAGAGCTCAGAGGAGCAGGAAGCAAATGATATTGAAAGAGGATTCTGATAAATGCAGCTTCTCATAGTCTAATGTATCACATGGCTGTCACCATCACACAAACTAAACAGAGAAAACCTTCAACAATGCTCTGCATTTCTAATGACAAGAACATTGGTTTGTCTTCATGTTTTCCTTTCTTAAGAAGTTGTACTTTCACAACACTCAACTGAAAATTGGTGTCATCTAACTCACTAGTGAAAATGCAATCCCCAGATAATGGAGTGCAGCCTTTCCACTCACAAGATTGCAAACTGTGAACTGAATTTTAAAGAGAAAATCAAAATCCTGAAAAAAATAAGAATGGAATTTTTAGAAAAAAAACTTGCACAAGCCCCCCCCCCCCCCCCCAACAACACCATTCCTCTTTTTGTGTGAAAAACATTAACAGACTAAAATAGGACAAAGATGATGCCCGGGAAGTGAGGGGAGAGAATAAAACATTTAATAGCTAAAATTAAAAAAAACTAGATAAAAGGCAAAGGATAATTAAAAAGGATAGCCACCTCCAACACACTTTGTATCCTATTATGGAGCCTGCTCTCCATTCCCACTAACCCCTAAGAGCGCATAGGATACAGAGAACTCAACAGGACAGGGTGTAGATAACGTATGCATCTGTGGTGTCATTTCTCTTTACCTAGTTAATTCTGGAATCAGTTATGTGGGATCTCAGTTTTGTGGGCCTGTAACTGCCTGCTCTCTTCTTTGCAGATTCTACCAAAAAATTATATTTACATGCAAACAATATTTTGAAGACTTAAATTTAAACTGAAGACATTTTTTAACATGAATTGATGCCTAAAGACATTCTTTTAAAAGCTCAGATTTGAAATTAACCATCAGACTAATAGTACCAGTAAAAAAGGCCCCTTTGCAGTCCAGTCTCTTGAGCTACCCAGTCCGTACTTCTTCCCTGCTAAAATAATCAAAGGAATGCTTTCTTTCTGGTACAACTCTGCTGCTTCAAACACATCTAACTGCAGGAAAAAAAGAAAGAACTCATTAGAACAAGCTTTAACCCACAGTTCTTAAATAAGAGAGTCATCTGAACAAATACATGCTCACCATTTGTCCTGTTGGAAAGTGAACTGTTTTCGGAGCTGGTTTTCCTATGAATTTATTTAAAAGCTTGATGTTTGCAAAAGTACCTCTTGTCATGACAGCATCATTACCTCTTCGAGCGCCATAAGAGTTGAATTCACGAGGTGTGAGGCTACAAATACCACAAGACAATATTTAATATTCAACAGAAAGTCTATTGATTTTGTTTTAGATGGTTTTGCCCACCAGGTGATATTGAGCACTAGCTAATGAACATTACAAACACCAACCTAATTGAACCAAGTCTTAAAGTGGGTTTTTGTTGACAAAATCTAGAGGACTAATTTTCTAGCAAATCTGGTTGAAGCAATCTATAGATGTGGTATATCTTCAAGCTCTGTTCTCATGAGTGAGATAGCTGAGTTGGTAGGATGAATTCATTTTTACTTCTAAAGCATATCCTTCATTTAAGCCAAAGGAAACACTCACAGGCATTGAATGGCATTATTCTGAGATATTCTGCTGATTCTATAATACTGGGGTTTGCAGGTACAATACAGTACAATGCCATTAGTCCATGTAAAGCATTATCAAATGGAAGATCTGATTCTGTGTGGAGTACTGCATCTCCCGTAAAGTGATGAATACCCTCAGACTTCACTGGAAGTTAGGGAGCTCAGCAGCTCCCTTGATTGGGTCCAGAATTTCTGATTTATTTAAGATGAATCGACATCAACCATTCAGCCAAATTCACATCCATATAGGGGCAATTCAGTTTTCAAAAGAGAAATGTTTATGGACAAGCTGGTGTTTGATGTACTATGTGCATCTATTTGCTTGTCTGCTGTTTGCCAAGGACAATAATTTTGCAATAGCAGTCGAGCAATACTATGTTCAACAGCCATCTAGTGAAATGAATCATCAACATTATAGTTCCCTATGTAAAACTGATGGCATAGAACAGAAAATTAGTGGAAGATCAGGGATATCGATTTGTAAATTAACACTTCACCTTTGTTTTGGGCATGGATGTGGCAGCACACCATTATCTTTTTACAATGGTCCAGTTCAGGGGTTCCCAACCTTTTCAAGGCTGGGGACCCCTTTCTGAAGCGGGGGTGGGGGGGGGGGGGAAGAAGGAGAGACGGGACAGGACCAACCAACCAACCAAAAAAAAAAAACCCCCCACCTTTGCAGACCCCTGGGCAGAATGTGGCCCATGCTGCTCTCCTGCCGGGGACCTTGGGCCCTGGGCTGGGGGAGGGAGCCATGGCTGCAGCAGCCCCCACTCCCCAGAAGGTGCATAAGGCTGCGACAGTTCCCCAGGCAGGGGGAGGAAGCTGTTGCCGCAGCAGCCCCTGCTTCCTGGCAGGCACATGGGGCCATGGTGGCAGCACCACAGCCATGGTCCCCTACCCCCCCCCATCCTCCACCCCTTCTCCCCTTATCTAGCTGCTGGGGCTCCTACCACCTGGCCATCCCACAGGCTAGTCTCCCAGGGCAGGAGTTTTAAAAACTCCCAGCCTGGGAGGAGCTCCCTGCTGGCCAGAAGCCTGGGTCGCGTGGCAACCAGAGACCCAGGCAGCTTCTAGCCCCAGCTCCCAGCTTGTCTGTGGACTCCCTGGAGCCACTCTGCGACCCCCCAGGAGTCCACAGACCACAGGTTGGGAACCAGTGGTCTAGCTCATTGGTGTGATCTTTCAAAATAGATTTCAGCTGTTTGCAAGGCAAAAAGAGGTTTCAAATACATTTTTGATGATGGTCCATAATCACCAGTTTACATTTTATCCAGGATATATACAACTGATCTCTCTAATGTTCAGTGGCATTTACAGAGCAAAGCAATTTTTGATGATTTAGTTTTTTTATTTGGCAAATTAAGTTTCCCATCGAGACAAAGTAAAGCAGATTCTTTTGTTTTATATAATATGCATTACGATCATACCCTTTGTTTGTCAGATACTTCGCAGCAGCACTATTTCTTGCAATGCTTCCAGCAGGTGATATATGATCTGTAGTTACAGAATCTCCCAAATATAGCAAGACATGGGCATTTTCAATTGGTTGTAGTGAAACTGGCTCTTTGGCCTGGAGGGGGAGGGGGGAAAAAAGCACAATACAGGTTTATTCACTACAAAAATGGAGCATCCATCCACAAGCTCCATTCATTCCAGTAGGGTGAACATACATTACAGATAGACAGACATGGTTAATGCTACACAACTTGATCAGATTAACAACCAAGCCTAATTGAAACATGACCCTCCCTTTAATATAGCACTCAGCTTTTCAAAATATTATTTTAGATGGAACAACTGTACTTACAAGCTTATTAAAAAAAGAGGGACATCGGATGTATGTGGACTTCAAATCCCATGGAAACAAAGCTGACTCCGGCGCTTCCAGAAAATTCCATCGTTTATTTCCTTTCTAAAAAAAAAAAGATTATACGGGACACCAGACTATAAGGGAAATTGAGTTATAATTATCTTATATAGTCTTAAAGCAAAACCTCTGACTATTGGTTTTCTTCTGAGATTGTATTATACTAGGGGTAGCCAAACTTATGGAACTCAAGAGCCACACAAATTGATTATTAAACCTTCAAGAGCCGCACTGAGACTTACAGCCATATACTTTCACCTACTAAAATGATTTGCTGAATTCCCAGTGGTGCCTTCCAAAAGGTTCTTCCATGAGCCACACTTTTTCATTCAAGAGCCACATGCGGCTCTGGAGCCACAGTCTGGCCACACCTGTATTATACTATGGGAAATGCAATCATAATACACATTGTTTAAGAACGCTTGTAGAATGGAATACAAGTGGCCATATGTTTGTCACCTAGGCCTGGTCTACACTTTCTGGGAAATTTGGTGGCAGTTGATAGGAGTCACACAAACGAGGCAGAGTAGCTTTTATAACTCCTATCGACTTCTTAACTTCTGTTCTATGTGGTATCTTCACTGCAATGTACCAACGAGAAATGTGTTCCCATCAACACATCGCTATGCTACTTACTGGGGTGTTCTTAATAAACTGACCTCTGGAGACTTCTGAGATTGACTGAATGTCAGTAAAGATGTGCTCAATCAAGCTTGAAAAAACAAAAAACAAAAATGATCCTACACTGTCAGTGGTGCCATCAGCAGTGTAGACATAGCCTTAATCTTAGTTCAAGGTAACATAACCTTCCATAATGGGTGCTCTTGCAACCAGAAGATACAGTAAAAATATAATGAAATGCACTGTTTTCTAAACTATTTAAAATGACAAACATATCTTACCTCCATATTTTCTTTTAATTCCTTAAACATGGATGATATCACATTTTCCTCCTCAATTTGCTGAAGTTCTTCTCGAGTTGGCCAGACATCATGCAGGTAGATATTTTTTCCATTGGGGTCTATACCTATGTAAAAGGTTTTTGTGAGCCAAAAAAACAAACCAAAAAACCCCACATATAATGAGACTTTATTCAAAGATGCTATAGCATATTCCAAAAAATTAATCAGCTAAGTGATTTTTTTAGCTATTAGGAATAAAGAGCACCATCATTCTTTGTCTATGGTATAACAACACAATGCTCAAATGCCAGTTAAATGAAACAAACCTTGGGGGAAAACTGGGGAAATGATACGTAATTTTCCCCCTTCTCTTCTGAGACAAAATATTTTAGTGTAAAGAAAAGAAATGAAATGGTCTAAGGCAGATAGCTCATTTTCATAACAGAAAATGAAAAAGTTGCTGCCATTTAAAAATGCAGATATTTTAAGCCAAAGCACCCAAAGAAAACTTAGTATTATTCTGAAATGAGATATAAAGAAAGAGTTACCTAAAGGTTCAGTCTGGAAATCTATATTAACAGTGCCTGCTATAGCATAAGCAACCACAAAAGGTGGAGAAGCAAGGTAGTTGGCACGGACACAATCGCAGAGACGGCCTTCAAAATTTTTGTTTCCAGATAAAACACCACAAGCAACTAAATCACCCTGAAAGGCAGAAACAGTACATTTCTCAGTACCCCTCACAAACTTATTGATACATTAATGACATTTTGCTGATTTCCGTTGTGTGTGTGTGTGTTTAGTTTTTACTTAAAAAAAAAGGACACCCTTAAACAGCCCTTTGCTACTCTCACATTCTCGTTGTGATTCTGTCTCCCTGCCCAGACACAGGTCTCACTTTTGGCCTCATGTCTCCTCTAAGTTAGTGTGACTAGATCTCTTCACCCTCTCCCCACCTTCTCCCAAACTCATTTCTGTACTACTCTCTCAATGCTAATGGCAGCCTGAAAGAACAAACAGCACCAACATGGCTGCTTTAGACACCAAATTTGTTATATTATTTCCCCTATCTGGCATGCAAAAATGCTTCTCCAAATGCATTGCAAAATTGCAGCGCGGACAATATAAAACAATCTGTATAAAATAGTATATTTCTTGATCATTTGAGTATTCAAGAATCTGCAACCTTGTATCATGCACTATCAGAATCTTTTAAGCTGTACCTGTTTTATTGCATTCCGAATGGCTTCCGGCAAGGGGGCAGTGTTTCCAACACACGTTGAACATCCATATCCAACAACCTCAAACCTGCATTGAAAAGCCAGAGCAAGTAGTAATTCAATTATTTAAAACAAGTGTTAGTGAAACATTTGTTGAAGCACAGGGTTGTTTTTTGTTTTATTTTTTAAACTAATGGGATATTTTACAATGAGTACACTGAAAAGAGCTAATAACCCTATTACTTTTAATTTGTCTTAGTAAATTAGAAAAATTAAGTCAGTTTCCTAAGCATTTTCTAAGGTATTGCCATGAATTAGCAAAATGTAAGCAAGGATGAAGTTATACATAAAGCAGAACTGGAGCTTTATTATGAATTGTAAGCCAATACAAAGTGTGATTTGAATCTGATTATTATGCTATTGAGCATTCAAAAGTAGAGCTGTTTCAGCCAAGCAAGCTAGGACACAGTCCATGTCTTGAAACACTTACATTCTTATGCTTCAGTCTGATAGAGCTTTGTTGAGGACAACAAGGTCCTGCTCAGGCACATTATAAATTGTATGCTCAGGGGCCAAGACCTTAATCCAAAAATACACTTATGTGTATACTTAATTTTAAACATGCATGTAGTCCCAGTGTTAATGGGACTATCCACATGCCTAAAGGCAACTTGCTGAGCTGGGGCCCTATCTATGGACTATGTATAAATCAACGTACACACACACTTTTCCTCCATTAGCAGGAATTAATAAGTTTAACTTACCCAAGTTTACTGAGGTATGGTAATACTCCACTTGAACTGAGGTAATGTGTAACCATTCCACTACCAGGAGATAAACTTGTTCTTATATAAGGTTTAACCATCAGGCCAGCTTCAACAGCTTTTTTGGCCAACAAACCTAAAGAAAACCAAATCAAAAGCTAAATAAGACTTGTGGATACTGATTGGAAGAGTGGCTAGTTTGTAACTACCAAGAGAATGGCAGGTAGGTAAATCATTGTGCTGAGGGCAGGAAACTGTTTAAAAGTTTATAATATTGCTTAGAGAAGCATCATAATGAAATTGATTCATCAATAATAATATGTCACACTTATTTTCCTATCCAGATCAAGCAGGTGCTTGTTTTCTTGCCTTTATCTGACAGAAAATCTCTTCATATTTTAATTGATCGTCTAGTGGTCAGAGCATGGATGCATTGTCTAATCTGGGTTTTATCATCAGTTCTGCCACTGACTTTTCAATTTCTGCTGTTAAAGTTCCTCTAGCACCTGACTGCATGTTAAACCTCACCTTTTCATTCATGGATTGATGTCTCTGATGCTATCAATCAACAGCGATAATCTTTTGAAAAGAGCCCTAGACAGATTGTTTACTTTCTGATGTGGCATTACTAAATACAACCTTAATCAGAACTACCTCCCATCAGCATTTTGTTTTAACAGATCTCTGATAAAATCACAGAAACTTTGAAATTACATAGGACTGTGTACAAGAAAAGCCACTTCCTAACACTGTTCTCAATATATATAGTAGGAATCCAGTACCAAAAGTACAATGAACTTTTAGCTTAAAGGTCAGGACAGTGGGAATTCCCTACACTGAGCACTTGCAGAATCAAGTTAAAATTGATGAAGCCCATGTAAACACCAGATTGCAACAGTGAGACACAGTTTGTTGTCACTAGTCATAACATACCTGCAGCCAGCATGACAGAGGGATTACAGTTGTTCGTACAACTGATTACTGCAGCAATGACAACAGATCCATGAGACAGTTTATATTCATTTCCTTCATACTCTACAGGCACAATATCATTTTGTTTCTCTGCAGAGATCTGAAACCCTTTAAAGCCAATCTAGATGACAAAACATATAACAAGTCAAGAATAAAGACAATTCAACAACTAAAGAACACAGTTAAAACAGATCTATACTTCTCCAGAGCATGATTATGTGAACCATTTCTTAAAAGTCAGATTTATGTAAGTGCTTATCAGTCATATTACTAGACTGAAGTTGAACAGACTTTAAAAGAAGTCTTCAGAAATGAGTAGGTCTCATTTCTCTCAAATGCTAAGTGATGCATCACCCATGTTTCTTTATAATAATTATTAATGGTGCAAAATGTGTGGCCATGAGTGCCTACATATCAAAAGTAGGATGAAATCACCAGACTATTTTCTTCCTTATTTTAGGAAAACCACCTTATCTAAAAGGAATAGGTGTTCATTCACGTATATATAGTTTCCAAAATGAAAAATGCATATAATCACATGGCAAGGCTCAACACAATTTTAGTATAAAATATAATTGATCCATTAAAAACTCCTCCCCCAGCACCATGTGCAAGACAGTCTATTTATTAAACCTAATTAATTACATACAGTTCATAAACACTATCTTATAACTGTTTGAAATATAATAAAGATGAGTTAATCAAACAGGAAGCTGTCAAACTAAGTTTGATTGGAAGAAGATTAAAGATGCAATGGGGTGTGGGCCTGTAACACAATCTTGCAAAAGTCTTTCTGGACCACCCAGACACATATTCTCACTCAGTCTAAATAGCTTCTCTATAACCATCTGTTTTTCCCTCTACCAAGTCTTTGACTTCAACTCACATCAGGCAAGCTCTCACACATTATGTTCACGAAAGCCCACTGAAATCAGCAGACTTAGACATTTCAGTGGCTCTAGATCAGGCTTTATGATTCTTGCAAGCCTCCCTGGCTATGTCTACACTAGGAAAAGTTAGTTCAAATTTGAACTAATTCGAACTAATAAGTTCAAGTTCAGTTTGAACTAAGCTCAAACTCACTAGCTCAAATGAACGAATTCGACTTAATATTAAGCCAAATTAGTCCACTTTGTGAATTCAAACTAACTGCCCTTAATTCAAATGTATTAAGTTTGAACTAAGGGTTAATCCTAGTCTATAACATGCTTAATTCAAACTAAGGATTGAATTGAGGGCTTAGTTCAAAACTAACCAGCAGGTTTTACTAATTCCAACCAAGCTTTCATTAGTTTGAATTAAGGCGTTCCTTAATTCAAACTAATGAAAGCCTAGTGTAGATAGGTACTAAGTTAGTTTAAATAAAGCCTCCTTAATACAAACCAAACTGCAAGTGTAGACAGATCTCTTCTGACTCAGTGTGCAAGCAGCCCTTCTTGATCCCTGAGGTTAACAGTGCATGTTAGGATTAAAAATTAAACTGTCATTCAAAAATCCTGGAAATCAGAGGTTCATGGTTGTTTAACCATAACTTAAAAACCCTTACCTAATCAACTGGTGTGTTAAGCTGGACTGACCTGAATTTACCTCCCCAAAACACTGAGAATCAGTGTTTCAATTTAAAACAATGAAGCTGATTTGGAAGGATTTTTAATTTATTCAGAACAAACAGCACTGCACAATATTTTTTACCCCCATTTTGTTTTAAAATAGAAATTCTCAAAAAACCCACCCACATGCCTAACCCAGGTAGCACTTACAAATTACCTAAATAGATAAATGGTAAAAGTCTGGAACACCTGATTCCTTAACTTTTTCTGCTTTTGTAGATTCTTAGGTTCATAATGTGAATTGAGGCTTTTTGCAATTTTTATTCAAATTTTCTGTTTCAGGCCCAGTAACATTCTTCAAGGAACCCTCATTAATGCAATAGTTATTTGTAAAACAAATACTTCAGATTATTGGCTGTGACTTTAAAACATACTGTGTTCAGTATGAATGCCCCAAAATGAGTTACAATCCATTTATCCACAAAAAGCACCTTTGTAAAGTTGTACACACCTTCTCATTTAAGCAGGCTTGGAAATCACTTTTCATATGAGTAATAGCAACTCTATCCTGTGGCCTCTTCGGGCCACTGACATATGGCATTATAGAGCTCAGGTCTATTTGTATTATCTGGAAAAGACAAAAACAAACAAACAAACAAAAACTACCACCACTAAGAAACACTGCCCAAAGTCTAACAGTACATGTGGCCTTAGTTTTTCAAGGTAACTGGGCCCAACTGATGTAGTTATCTGAATATTCTGTAGTGTTTATCATTAAAAAGTGATGCTTCCATTTTTAAAATGGCGTATGACTAACAACTCTTTAACATTAATCCATGAGCTTTGACACTAACTGCCAAAATCTCTCATCCTAAAGTCAGACTATGATACCCTGGAAGAGATGAGTGATGAAAGAGATTCAGAAAGAAATTTTTTATTCTTTAAGGTGCCACAGGATTTTCATAGTTATTTTCTATGCTTAACATGCTTCACATTTTTATTTTCTGTAAAATATCTAACCACTCAAAGCTATGAGTTAAGATGTTCATGTTCAACACCCAATTATTGTGAGTTAAGATACTCATATTCAACATCCTGTTATTAAAAAGTGGCAACAATCACAATAGAGTAAAAATTAATTTATGAATCACAAATACATATTTTTGCAAAACAAAAAGCTATTTTGTAAGTACCTGGGTATACTCAGGTTCCCCCGAAGAACTCTGATCATTTCGAAATAACTTCACAGCTTTAAGATATGCTTCCATGGACTCAACCTTGGCCTGGTCAAAACCTATGGGAAGTATTACCAAAAAGGTATGCTAGTGAAAGAGAGTATCTTACTTGTAACTACAGTTCTCAGAAATAAGTACTGTGACAAATAAACACAGAATCAGTACACCATCCCATGAACCACATACTTCTTTTCTCATTACAACAGGTGAATTGACCTCACCTTCTTCTATGTGCTGTTTCCCAGTGTCTGAATCTTAATAACTAATTTGATTTGCTGATACAGTATGACCTGATCCCATGACTTACACTTCCCTGTATTTATTTTCGTCCCATTCTGTAAGTTCCCCTATCTTCAAAGCATCTGATAAAATAGGATTTCTCCCATGAAAGCTCATGTGACAAATAAATTAGTCTTTAAGTGCCAGAGGATTCCTTGTTTGTTTTAATGAACCACATAAGCACTTCTGAAATGCATGACAATCTGATTTTGCAATCTGATAATGGCACTGTACATCAATCAGTCTTCCTGACATATAACCTGCCCTTTCTACTTCTGTTCTATTAGCAATTTGAGCCCACAAAGTGAAATATCTCAATCTTTGAAAGAAGGACTGAAAAGTCACACATGCCAAACAGGTTCCTGAAAACTTATATACTTCATAAGTTCATAAGAAAGTTCTTTTCATTTTCACCTGATTACTTCAATCCCAGTGTAAATGGAACTCAGAAAAGGAATAGTCATTCAGCAGATCCTATTCTCAATTTGATATAGTGTGTGAAGAGAGTCAAAACAAATTCCTTGATCCTTTAAGTCAAATTAGGCAAGAGGAGAGACTGCATTTCACTTCCATAGGAAGTGAAAAGGAGAAACCAAAAGGTAACAAAAACCCGCTAAACTGAGAAAATCCTGCAAAAGACTATTCTCAGTTGACAGTTTCCCAGCCGCCAAACTCCAGCAGAAATTAATTTCATATTATTAGAAACCATTTAAACATGGGCTAAAATAATTTCTGATTATATTAGTGCAACGTGGTTTGCTTAGCTAGAATGAACCAAGCATAACTGACTCTCTTACACCTGTTTCAAGTCCTGGTTAGAAGAAGAAATGACTGTCAGATCTGTAGTGACGTGGGAAATCTTGTTTAATCCATGTTAGCAGATACCAGTTTTAAATATATGTTCAGAAATCTTGTCCCATAATATAAAAGGAAGATTTCATTAACTGTCAAGAGGAAATCTTTTACCATTTTGTCATTCCTGGGTTTACTGAACAACACATGAGGGAAAGGAAATAGTCCGTCTTGACAAACAAGAAGTCCGCATGCTCAAGAATAAGGTGACCCTGAACAACAATGGCAACGTCAGGCTGATCAGGAAGCAAGACAAAAATATACCCTGATTTGGGACAAGCTTCAGAGGGACACCAGATACCCATCTGTCAAAATTACTTAAAAAAATTATTTCCTATCTTAATTGGAAAAATTATAATTACCAAAACATATTGCCTAAGGAAACTGCCATGCTCTGAAGACCAATGCCCATGCTTCTAGAGAGAAAGTTGGTTGACATTTACTAAAAGCAGTATAATTTTTGTTAGATGACTTCATAGTCTCCATGAGGAACGCCTTGCTTAACTCGTGATAATGCGCAATTGCAGATTTCCCAGTTATTAGGCTTCTGCCACAACTCTGACAGTGAGAGCCCCTGCTTTCTGCCCCAGCAGCTGACCGCAGAAAATCATGGGAATGTAATAATGGACTTCATTACCAAATATAGCAAGCTCCATCATTACTCTTCCCAGGTGTGGGAGTGGGGATGAGCAGGATACAGGCATCTCCCCACATCTCAGCGAGGTGCTGCTGCTGGAAAGGGGGGCACATACAGAAGTATCAAGGAGCCACCTGGTGGCAGGGGCCTGTCTCAGGCTGTGCACCAGTGACTTGCCTTTGGCTGCCTGATTGCAGCCTTGCTGGGATCCCTGAAGGTCCCTTCTTGTGCCTAGGGCAGGGATGGAAGCAATGTTCCCTCTAAGGGGAGAGGGCAGCTGAGCAACTCCGGTTGCTCGCTGCGCTCCACCCCCCCCCCCCCGCGGGGCCCGCTGCGCAGCCCCTCCCCCTGCTCCTGACAGCCCCCCGCTGCTCCCGCTCGGCCCCCCCGCTCCCGGCAGCCCACCCGCTCCCGCTTGCCCCCCCCCGCTGCTCCTGACAGCCCCCCGCTCGCCCCCCGCTCCCGCTCGGCCCCTCCCCCCCACTTACCTTGGAGCTGGACTAGAGCCAGAGGGCCCAGCCATAACTCCCGGGCCAGAGGAGCTCTACAGAGCATGCCCAGATTTTCTGGGCATGCTCCGTTGGAGCTTCTCTGGGTGGGAGTTTTCAAAACTCCCAGCCACAGGGGAGTTCTGTGGAGGCTGCCGGCAGTGCGCTGCCGGCAGCTTTCGCTGCGCTGGCGGCTGTGGCGGGCTGCGCCACAGTGCGCCAGCGCAGCTTAGAGGGAACATTGGATGGAAGGCAGAGGGGCTGGGTCAGCACAGCTGCCAGAGATGAAGGACCTGGCTGGCACCTGGGGACACGTTCCCCCGGGTACAACACTGCAATCATTCTGCAATTCAAGTAGGCCTTATCCATGAGGCTATTCATGGGAGGGATCTGCAAAGTAGTTCCCCCAATACAGAACGTTCTTGCACAGCAGAACTCATTACATTATCTCCATCCAGCAGGTTATAATCCAGAACAAAAATATTGTTCAAACATAACATTTGATGCAATTTTAGATAAAAAATACATGCCATGTGAGGTTGAAATACTAATATGCTGACTCGCATTCTAGCTTAATTTCATCCTTACCTGTATGCTTTAAGTGCTTTAGTGTCACATTATCAACAGGGAAAAAGCTCAGAATAGCACCATATTCAGGACACATGTTTGCAATTGTGGTTCGGTCAGCAACAGACAGCTGGGAAACACCAGGCCCAAAAAACTCAACAAATTTTCCAGTCACTCCTGCTTGCCTGAGTTGCTGTTTGAAATAAAATAGTTATAAAACATCTGGAATATAAGGAACTGTAACACAAGAAATGTATGGTGTGAGACTCTGAAATGAGTAACAGTTATAATTGTACAAAGTGAAATACAGCAGGAAACTTCTTTAGATCTAAATCATGTCTACAAAACTAAACTTCAAAATTTTAACATACAGGCTGGACTCTCACAGAGGTAAAAAACCTCAAGATGGCTCTCCCCACCTGTTCAGTTCTGCAGATCTTCAAGCAGTGAGGATACCTGTGCTTTTTTTGAAATGTGCTGCTAGGAGTCAGAAATGCATAGGCAACATGTGGCTTTTCATTTGGTAGTCAAGGTGGTAAATATTCAAAGGAAGGACTTTAGAGCTCTGCTTACGCCCAATGAACCAGTGCCAGTGTTTTGGAAAGCCAAATTAGACACTATTCCCCATCTCTTGTTCCCCAAGGGACCTCACTTGTGAAGTGAGTGAAATTTTAGAGAACAAATGGCAATAACAAGAATTGGATAACTGCTTGATGGAAAAGGTATTTGTAGAGGTCAGGACCAGAAACAAATAACCAAAAATCTAAATCAGCAATTTCTATCACTAGAACAACTTTTGAAAAACAAAACCAGCAGCAGAAATAACACAGCTAAGCAAAGTGACACTATTGTTTGGTTGGGTGCAGTCACTGAAACTTAAGATGGTGTCCTCCAATTTTGCTAGTGTAACCGCCTACTTGCTTTGAGGTGCTGTACATTGCCTCAGTAATCCTTCCAGGATACCAACACCTGTCATCCTTTGGCTGGAATAGCTGCCAATGAACAGTGTGAAACATTATACTCTCCTAATCCCTTGGTGCCAAGCATGCTAAATTCATAGCCAGGGTACCTTGGAGAATGAGAAAGTGGGAAAAGATCTCAAAGAAAATTGTGCAAACCCTTGTCACTAGCTTATTGGGATTAGACAGCAGGAACTCACTGACATTTACTCACATTACACTGTGTTTTATAAAGACAAAACTTCAAGGTACAATGAAAAACAGAAATTAATTAAAACTTGGTAAGAGTTTGACTAGAAAGGAAATGTTTACTGCACCAACACAATTTGCTACATCATCATTCACCACAGGACACAGAGACCAGGAGTGGAGACCCAGACCTGCATTTTCGTCTCACTACATCTCAGTCACACTACTGTTAACTACTGACTTCAGTAAAGTTACTCCTGATTTATCTAGTGAAAAAGAAAGCAAAAACTGGGGTTTTGCACAAATGCTTTGGAATCAAGATGGCATCAATAGGAAGGATTCTCGACTACAGAAACTCCTTACATGCTCTCACTAGGAAACACCAACATTAATTACATTTATGAAATGTCTGTAAATACAGAGTTATATTTAAGGCTTGCAAGGGACCATGTGTAAAAAGAAAATAAATAGGCCTTAAAGGAGTAGTTGTGTATTTAGGGTTACTGGGGATGTTGCTGTTTTATATAGCTGCAGTTAATGATGCAGCTTCAGAGACTGCCAGTGCCTTAACTTCATTTCCCAAACATCTCTGGTAGAACTCATAAACCAACAAACCCTGCCTGATTTGGGATCAAACAGAATTCTCAATTACCTTCGTAATGCTTAGGACAACATCTATGGATGTAGCCAATGGGCTGGCTAAGCCCGTCAGCTCACAGCCAACCACTTCAGGCAAAGTCAGCGTAACAGGCATTCCCAGCATTACTGCTTCAGTTTCAATACCGCCAACACCTGGAAGGAGAATATGAAGCTGTTTTTATTATGCTAAGTGATTGGCAAACATTTTGATGTATGTATTAAAATCTAATAAAGTTCCTCCTACTGAAATTAAAGGCTACTATAACCTGCATAACAACAGATTCTTACTTGTATCTGACTCCAGCACTGGAAGACCATATGTACAGTACAGATGTCTTCTACTACAAAGATCATCATAACGAAATCAAAACTACTGCCCAAATTATTACATTTTAATCCTGTGGGACTTGGGTCGCCTATCTACTTCTGATTTAACATAATCATTATACTAATATTCATCTGACTTTCACACTACACATTCAAATGAACATTTTTTTTTTCTTTAAATTTGGGGAAAAAATTAAGCAATTTACTGCTGATGAAAGGTGCAGAATAGAAATTCTCTATCCATCCAGAGAACACATGCAGCACAATCACTACAGAAGCTTCCCCACACTGTCATACTAACGTGCCTCTAGCTACAGTAACAAGACTTTTGCAATATTGTGATTACACTCACATCCTCTCTCAGAATACACAGTAACTGACTGATTTATAGTGACAACATAAAAGAGCTCATTTATAAATCATATAAATGTTCAAAAAACCCAACTGTTTAGGGTGTAAGTGACTTATTTTGGGAATGAAACAGGCCTTGCTAAATGGTATCATTGTAGTTTCTTTCAGAATTGCAAACAAAATAATTTCAGCCCATTATTTGTATGTCATGAAACTCTACCTTCAAAGAATGTTTCTCCTAAAATAAAATTTCAAGTTCAGAAATGCTGTCTGGCTTGAAACAGAGAAATATTCAATATGAAGAAAATATTAATTATTTTTCATTCATATGGAAAGAAAACTTATAAACTACTTACCCCATCCCAAGATCCCCAAGCCATTTACCATAGTTGTATGAGAATCTGTGCCAACTACGCTGTCTGGATATAAGTAATTTTTAACTTCAAAGACAACTCTTGACAAATACTCCAAATTCACTTGGTGTGCCATTCCTGTTCCAGGTGGAATTACAGTAACTTTCCTAAAAACCTTTGAACTCCACTATAGTTTATATGAGAGAATAAAAAAAAGGTTATTTAGTTTTACATGTTTGTAAAGAAATGTGCTAAATTATGAGTAATGAGATAAGCCCACATAACTAGTAAAGAATAAATAATATTTTATTAACAAATTCATCATACTCACTCTTATCATGAAATTGGCAGTTCAAGTAAGATTGAAAATGCACAATTTCAGCCTTTAGACATGGTCCTCCTCTGAAAAGTGACTATGTAAAAATCCATATTATCTGCTGCCCACACACACACACACACCCCCCCGGATATTTCTGGCTGATTTCACTCCCATTGGTACTGCAAAGCCACCACAGCTATCTTAGAATGAGTTGAATTCTATTCGTTCTTCATCAACAAAATTACTAAATTCCAATGAAAGGCTCAATCACTTATATGTACAAACCTAATGACAGCAACGGGCTCATAGACTGCTCTGAAACAATGGAGATACAAAAGTGTAACTTGAAGTAATACCTGGCTAGCAGAGCCTTCAGTATTGATTATGCTTTAAAAAAGGGCAAAATACAGTTTGATTTTCACCAACATGGCTGAGATCGCAAGGCTGACATTTAGAAAACCATCTTTTTACTTGTAAACTGAGCACACAAACATGGAAACCCAATTTTCACAAGTTACTTTTCAGAGTAGACTTGCACTTTGTTAATTTCTTTGGTTTTTAGCTGGCTGCCTGTTAATTTCATTGTATTTAATGACATTACAGAAGAAAAATGCCCTCAGCAATCAGTAACATACATATGTATCCTGTCTGTTGATTCAATAGCAGGACATCATGCTGCCTTAAGAGGATCAGGAATTCAGGTCTCAATTTCTTAGCTAACAGCAAGCACTACTGAAATAACACGTTTAGTCACATGAAGGGAGAAGTTACTTACAACAGTAAAGCAACCCCTCCACAAGGGCTGGCTGGTTCTCACAATGGCAATGACTTGTACCCAAATCTCATTCAAAAGCAGTCCCACTAGCTCAAAAAATACTATTAGCTTAAGACACAGATTGGCAGGATCAGGGAAAAGACTGGGGCAAAATTCAGCTGTATTTAGGCTTTAAGAGCTCCTTTATGATAGACACTCCTTCCAATCCTCTTAAAGCTGATGACTGTCAATTCACTAGACAGCAACAACTTTACAGTACATTGGCTCTACTTTCTACCTATTAAAAATTCCCATCATACTTCAGATGAACACATTTTTGGGCTGGTGAAGCAGTTAACCTACAAAGATTCAGTCAAATAGTCCTCAGCAGATAGCTGTGAGGTACTGAGTGTTCTCAATACTCTCATTTCAATGGAAATTCAATATGTTTTGCACCCCAAAGCACCACGTCCCTAGTGTCAGGTCAGTTTCACTTTTGTTTCCAGTTCTCAGGTTTGAACCTGATACTGTTGATTTTTTTGGGTTACAAATACTCACAGAATGTTAAAATCCAAAAGAATGCAGTGTTTCAGTTACTAATAAGATATTCATTAAATATTTCTATTAATATTTTGTACTCTTCTGCCTTTAAAAAAATCTATACCTTAATTAGAGCATTATACTGCCTAACAGGGTCATTAATTACTTGGGCATTCTTCTAAAAAATTGTATTGTCATGTTATGCGCTAATCAGCTGTACTAAAATATACTAAAAATTTCAACTTGAAAAACTAAAATTTTGATAGTTATATAATAAATTCCCTGGACCATACTGAACTGCCAAAAGCTATTTGAAAGACAGACAAAATATCAAGTCAAATAAATGTAATATATGAAGGCAGTACAAAAAAAGAACATACCTTAAAAAACTGAAGCCTCTCTCTATTTCTGCCAAACTCCATCTCTTGGTTTTTTAACACTGTTTCAGGCCTAGAAATTGATTAATAAACAATGACATCTTTGCGTAAGAAGATTTTGCTTTTTGCTTCTATTTGCTGGACTGCTCACTTACTACTGCAAAAGGCAGAATGCTTTTAAATGGTTTACTAGTCAAGGCTGAGGAGATTTCCTCTGAACAAGGAAGTGGGGAAAAAAGATGACATTCTCCGGTGAAAAAACACAGAAGGACACTGGTCTTCTCATCACACACAGCTTAAATTAATTTTGAGTTCTACTTTGCCTCAAACAAATAACCTCAAAAAATAGCCGGGGGGGGAGATACCTTCCCAGCGCATGAGGGATGATGATAACTGCACAGTCATACAAGGAAGGTATTTCTTCTAACTGATATTGTTAAGTGTTGCTTACTCAAGCAATTTGATGTTGGTAAAGTAGTAAGGTGTCTGATTTATATTACTCCTGGCAAGAGAATTGCTTATTTTCAACTTTGGTCTTCTAACTGCTGACTAGAACACCAATAAGATATTGTATAATTTATTTGTAAATTCGTTCCAGGAACTGTATTCATTTACCTATGTGTAGGTATTTCTATGGTGCTCATCACCGCAGTTTCTAAAAATAAAATCGGATGACTAATTTTCATATGTTTGTGTAACTAGAAGAATCATTTTAATCAATGAGCAAATTTATTGCTGGGTTTTGTTTTTACAGCTAATGCTTATTTGGGAGGGTGTTTTTGTGCAAGACGGATCTTACAGTTCTTCTCTAGATGATGTTTTAAGGCTGCCTTTTACATGATGACCTAGAGGAAGGTCATACAGTGTTCTTTACCAAGTCCTAAGGGACAGTCATCATTCAAATCATTGCTTAATGTTTGCCATTCCTGAAAGAAAAGGGTACGCTGGCACCAGGAACATCCCCAGATTGTGGAAAACATTTAAATGCATTTTGACTCCTGTGTGGAGACAGCAAAAGAGGAAGGAAAAACTTTTTAAAATAAAATTTGCAGCAGCATCAATGTACAGTGTTGGTGGGGTGTAGGTCTCTTTGATGTAGCTATGTCCACCACAGAAAGAGACAGATTTAGCCAATCTATCAGAGAAGATAGCTGGCAGTTGAAAGATGAGGGTGATTACATATAATTGTCAGAGATGGAGCGCTGCAAAAGGACCTATAAATAAATGAATCTTGGGAACAGGCAAGCAGATGAGGCCTTTGTGGGCTGTCACATACAGCCAAGCTGTATTGCTGAATTTCAATTAAATGACAGATGGATTGAGAGATTATTTGTGGCCCAGGGGATGATACATAGACTGCTTTCTTAGCCGGTATGGGGATGTCCAATTTTTATTAGGAAGGAAAGGAGTTTGAACCTTCTGCAAATCATTTAAATGAAATCTAAAACAAGAGGTACTTTCCAATCTTAAACCAGTTTCAGTAGTGCCTTATTCCATTAATCACTTTTCAGAGAACCATTCTTATGCATCACTGTCCTTGAAAGAAAATGAAGCAAGTCTCCAGTTCAGATTTAAAAAGACAATCATTAGCTAGATGAATGACCCTCTAGAAAATGTTCTACCAAGCTCTTCTCCTGTTTTAGGCCAGTTCAAACACTGTGACTTTAAACATTATCCTAAATACTCTGCCTGTTTCTGGCTGAAGAAGATGAAGATGCAGAAGGGCACAATTTAGCACAGAGCAGTATTTCTGTCAGCTGTTGCAAGCCTTTTGGATGACAACTAACAGGCCTAAACAGTGCAGCTTAAGGCATATTGCTGACTTTGCTTAGGACAGACTTCTTTGTATTTTGGAGAAAATGTTTAAAGTTTTACAATTAACTTTAAAAAGCTAGCTGTAATTAGCCAAAAAAATTTTTGCACAGCAGGCCAACACTTTGAAAGCCGTACTGCTGCTCTGAGAACGAGCCTGCATCACCTGATACCACTGTCAACAGTTTTGCTCAACCTTAATTTAAACCAACAGCACTACACACTAAAAGGAAGCAATGAGTCCTGTGGTACTTAAAGACTAACATTTATTTATCACGAGTTTTCACATGAGAAAATCCCACTTTGTCAGATGCTTTGAAGATGGGGGAACTTCTGTAAGAAGCTCATGTGATAAATAAGTTTGTTAGTCTTTAAGGGTCACAGGACTCCTTGCTTCTTCTGCTGAACTAGACTAACATGGCTGCCCCTCTGACACTAAAAGGAAGTGCTGAGCTAGGAGACAGCACATAAGGGTCCACATTCTAGTCAGTGAAACACAACCATGATTCCCTACAGTGAAAGAAGGATCTGCCAATTAAATGTTAAAGCAATAAAAGCATTTCATACTCAGGCACTGGTTGAAGATGAAATGGACAGAGGATAGGGGTATTCTCAATCTGCGCAGAAAATTTTCCTGAGTTACGACTTGATTCTCCAGCATCACATGGCCCTCTGCAGCCAGTCTGGCTTCTGCAAGGTGCTCTGCGAGGGTGCACTTTAAGCGGTGGCCTCTGTAAATCACCACCTCCAGGATTCGGCGCATTCTGTATTGCACTGTCATTTAAAACAGAAAATGAAATGTGTAAACAACAACATTTTCCTACTGCAAAAGAAAAACCCCAACAAATGATCCACTGTATCTAAAAGGTCAGTTTTATTGCAACCCTGCTGCAAATTAAACTGTCATTTGGTAAGTTTATAGAATAAAGAATATAGCACAGTGACAATGCAAAACAGATTTACTGACCTTTGTTAACTTTTCTAAAAGAAACCATATTAACTTCCATAAAAACTACTCTACTCATCTGGTTAGTCTGGCAAAAACCACATTTACTGGCAGGACACAGTGCAAGGTTCCATCTGTTTGCTCAGGGTCTGATGGTAAGGGATGTGAGGAAAACCTTGTCTGAGGTATGGACTGGGGACTGCACTTGGTTTTACTCTCTACTGCAACACTATTGACATTTGTTAGATCCATGGGAAATTGTCTATTGCTCAAGTTTACCCAAAGTTGTTTCTGTGATATTTTTTATTTAGGTGCATTTTTAAAATAATAGCACAAGCAATAGACATGTATTTCATAACTACAAATATAAACTGGTTATGCTTCAGGCTCATGAAAATAAGTAGATACATAAAACACTATGGGTAAACATTTTTAAAATCACCTATAGTTACAGTTTTCATATTATACTATATTTTATTTACAACATTCAACCTTAACATGAACATAGGGGAAAAAACCACTACAATAGATGGATTTTTTAAATCTCTAATTGTTACATTCATTAATTTGCCACACTGACAAAGAAGGTTATCAATGTTTTTGCTGCTCTAGCAATAAGGAGAATGCACTTCCATTGTCTAGTAGCAGGATACTATAGCACCTCATAGGGCATTTTGTCTAAGTCCAAGCCAATGTTCCCTCTAAGCTGATGATGCAGCTGAGCAAGTTGTGGTATTTACTGAGCAACAATTTATGAGGCCTGGACAACAGTTTTTTGGTGATGAAAGTATCAGCATGCCTAAGTATCTTAGTTCTAAAGTAATTCATAGATGTCTTTTCATTCAAACATCAATAAAAATGTTAAATTGATGTACTGTAGTTTTATTAATTTACTAAACAAATGTGAGACAATGAAACTTGCTGCCTGTCTAGCCTCTACCATCATCTACACTGCTCAGTTTTTGTTGCCTGTCTTTGTCAGATTTCCAGAATACATATATAGACAAAGTGGGATTTTCTCCCACAAAAGCTCATGCAAAAAATAAATCTATTAGTCTTTAAGTGCTGCAAGACTCCTTGCTTTTTTTGCTTTACTAGACTAACACAGCTGCCCCTTTGAAATTTAAGTCCCTGTTATTCTGCCCAGCTGGGGTAAAAGGGATTCAAAGTGGATCAGGCCCAAAACGTAGACTGAAATTAAGTAGGTAGCTTCAGATTTGATCATGAGACTGACATGTTATGGGGATTGTATTTAATATCTAGCTATCAACTTTGAAAATACACCTATTCTGTCCTCAGTAAACATATTAAATTACCATGCATTGCAAATCACAATCACAAGGTAGCAACTGCTTCCCAGATTCCCTCGGGGCAACACCTTAAGTAAAGTTGTCTGAGAAATTCAAAACTTTTAAAGGTGGCAAGGGCAGAAACCATGTTTCAAGACAGTTTCTCACAGCATCACATCTCTGTAACCAGGGCCATCTTTTGTGCCTAAAGAATTTGCATCAAATAGAGCTAGGTTACAGTCTGTTACATTATCATGCCCAATCATACCTCTCAAAAGCTAAATATGGGACAACAATCCCCTAAGTGAATGGCAAAAAATTGATTAGGCAGACAGGAAACTCTAAACACTGTGAGTATCCTCCTTTAATATAAAGTGTCTCTAACATCTCAGTTTTGGCGTTTATGAGGGGTTTTTTTTAATCCAAATCATTTTCAACAATGAAAGGGAGGCTATAATTAGTATGCCTGGAGTGTAAATACTCTCAGAACTAAAATAAGCAAAATGAGGTACAATTGAGATTTGTGTGTCTGGTAGTGGAATATAATAAAGGTTGTTTAATAATTTTTAATTTTTGACAGTTAAAGCAAACCTTATCAAAGCTCCAAGAAGCAAGAGCATAAATGGATTTGTGAAAGAAAATGATTATTTTTCTAACACATTTTTGGGGAAATAGAAATACAAAGTCTCTTTTTAAAAATTATTGCACCACTGGCAATATTTTTTTCCTTCTGCCTTAAATGACTTTTTCTCCTTTCAGTTTTTCATTTCATTTTTCCTAATCATTAGGATTTCTCTCCTTCCATCACAGGAGTCTATACAAAGTTACATTGTAAAGCCCCACCTTGACAAACTGATTGCATTAGAATCTCTCACAGAAAAGAAAATACATCTGAAATTAACCCAACTTGTTTTTGCTTATTTTAAAGGATCGCTTTTCTTTCAGGAGCCTTTTAGCAAGTGAAAAGCAAAGCATTCACCCTTGATAGAGATGCTAAATGGCTCAATACAATTTTGCTTGGGTCTTTCATGTCCCAAGTCCTCCTCCAGCTCCAGCCTGGCTCCTTCGCCTGCAGCCCAGCTCCCATAGAGAGCCGTGTGTCCCTGTGGCCACTACACGGCTGCCTCTGGGAGCCCCACGATTTAGCCCTGCCATCTCTCAGGGTCCCCCCTCTTGCCCAGGCTCAGGGCTGCTCACATGCTGGGGCCCACACAGGCCCCAAAGATGCCACCATCTCTGCACAAGCAGCCTGGTGCAGAGGAGAGGGAGACATTTAAATTCCCTCCCCCCCTGCTCCTTCCCTGGCTATGTGCAGCAGGGCAAGGGGAGGGGCCGTCAGCTCTCACTGCTCCCACAGGCAGCACAGGCTGCCTGCCGGAGCTGAGACAGGCAACACACGGGGCTCCTCCAGGCTGGGGAGAGGCAGGGCTGCCCGCGCTGTCCCACATGCTCACTGCGCTGGTGGGGGGGGGCCACTGCGCCCCTGCCCACTAGCACAGCTTAGAGGGAACATTGCAAGCTCTGTTCACAATCTCTCAAGCTAGCTATAACTGGAAGCTCCACAGAGGCAGCATGTGCCGCACCTTGGCGAAGGGCTTCATATCACACGCTAGCAGAAGCTGATAGACTCCTGTGGACTTTCTAATAATGAAGCTAGCAGAACTGGATATATCAGTACAAAACAGCAGGCTGAGCTCTCTTGCCAATGCTTGGCCCTTCTGATAATTTCAGACTAGACTAATCACAAGTTGGGCTTTTCCTTCCAAATACAGGGGAGGATAAACAAAAAGGCTGGACTGCTGGAAATGCAATATCACAAAATAATCCTCATTTCACAGCTATATAGACGAACACAATCATCTGATTTAATTGGGACCAGACCCAGACTGGGTAACCAAAAATACAGATGAAACACAGAATGGGCACTTGGAATTAACAGCCTGAGCCCCTGCCACTATTGCTCTAGGGCAGCTTGTGGTTTGGTCAATACATACAGCAGGAAAACTGAAGGTCAGCTAAATGGAGGGGGTGGGTTTATTGTACTTTCTTGCTTTAATTCTTCTAAATCACTATTGACAAAACTGGAGTTGAGTGTGTATTTAAAAGGTCTATGCAAATACCAAATATGTACAACACTTTCTTTCACAGCAGTACTGGAGTTTTAACAACTCCCCAGAGACTGAAATCATTATTAGACAATTTACACCAGTTAATATGCCCTTTGGAATACTCCATGCTTTGAAAGAAGACAGAGGAACTGCAATCTGGATACGTCTACACAGCAAAATCTGTGCATAGAATAGCTGACCCAAGCTAGCTTCAGTCCTGCTAGAAGGGTAACAATAGCAGTGAAGGCAGTGCAATGCAGACTTCAGCATGGGTAGTTCAAGCCTGGCATGGCCAAATGGTACACACTTTTGCTAGCCTTCACTGTGATGTCTCCCCCACTTATTTCAGCCATAATAGCTGGATTCAGGCTAGCTAGATTTGGTAGCCCATGCACAGCTTCTGGTGTGTAAATATACCCTTCAATGATTGAGCCAAAAGACAAGGGTAATTTAAAGTTCTCCTTTTCCACACTGCCAAAACCTCCAGACACAGAGAGCACCAACAACAGAAGTCCTGTGGCACCAAAGACTAACACATTTCTTTAGGCATAAGATTTTGTGGACTACAACCCACTTCATCAGAAAGCTCCAAGCTGCTCTCATGATATCATTGCCTGTCAGAACAGGAGAACAAGGCTGTCATGGGGTTACAGGGCACTTCTGACCCCTTTCCTAGCCTCTCTGGGCACCCAGTCAGGAATGATGCCTTGCACTTCTACCTTCCCAGACTAGGATCCTGAGATTCTCCCAATCTTAGACCCGTCTTTGGTACAGCCCTGCACACCAGCTGTGATTTTTCAGCAGGACCAACTAGGCCCAACACTTGCAAGCACAGGGATCAGGAAGGTGTGACCAGTATGTAATACAAGGATCAGTCAGCTTTCTTAAAACAAAGCACTCTTTAAACTTAGCCACCCTTGGAACCTTAAGAATATCCAGACTGCTTCAGATGTCCTTAGAGGTCTGTCTTCATCAGTCTCTTCCTCCTCAACTGTCCCTGACAATTACTTCGTTCCTCTTTGTTCCTCTGTATAGCTGTGAAGATATTACTTTTATCCCCCCAGAAGCCTTTTTTCTTAGGTTCTTGGGTATCTACAACCTGTGGTCCGCATCCGCCCAACAAACAGGACAATGGAGCATGAAAGGAGTTTTAGTGTGGTTAGAAGCAAAGAGTCTACCATTGTCCCTCAAGTGCCTATAAATGGGTGGTTACTTCTAGCTCCTGTCCTCTTTCCTACATGTGTATAACTAACTCCTGCCTGAATTCACCCTTTATAATCATACAGAAAAACCCTTTACCTTAATTCCGTACATTCTATATGTCTGATGTATCATTACATAACAACATGACAGTCACATGGACTGTATTCTACAAATGGAGGAGTGAACAAAGCAAGACCAAAACAACTGACCATCGCTTGAATTTAATCATTAAACAAAACTGAATTTTGTAGCTTAAATACCATTTACTGAAGTCAATCTGCAGAGAATGGTCAACAGTGAGATCAGTTGGGCAGGCAGGCTGGACTTTCATAGGATCCCCTCCAAGATTTTTCACTGCTTCCCTCATGGCAGCAAAATCCACCATTGCAGGAATTCCACTAACAAAGAAGAAAAAAGAAATAGCACTTTACATGTATTACGATAGATTGACAACTCCCTAAAATAAAACTTGTTGATTATTCACCTTACGCATCAGCCTATTTGAATTTCATCTCATAATAGCTTGTTTCACTTTGTCTAACATGGTCTAAGGAACATGAATACTTAGTGTGGATTTATTTAAATAAGAACTGAGAACCATCCTAACATTAAGCATAACCATCACCACATTTCAAGACTGTGTGTCAAATGGGAATATGCAAATTCCTTGGTAACTGATTACATTTGGCATTTGCCCTTCTGTCTCATGTTTCTGCAGTGTGAGGAAACCTTTGTACAATGTCTACTTCTGGATGCACGTTAGCTGTACACCAGGACTTTGCTATACAAATGAATGTATAAACCAGGGGCTTCACTGGCGCCGGGCACAGCGGGCACGTGCTCCGAATCTTGGTGCCAGTCCCTCGGGTCTGGCGGGGCCCACCTCTCCTGGTCTCCAGCCTGATCGGGCCAGAGATCCGGGGCGCGGGCATGGCAGCCCCGTCCCTGGCTGGGGATCCGGGGCCTGGCTGCTCACAGCTGCGGCAGCCCCGTCCCCATCCCCGGGGAGGGGCATGGCCTCCTGGCAGGGGGGTGGCGGGGCCTGGGCCAGTGTCCCAGGTGCTTCCCTGGGGCAGCGATGCCCCTGATATAAACTACATATTTTAGTGCTACTCTATAATTTGCATTTTCACTTGTTATAGCACTATATATTTTAGAATCTCAAAAGCACAACATAAAAGTGGTCAAGCAGTTATCCCCATTTTACAGATGTAAAACAGCTCTTTAAGGACAACAGGCAAAAACAAAGGAAAGGAGAAAAATAGTGATGTAAAACTGAAATTCTATGGAAATCTTTATGATTTGGTTTTCTAAGTAAGCACTTGCATCATTTCTGCATATTTTTATATCTTTCTAGTATACTTAAAGAGACAAGTTGGGTGAAGTAACATATTTTATTGGAGCAACTTTTGTCTGTCAGAGAGATGAGCTTTAGAGCGGTTTCCTCTGTCCTGGATGGCTACTTGACAAATATACGACTGACTAGCTTGGCAAAATCAAATTTGTTTAGTTTAATATTTCATTGCTGCTTAAGGATTACCTTTTTAGCCACTTCATATTGAGAAGTCTCAATAATCTGTAGGTAACATTCTAACAGACAAATTCTCCTTTTCGTATTCATGTATGCAGTCCCACCGGCTTCAATAGGTTTACAGGCACCAGTAACACAAGCAGGATTTGACCCTAGATTTTTAAACATTTAACTGCACCATCAAAAACCTGCTACAGTTACAATGCTACCAAACTAGTTCTTCACCCTGCAAGTTACTTCATTCAGACAGACATCTTCACCCACATGGAGTCCCACTTAAGTCAACAAAGTTCCACATGGGCAAAAGCATCTGCCTTCTCAGCCCAACCTGCAGAATCAGAGGCTTTACCTACATACAGTGTGGGAACATTACTGAAAGTGCACTAACCAGAAAAAATGGTGGATTTCCATTTATAATGAAATGCTTAAACTTTACAAGAACCATCTAGCTTTGTTTTCAGACTTGAGAAAAGGCTGGTAACCTTACTGAGCACTGTGAGCCAAGACAGATTCTGAAAATTTTGTTAGAAAAATCTCTCACTTACGTGAAGTCTTGAAGAAGAACTCTGGCAGGATAGAAGGGCACTTCAACATTATTCTGTTTTGTTTTCCAGTCTAAAATATTCATAGCATCTTCCTTTTTTATTACGAAGCCATCACAGTTACGGACAGCAGTTTCCAACAGTACCCGTATAGAGTAAGGCAGAGTATCTGGATTACAAGAAAGTAACTATATTAAACAGGGAAACACCTTCAGCCTATATGTTCTTACTAATACCATCTTATTGTACGAAAGAGATTTGAAAAATCGTGCAGTAAAAATCATTCCAACTCCATAAGAGTATAGCAACACAATTTACAAGGAAACCCTAAATCTAAAAGGTGAATTTGTTCTCTATTACTTCATAGCACCCAGAAGATGCACTAGTTTTTCCACAGAAGAGAGGAGGACCTGCTCTTTTGAATGAAAAGCTTATTAAAAAAAGGCCTTGATCTTTCAATTGGGTTTCCATATGCAAACCCAGGTACAGCCCTACTGAAGTCAATGGGATCTCATCGAAGTGCAGGGGTCCATTCTCCCAGAGCTCATTTAAAGGTCAGGACATTATTACAAATGGACTAAAATAAATGAGGGTGACAAACAGTGAAGCGAGGGTGAAAAGTGTGAAAGCTACAGCAGTGTAACTAGGAGTGTACACATCTGACAGGTTTGGAAAATTTATTTTAAATATATGAACCAACACTGAATATTAAGTCATTTAGTGCAGGCACTGCAGAAGAGGTGAGTTTTCAAGAAGGATTCAAAGGGGAGAGTATAATGGCTTCATGGAACAGAAAAGCCATGAACTCAATGCATAGTATGAAAGAAAGAAAAGACATGGAGAGGCTGGTAGAAGTGGCTGTATGGAGCGCCAAGGCTAGTATCACTGGCAGAGTAGCTGATACAATGAAACTGTGCTGTGAACTATTAATACAAGTAATTTTCTGCACTCTAACTATAACCATTTAATCACTTTGTCAAATTAGAATGGAATTTAATGACAGAGTATGGATCCCTATGTGCAGTTTCCTTCTAATGTATCAGAGAAGGAACAGCAAATAAGAAATGATCTCATCGTTGGCTCCAAAACTGAGAAAAATTTAGACTAAGCTGATTACTTAAGATTACATGAAGCTTGGGAGAAGCTTTCAGGAAAGTGTAAAAACAAAGTTATTTATTGAATTAAATTGCTGCCAGTTTTCAATGAAGGCAGCAAAGGAGAACCCTTTTAGGGTCTAAATTAGGAGCAATTCATTCTCGCACAAACATCATTCCATTCAGCAATAATTCAGACTGTTAAATTGCAGTACAAAAATAGGGGGATCTATACAGGGTGCTAGGTAAGCAGTCAAACAGGTCCACATACTTGTGTTTCAACTCTAGAGACCAAAGCTCAGATTTGCATAATGTTAACAAATAGATCATTTTGGCAGTTTCAACCTAGTCCATGGACTTTGTCTACCTCAAACTATTGCTTCAGGGTCTGGTGGCTTCAGTTACATTAGATACATTTTACCAGGCACTCACTGTAATTCCATAATTAGATGATTCATGTGAAAAGCAAACTGCATAGAAATTTGATTAAAATAAATGTGGAGTAATGTCAGCACTAATCAGCTGTGTTCTTCCATTTAACAAAGAATATGGGTTTTCAAATGCACTACTTTTTGAGGTATATATATATATAACTCAAGAGCTGTCCAGAAGAGAAAGACTTTTCAGTCTGTCACCTAGCTACCATTTCTCCATAACTGAATAGCTTTGCTCCCACTTTTAATATTAAGGAAACCAGACTTGCTATAGCAATTTGGATCCATAGAAATCAACTGAGCAATTAAATAAGAAATCAGAGTTTGAAACTACACAGGACTTAAATGTAAACAGGCACTTATCACCGTATGGTGGGAACTGACTACAGAACAGAGGAGCCACAAATGAAATCCAGGGTGGACAACTTGGTAAAATGTCCAGTCCAGGTTGCAGGTACTCAGATTCCTACAAGAGTGCTGTCTCAGTACCTTCTATGGAACTCTCCTTTTCATTATAATCTCTGGCTAACACATGTTTGATAACTTTGAGGTCACCCATATTTGCTAAGGGAGTTTTCTCCCTCTCACTGCTCAGAGAACACTAACTGCTGAAGAAAGCCACTATTCCTTACACAAACTTTCACCTTAAATCAAAGGTTTTCAAACTTTATTTCTCAGGACCCAGTTGAAAAAAAAAAAAAATCATTTATGCCCACAAACCAACAACTATCTTAGAGCAATGCATTCCAGTTTTTCGGTGGCGGCAGCAGGGGGTGCCATGACCCAGTACCTAAGGGTCTCCGAGCCAGTACAGGGTCCTGTCCCATGCTTTCGAAACCACTGCCCTAAATAGCTCCAGTGATTTCTGCTGCTCCTCATAACTCCCCAAAACATCCAGCCAGAAAGTGAAATAATTCAGTTCCATTTCACTGTCCTCCTCAGCTTCCAAAAAGACGTGAAACTAACTGGTTTTGTTAATTCTACTATGCTGATGCTTCTTGAAAAGCTATAAGCTGAGACAAAGGAGTTACTACCTGCTGCTCATGTATGTCTATGTTCGCATTTGGAAGATTATCTTTGTCACCATATGAAGCAGAGGTTTTTTTTTTTTTAAGTATAGATCTAAATGCTGCATAAACTGATGGCCTATGTCTCTACCAGAAAGCCAGGTTTCCAAGCCCTGAAGCTATATCATACATGAACTTCAGACAAAGAAAAGTAACTGTTTTATTGCTTCCAGACATATATAGTAACTTAAATGGAATATCCATTTAAAACAACAGCAAAGGAGTGCATCAGTGGTCAAGGGGGCACATAACTATAACCCATACCTCCCAAAAAATCCCACCAAAAAACCTGTGAAAAATGTCCCTAACTCCTCCTCTGTACACTCAGGATTTTGATTTGCCCAGGGACATCATGATGGATGTAACTTTTACTTAAATTTTAAAAGGAAGTATTTCATGCTGTCACTGATCAGCAACATTCTGTATTATATTTGCACTGTGTAAGTGTATTTTTATTTTTTTTTAAATTATGTATCAAGGCAGAGAGGCCTAACAGGTTCATTTTAGGCATCTAAAAAGTATGCACAAATAAATGTTATTTATATTGTAATTTATGGGCTGAAGTGAAATATTTGTACAAGTCACAAAAACTTCCATATGGTTCAAATCAACTGAATCCTGGGCAGCAACTGCAATAGAAACTATGCCCTATCTAATAAGAGTTATTAGGCAGGCCAGTTCTCCATGGTTAGGAGTTGCTGATATCCTAAGAGATAAGGCTAACAGCAGTAGTTCTATGGAATAGAAGTGGGCTTTAGGTAAGTCACCAATAACCAAGACTATTAGGGGAGTGGGCTTAGGACCACGAGGTTCATCACACAAAATTCACAAAACATAAGTGTGGTTCGCTACTCATTAGATGAACAGGCCTGTGGGCTGCAGCTGAAGGAAAGTCAGCTGTGGGTCAGGACAATGGTGTATCTGAAGAACTCTATGAGAAAACCCATAAGGCTGGCCTGGCTCTAGTTAGTTTCATCATTTTAATGAACACAAACTTCACTCAGAAAATTAAAAACAAGACACAACATTTATGATAGTATTCTGCTATATCCTGGGCAAGCATTAGGAATTTAAAACCTACTGCACTTGTATTTAAAACCTTTGAGATCTATCGTATTGAAATGCTAATGTTTGTTTACTATTGTGGAATTAATTGTCTGGAACTTCTTTAGGAGGCAGAAGAATTAATACAATCTTTGCAGATATTAAGAAATTCAAAAGACTTTTTCAAACAATATTCAAAGTGAATTTCCTAGAAAATACTTGGAGATCAGGGGAATGCAAATTAATCACTCTGAATCTATCCTTTTGAAGCTACACCCTGGGGAGAGAACTCAATTGTCTATTGTTATCTACTCCTAAAAACTCAAGTTCAGGAACCTGCAACTGCATAAAGACGGTATAAGCCAGGGATAATCAACCTCTGTTTCTTAGAGGTTATTTGTCAGTTATTCAGTGGTTTGATTTATTTTTTCATTTAACAAATGAAAAATATAAGCAAAGGGGTATATTACTAAAGCATAGCATTGTATGTGTGCACTGAACAGTGGCACTTGCGGTGTGAGAAACATTTCTCTGGACCCTGTTCAAGCCATACGTACCTTGACAAAAATAACTTACTATCCCTGACCTAAACTATTCATGAATGTGCTAGTTTTGAGCTAAGACTGGTATGAATTTGTGACCACAAGAGAAATCTCTTTGGAGGGGTGCTAGAGGACTCACTTGCCAGAACCCATATTGGAGAGTTGAGATCATCTCTGGTAAGCTTCTTAGCACACATGTAGATTCTTTTATTTCTTTAATGTTTTCTTTGTAATGTCCAGACCCTAAACTAAATATGCTTACATAAGAAGAGTGAGTAGTAACTTATAACTGTGGCAATTGCACTGCTAACCTTCTCTGAAAAGAAGGACGAAGCAGACAGTCTGACTGTGATGGCAAATCTTCAGTATAATCAGGCAACTGTTCAGCCTAGAAATACCCAATCAGAAGGGACAGAAATGTGGGTCTCCACTCAGAAAAGACAACAGCTAGGAAAACTGACAGTAGCTGCCCTTGCTGGACCATGTAGGGGAAATGCATGTGCATTTTGCCCTGAACTGTGACCCAAGGAAACCCCTGAAGTAGTATGGGATTGTCATTAAATGAGTCAATGATGTGTAATTCTTCTGAATGCATATGGCCACCATGAATTTATTTCAGTACACTTACTTACATAAGAGGTAGCACACAGTTTATATTTTCGTCACTGCCTGTTAATTCCAAAGTGGTGATTTTCTGTAGCGGAAATATTTTTTATGACTATTTTGAACATATTGTGTAAATATGAAATTTCCCTCACTTCTCCTTAAGCAGAGAAGTTTGATGAAACACCATTCCTTTCATCTCATTTAAAACAAGCTTCATCAATTTCCTAAAACAACATGTTTGGGGTAAAATTACATGTTTTCATACAAACCTACTAAAGACAGCATAGTTCCTTCCCACATCACATAAATGGTGTGTATTTACTAGTGGAACCATGGTAGTATAAAGCAATTAAAAAGAAGCATTACCATACTTGGTGCCTCCGAGTTTAGCGATATTGTAGAACTTCTTTTCTGGGCTGTCACGTAATGTTTCAATTAAGTACTGGAATGGGCATTCTGAAAAACAATGCAATTGTTATGAAGTAGAAAGGAAAGATTGTGCAGTGCATCAGAAGCCTCCAATTCTATTCACCACAGATACCCCTGGGTGATCTTGGGCAAGTCTCTCAAGACCAGATTATCAAGATATTCAGACACCTGAAGATGCAGACAGGTACTTAGTGGGATTTTCAAAACCTCTCAGGAAGTCAAGCACTCAATGGGAGTTAGACACTTAGGCACCTTTGTAAATCCCAGTACATGGCTATGTACCAAGGGTGGCCAAACTGCGGCTCGGGAGCTACATGTGGCTTTTGAATAAAAAATTATGACTCCCAGAAGAACGTCAGCAAATCAATTCAGGAAAACAGCCCCAGCCTACGAGTTCAGGAGGGGGTCAAAATGGTGGGGAGAAGAACGGCATGGTTGGGGATGGCAGGGAGAAGTGCAGCATGGTTGGGCTTTTAAAAACTCACCACTAGCCTGAAGTCTTCTACATGGAGCAGCAGCTAAGTTTTTACTGTATAGGCCTAATTTTCATGGCAACCTTAAGCAATTATTAGAATCTGACATTAGTAGGTTCAATATTTGTCCTCTTTTTATGATAAAATTAAAGTGTGCCATGAATTTCAAACTTAGTAATTTTGGAAGAGGTAAAAGTATATGGATATATCCCTCAGTGCGGCTCTTGAAGGTTTGATAATCAACTTGTGTAGCTCTTAAGTTCCATAAGTTTGGCCACCCCCACTATACACCATTATAAACCTGACATCTAGTCTCTGTGTTTCAGTTCCCCATCTCCAATGGTGATGGGAGTAGTTCCCTAGTCATAGGGGAGTTATAAGGATAAATACATTAAAAAGTTATAAGGATAAATACATTAAAAAGTGTGAAATACTATGGGAACAAGGACCATCTTAAGTACCTCCAGATAGTAGATAAAATGCACTTTACAGCAGACCTTATTTTAAAAAATGGATGTGCAAAAACAGGATAGAAAAGAACCAGATTTTTACCTCAAATTATTTTCAGTAGGAATGAAATTTACAAACCCAGAGTATTCGTCCATTTAGGTTAATAGTATCTCAGGGACAACATCAGTAAGATCTCTCTGCAAGGCACAAAGTGGCTAGCACATCTGCTTTACATGCAGAAGGTCCTGGGTTCAAACCCCGTGGGGGTGGACTAGATGATCTCATGAGGTCCCTTCCAACCCTATGATTCTATTCTAACTCAACAAAGAGCATGTTTAAAATTTAAAATTTGTTTTTTAAACAAAAGTTAAAAAACTTTGACATCTCCCAAGTCCTTCAAACACATACATGAAATCAATGGAACAAGCCAGGTAAATAAAGTAAAATAAATGCCTAAGTGTTTGCAGGCAGAGGGCCTCTGTTGATTTTAAAAGCCTGCTTCTACATTTCATGCTTTGTCTCCATTGCCACTGTAAAGTAAATAAAGCATCATAGGTACTTTCCAGATTATTTTTATTTTATGGTCACTTAACAAAGGCATGACAGGTGATACCAACTAATCATTTAGGCCAGGAGCAATGCTGGCCCAGGAAAAGACCTGGGGCCTGCCTGCTGGTCCTGATTCCCAGCCCCTGTGTCTCTGGCCAGGGACAGGGTTGAGGAAGACAATGGCTGCCACTGTGGGTGGTCTGGCCCCGGCCCTTAGGGCATGAGCCCCCCTGTGCCTGAATCTACCAACATGCCTGAGTAGTCCATTTATGGGAGTAATGCTCATGTGCCTAAATGTTTGCAGGATAAGGAACCAGAAATGGCCAACAAAAGCAACAAGGATTTGGAGAGATTAGTTTTTCTTGTTAGATTTTTACATGAGATAGCACACCCATTCACAAATATTTGAAGCAAGACAGTTTAATAAATAGGAACAAAGTGAACTTACACCCTCAAAAAAAAGCAAGAGTCCTGTAAAGACTAAGCAATTTGTTTTTCACATGAGCTTTTGTAGGAGAAAATCCCACTTTGTTATGAAAGGGGATTTTCTCCCAGGAACGCTCATGTGAAAAATAAACCTGTTGGTCTTTAACTGCCACGAGACTCTTTTTTTTTTTTTTTGGCTGGACTAGACTAACACAGCTGCCCCTTTGGAACTTACACCCTCAACCTTCCCAAGCAACGAACTACACAGGACTCAAGTTACCTACATGGTGGCCTTTCCAATGAAAGCTTTTAAAAAAAAAAAAAAGGACGTACAAAGGCTTGTCCCCTGTGCCCATTCTTTATCCAGGACTTGGAAAGAGCCCAAGAAGCGCTGAGAGATTGGGATCCCCACAAAAACAGCCCAGAGATTTTTAGGGCCCTGATACACCCTGGTCCCTCCTTTGTCAGGTGTCTGGACCCCCAGCCCCGCTCTCTGCCGGGTGTGCAGCCGTTCGATGGGGGGCGGGGCGGGCCGCTACGCAGCACCGTTAGCCGCACACCGAGCCGTGCCAGGAGCGGGAGCGAACGGGGCTGGGCCGCTCGCGCGCTCAGTGGCGCCCCCTGGCGGCTCCCCACGCGAGGAGACCCCCGCCCCCACCGACCCCTCAGGGGCCAGGGAAGGTCGGCGCGCGGCGCCGAGAGGGGAAAGCGGCCGAACAAAAGGAGACCCGGGGAGGGGCAGCGAAAGCGGAGCCGCCGCGGGGGGGGGGGAAGGGATCGATAGAGGCAGCGAGGACGGGGAGAACCATCGACCGGCGGGGTGGGCCAAGCCGCTAACGGCGGTGGGAGAGCTTCGGCCCAGGCCAGGAACGGGGGGCGCTGGGGACGGGAACCGCCCCTCCCCCGCTGAGCCCGGCTCGCACTGACCTGGCCTGGCCGGTTCCATCGCTGGCGACCATATTAACTGTGCGTCGGGCTCGGCGCGGGAGGGGGGAGAACTGGGCGGACTCGGGGAGGGGGTTGTGGGGGCGGAGCCAGCACAAAATACCGCGAGACTAGCGGCGGCAGCCGCGGCTCCGGGCGTTCGATTAGAGCGAGCTCGCGCGAGAACTGGGGTCGTGGCAATAAAGGGAAAAAGCGAGGCTCTCTCAGGAATGGAGGGGGCGATCACGCGAGCGGCTGACTCTCGCGATAGTTGCAGGGGCTTTATAAAGGAGGGGCCGCGGTGCGTGCTCAGTCACCGTGCTTTAGCGAAGGGTGTGTGTGTATATAGCGGCGGGAGGTGTTTTTGGCCTTCGTGTCTGGCTGCACGCCCAGAGTTTCCCCCGCGAATTTACGTGGGGGTGAGGGCTACTGGGGGATGGCGTGTGCAAACTGAAGGGTGAACTGAAAAAATGGTTCATGAGCATTTTAGTAGATGATCACACAAAGTTGGCTACTCAGGTCTTCTCTGAAGCATTACAGCCTTCTGGGTTTTTGATTTTACAAACCAGTCTTGCAAAACTGAGTGACTGGGCAAGAAAATGGCATATAGAATGCAAAGTTGATAAATACAAAGTAACACCTTTGAAAAACAAATCGCAGCTATGCAGGTAAATCATGAAGACTAATATAACAGCTTGCTCTCAAGAAAGATGGAGCCTACTGTGGTTGGTTCTCTGAAAAAATCTGTTTAATGTGAGGTGGCAGGCACAGAAGTTAAGGGTTTGTAAGGTGCTGTTAGGAGAGGAAAGGAGTAGCTAATAAGATACAAAATATCATGCCAGTATATAAAGTTGTCATAACTCCCACATCTTTAATGCTGCATGCAAATCTAGTCACCTCATCTCAGAAATATATATTTGAATTGCAAAGGCTATACAGAAGGGCAACTAAAATGGTTAAGTGTATGGAAAAGCTTCCATCCGAGGAGAGTGTAATAAAACTGGGACCTATCAGCTTGGACAAGAAGCAATTAAAGGGAGATATGATGGAGGCCCATAAAATCTTGACTGGTTTAGAGAAAGTGACTGCAGAAATGGTATTTGATACTTCATATAACACAAGAACTAGACATCTCCCAATGAAATTAATAGGCAGTAGGTTTAAAAAAAATCAAAAGGAAGTATTTCTTCTTCCCATGTGTAGCATCCTCTTCCTTCTCTCTGAGTTACTTGGAAATAGGCAACACTCACATGTGCACGGGTGTCTTAAGTTTGATGACAAGAAGGAGATCCTGAGTTTCCCAGTGGTGATGCTAGAATAGTGGGAATCCTCTGTCCACCCCTCTGCTGCAGTTCCTTTATTCTCACAAAAATTTAAAACTGGCGGTGCCTACAGCTGGCTGGATTCTGCACATGTTCAGTGGCGTACCTTGGGAATCTCCAGAATGAAACCCATGCTAATACGAATAATCTGTGGAATAGATCTAATTAAAATATATCAGTTATGCATATTATACATCCAATTACTTCAATTACTGTTAACAGAACTTTACTTAAATTAAGGAAACTGGGCATTACAGGCTGAAATTAAATATTACATGAGCAGTTGAATAAATCAATTAACAGACACAGAATACAGTAATAAATGAAACATATCTAACTGGCATTTACACTGCCACTATTACCCCACCACTGAAGTGTATATTCCCCTAGAGCTCTGAACCCTGACCACTTGCTTGCATGGGCATGCTTTAAGGTCTGATGGAAGAGATGGCACTCCGTTTGGTGTTTCAGCTCAGCAAATCTATCACACTGAAAGATTAGGAATCAGCCTAACCAAATGTAACCCTTCTGCGAGGGCAGGCTGGCAGAACAAGGGCCGGGTTCTATATCTGGGGGTTTCCCAGTGATGCAGCACTACCAAATGGCTTGAACCCCCACCCAGATCTCTGGGAATCCTGCACTGTTCCCTGGGCACCCCAAAGGGTAAGGCTTCCCCACTCTCAAGCACAAGTCTGAGTGTAGTAAATGGAGCTTTTAATAGCAGTAAAACAAAATGCAAAAGGCCAAATAACAGAGATCAGCACTTATCTAGGAAACTTAGTATAGAGCAAAGTTCCCAACAACCCACACGCATAACAGAACATACAAACTTAATGGCAAAATTGGCACTGATCTGGAGAATCAGTGCTAACTAGGCTCCCAACCAACCCTAAGGCATGTAGGGAGTGTCTTTTATGCCAGCTCTCCACTGACACCATCTACCGGTCATTCATTCCATCCTCTAGAACTGGTTCCTCGGCTCTGCCCACTGTCTGCTGCTGCTGCTGCCCTCCAGTCCCTTGTGTCGCCCAACTCGCCGCTGGCCGCTCTTACCATCTGCTGGCTCGACCCACTGGCCGCTGGCACTGCCCTCCAGTCCCTCGTGTCGTCCAGCTTGCCTCTGGCAGCTCTCACCGTCCGCTGGCTCTGCCCGCTGTCCACGAACGCGGTCCTCCGATCCATCGTGTCGCCCAGCTTGCCCCTGGCTGTTCTTGCTGTCCACTGGCTCCGCCCACTGGCCACCAGCACTGCCCTGTGGTCCTACGTGTTGCCCGGCTTGCTGCTCGTGCCATTCATCAGCTTCACCCCATTGACTATCAGCTCTCTTAGCCTTTACCAGCTGGTTAATTCAGCTATTTGCATAACAAATAGAAGATGCAAGAGAAAGAAGCAACAAAGTGCCCTAAGTATTATTTCAACAGAAACAATACCGACCTACCACCTCTGTTTTTTTTGTTGTTTTTTTTTAGTGTTCCAGGCTAAAATATGCAGAAGCCTTTCTTATAAGTCTTTTTCTAAGTAAGGGTGTCTTTTACCCTTTAACTAACCCAGACAGATTTGAAACAGAGAGTAACACTTTACCCAAAGACAGTATTTCATATTTCCCTTTAGTAGAATTATAGATATTGACAGATTTGTGAGAAAAGAAACCCCAAATGCTGTTACCCAGTATACTTTCCCCAGTGCATCCAGTATGCTAAACAGCTAATTGTGCTCTTTGTATCCATGCTAATTCAGGACCCATGCAGACTAGTTGCTCCCCCCTGTCAGTTCAGAAGCTGTTAGGCACAGCTTCTAAACCTGCCTTACATAAACATAAGCAGCTGCGGCCTAGCTCAAAGGGAAACCTCCCTGCTTCTTCTCAGGCCCAGTCACAGTTTCTCTGCTGAGTCCCTTCCTTGGCAAACCCAGCTCCAAAAGGGGTGGGGGACACTCACACCATTCACTGCAGGTCCAGCTCAGCCAGCTCCAGGCTCACTCCGTGCTTCGAGCTGAGCAATACCACCAACCTCTGAAGTTCTGTATTCAAACAAATCTCCAACAGGCTCTCAACAGCAGCCTCAGGACCCCCAAGAGCAGTCACTAGCAGCTTCCAGCATGGAGCACGTGCTCCAATGTTCTCTCTAAGGCCCTGAGGCAGCTGAACAACTCACGTTGCTCACTGCACACCCCCCGGGCCTGATCTTGCACCCCCATTGGTCCAATCCTACACCCCAGCTCTCCCAGTAAGCCCCCCCAAGCCAGCTTGATCCCCTCCTCCTACCCTAGCCCACTCCCCCGGTAATCCCCCAGCCGGCCCAACCCCCCTCCCCTGCACTCTCACCCAGCTGCACGGGCCGAGCCATGGCACCGTTGGCCGGAGAAGCACTAACGGAGGATGGTCAGATGTTCTGCGCATGCTACATCAGAGCTTCTCTGGGTGGGAGTTTTAATAACTCCTAGCTCTGAAGGAGCTCTCAGCCAGCTGGAAGACAGAGTCTTCCAGCCGGCTAGGGACTCTGGCTGCTGGCTATGCACAGCAAGCAGCGTCCACCATGCGGTGCGGAGGTTGGGAGCTGCGCAGCCGTGCAGCTTAGAGGGAACATTGAGTGCTCACTCTCAAATGGAGCTCACCATGTTCTCCAGTGACCCCTGGAGGGGCAGGAAGGGTCTCTCTCCCTTTTCCCAAAAGATCATGGAAGTTGTAGTCTCCCAGTGGCAGAACTTGCAGCACACGGGATCTTCTTAAATGTTAGCCTCCTAATTAAATTCAAAGAGCCCTCAAGTACAGGGTGCCTACACATAACACAGTCAACCTGTTTAACTTTGCCAGAGGTTGTTGTGAAGGTCAAGACTATAACAGCGTTCAAAAAAGAATCAGATAAGTTTATGGAGAATAGGTCCAATGACATTAAGTGGGATGGGCAGGGATGGATGCAACACCATGCTCTGAAATATTCCTAGTCTCTTTTTGCCAGAAGCTGGGACTGGATGAGAGGGCAGAGCTGTAACTACGGCGGGGCCAATGAGCCAAAGCCCCCAGTGGTCTGGAGTGGCTCAACAGAGCTGCTCTATTAAAGAGGCAGCTCTATGGCACCAGCTCTAAGCTTTGCTAATGGGAAGGGGCGCATTCTGATCGGAACAGGCCCCAGGCAGCAAAACACCATGTTACGGCTCTGTGACAGGATGGATAACTCCATGACTGCCTGTTCCGTTTAGTCCCTCTGAAGCATCTGGCATTGACCACTGTCAGAAGACAGGTTACTGGGCTAGATGGACTTTGGTCTGACCCAATATGGCCACTCATGTTCTTATATAAAAATTAATTAAAACAAAAATGTTGAGTACAGAAACTCTCCAAGATAGTGATGATGTGAGATAATGACCTTGACAAATAAAGCAATTTAAAAATCTTGACCTACAAAGAAACATTTATATAAGTTTCCCAGTCACAAATCTAGCATTCTGAAGAAATGTCACTACTAAAACACAATCCAGCAAACCAATGTTTCTTTGATGCACCCTCCCTTTTCCATCCACTGCCCCTGTGACTCCGTGGGCCCCCCGCTGCCCCTGCTCCACTGCCTTTGGCAGGAAGCCAAAGTCAGCAGGGTGATGGGGGAAGTGCAGCAGGAACCCAGTCCCAGTCTCTGGAGCAGCCCTCCTCACCCCCAGCCCAGTGGCAGAGTGGCCCGCCTAAGGAAGGGTGGGAGCCTGGGACCCGGCCTCTGAGGCCACCCACCCCACCTGACCCAGTGCAGGGGGCAATGTGTCCCCCACAAGCTGATTGGTCCCAGGCCCGGCCCCCCTCAGGGATGACCCTGGTTCTGCCAACTGTTTCCTGCTCATTATGGTCACTGTTGTTGGTCATGCTGTTCACTCCATCACTCTTGTGGATGGCCTCTTGTGGCATCTTTCTGCTGCCACCTCCACTTTGACCTGACCTCTGGGAGTAGGTCTCTGAGGTTCCTCAGCTGCTCTCAGTGATTTCAGGTCCCAATGGGAAAACTTATGATGCAGGCTGGCAGTATCTCCACAGAAACACTGTGGCTGCTCCACAGCAGGTCTAAGCACTAGCACTTAAAGCTAATTATCAGTTATTTCAGTTATAAGGGTAATTTAAAACAACAGAAGACTCTCTATGGACCCTAACTAAGAGTAACAAGCACTATTAGACCAGCTCAACCCTCGTTAAAAGATAGAGCTGATTACTAATGCTTGCAACACTTAGGCAGAGCCCACACCACCAAGCAAAACACCTGTCCCCTTCCCACCCCCTCCTCTGTCTCAACTGAGCATTCATCATTTGGCATCTGCACCTCCAGCTTTGAGTTCAGTTCAGTCATTCCAACCAGTGACTAAATTGGTAACATCGCATGCTACTAGCTGACAACTGGAGAGATTTGGGGGAAATTCAGGTGGAGGCCTATGGGGGAGAGGCGTAGGGGGAGAGTAGGGAAATCCTACTTCTTGCAAGCTCAAGTCACACAACCAGCTCAACCTGTGGTCCCTCCCTTGTTCCATATGCTGGGGTCCTGCATGGCCACAGTGGCATGGTGAGGAGGGGCTGGGGTTAAAGGGGGAAGCCACCTGTTGGGTGACAGGGACTGTCCTGAAGCAGGGCAGGCCTCCATCTCTGGTATGAGTCTGAGTGGTGCTGAGCATTATGCCCCTAGGTAGCACCTGCAGCAGGAGGCGCCAGGGCCTGGCAGACCCGAGGGTGGCCCCTATCCACCTTGGACAGTAATACAGGGTGGCACTTGTGTTCATGTCATGCTTCCCTGGAGCTGCCATGAGCTCATCACTGTCTGTGACTCATAGCAGTTACTGTGATGGCCGCCCCTCCCAGGCCATCATTAAAGTACATAGAACGTGTGAAGTGAACAATGGCCCCTTCACCTTAACTAGATGGCCCCCTTGAACTCAACTGGATGGCCATTACCACCCTGGGGGCCCATTGTTTTGCAGGGCTTGGTGTAGGTGGGCTCTGCCTAACTGCAAGGTCCTGCAGGGCATGACTCATACCCCCATTGTTCCCCATATTCCCTGTAATCAGGGAAAGGCGGGAAATAGTCTTTAAAAGCTGAGGTTCTGGGGTGCTCAGGCAGGATGGTTTTCAACATCTCTCCTGGCCTGATCAACCAGAAGCTGCCTCCTCCGCTCACGAGTTCCCCCTAGAGCATGTCCACGAGTTACCCCCACCAGTTACTGCTGGCCGATTACGAGTCTCCTCCAGCCTGTAAAGCTGTTACCCTTGCTGCTAGGAGTGGTAAGAGTCTGCCCTGCAACCTCTCTCTAAGAAAAAAGTTATTCTATTTTTTTAGGGCTGCTTTAAAACTGCTTTCCCCAGCTTTACAGGCTTGCGTGTGTACCTTTCTGTTTGCTTGCAGCTCCAGTTTGTGTTAGGAGCTCCCCGTGTCTGTAATTGCTTCTTGCTACTTTGTCACCCAGTGTATCTCTTTTCCTCCTGGGTTGTTTGAACTTGCTTTAAGAGTATTGTGTTTTGCAACATTGTATAGAGTTAATTGGTAGCCTTAGAAGTCTTAAGTTAGCTGTTAAGATTGTTTCCTTTAGTTCCTAGCCTTTAGAATTGTTTGGTTAAGTTGCCTTTGCCCTCCCCTCTGTAACCTCCCCAACTTAAATAAACCTTTTTCTCTTTAACTTTACTTGCTCCCTCTTCATTTCTGGGATCCCTGGTGCACTTCAACTTTCCTTCTGTCCCTGTGGCTCCCCGCTCCCGAGCCGCTCTCCCCGCCCCGCTACCCTTGTGGCTCTCTGCGGCTCCCGAGCCGCTCCCGCGGCCGCCATCGGTTCCCCCGATCCCCGCCGGACTCTCTAGCGGCTCCGCCGCTTTTTCCCCGGCTCCTGCGGCAGCCCGCCAGCCCTCCCCGTCCTTCGCCGCTTCCTGCAGTTCCCAGCTCCCGAGCCGCTCCTACGGCCGCCCTTCCTGCCCCAGCTGCCAGCCGTTCTTCCTCACCTCCTGCCCCCGGCTCCTGAGCCGCTCCCGTATCTGCCGCGTTCCTGCGGCTCCCGGCTCCCGAGCCGCTCCCGCTCTCCTGCGGCTCCCCGCGGGCTCCCCGCCCTAGCCGCCACTTTCCTGTGGCTTCCCGCGGGCTCCCCGCCCTTGCTGCGGCTCCTCCGCCACTTTCCGCGGCACCCCGGGTCCCAGCCGCTTTTCTGCGGTGTGCTGGGCTCTCCAGCGGCGCTCCCGCTTTCTTTGCGGCTCCCGAGCCGCTCCCGCGGCCACCGCTGCTTCCCCTGAACTTCTGCCTTCCCCACCAGCAGCTTCCCCGAACCCCTTCTGCCTTCCCTACCATTTTGCCCTCCTCTGCTTCCCTCACAAACCCCGAATCCCCTTTCAGCCCCTCCTGCTTCTCCCCATTGCCCACACTCCCACACACCTACAGCCCCTCTCCTGCCTCTGTCCCCTTACCCCAACCCCCAAGCACCTCCTCACCCCGCTGCCTTTCGACACCCCCCCCACTTGCCTTTACTCCTCTTCAGGCCCCAGCTTCCCTGCTACTTATCTTCACTGCCACTGCGGCACACTAATTTGCATTGTACCCCCCCCTTTTCCTATAGCGTGTTAACGTAGCCTTTAGGTTATAGTGAGTAGGGCTATAGTGTTAGTAGGTTAGTTGAAGAACCCCATTGTTCCCCAACCTGTCCCCACTCCCGAAAGTTAGGTACCCCCCAACACTTTACAGAAACCACTGTGACAAACACGACATACACCGACCACTGCTCACCTTACCCTATACTCATTTTAATAAAGTGTACCCCAGATCCACCCTGTACCCCACGGGTGCAGTGGTTGCCCCCCAAGATCCTCAAATCTTCG
>ML681967.1:7177968-7225276 GCA_007922195.1 Podocnemis expansa | reverse complement strand
GGCTGCGCTGAAGCCCGCCGGTGCCTGCAGCCCGGCTCTGCAGGCACTGGCGGGGAGCAGCGCTGGGCAGCACTGCAGTCCACCGGTGCCTGCAGCCCCGGAGGAATCGAAATAGCAGGTTCACAGTGTGAACCTGCTATTTTATTTCCCGCTTTTTTCTTATTTCGAAATGACTTTTTTGCTAATTCGAAGTAAGTCATTTCGAAATAAGGTGTTATTTCGAAACAAGTTGTTTCGAAACAACTTGTTTCGAAATAACCCTGTGTGTGTGAACACAGCCATTGACACAGGTTCTGGTTTCCATCATGAGAGCTCTGTGCAGATACCAATATATAGATCCACATCTGATTTGCATTCAAAAGAAATGGTCTGCAGATGTCTGCATCGCATCCACAGATATGGATAGCTGTAGATATAATGCAAATATCCATGGGTTTGCAGGACTCTGTCCATCAGGATACATGTACAGATTTCTTTAGTTTCCTCTAAGACATTTTAGCAACATTGGTACACCCTCAGCTATTCTACTTATGCCCCTCACTATTCAAGACTGACTCCTTTTTGTGCATCGCCGACTGCACTGCCCTGTGGCCATTTGTGGGTTCTCTGATGACTTTGTTACACCTCTGTCATCTTCCCTTAGTGAACTTTTTGTCAAAGAGTCCCTGCACCTATAGTTAGAGGAGATGCCCTACAGCAATAGTTAAACTTTTTTTCCTCAGGATCCAGTTGAAAAAAAATCATTTATGCCCAGCAGTTTATGACCCAACATTTATAACCCAGCAACTGCAGCTTTGAGCAATACACTGTGGTCTTTTCACCTGTGGTTTGAAAACCACTGCCCTACAGGCCAAATATATCAGCTAATCCATCATTATACTGTGTTGATGAGATCACTCTTGTGTTTCTTGTTTGCTGGATAATAGGGCACGCTGGTAAAACAGGCAGACACTATCATTGCTTGAAGGACTTCACCATCACATTCATATCTTTGGACACTTTATGCTTTTAGGACCTTCTCAAGTGATTTGCAGTGGGAAGTGGAATCCTGGTTCTGGGCTCTTAACAGAAGAAGCAAATGACCATTGCCATTTCATCTTGGTCAGTGAGCAGTTTTGGAGTTTAACTCCTGAAGAATAGCAAACAGGCTGTAGTCAAGACAAAATGAGTTGCAACTGAGAACTTCCCCCCCATCTTTTGACAAGTATTGTGTTTTCTTTTTCTTTTTCTTTGCTTTGTCTGGTATATTATATTTATGACTTTTAATTGTATCTTTATTTAATATGTTAATATATGGATATACAATGTGAATCATACCCCTCTAGGTACTTTCCTTTCCATCTGTAATGGAAAGGAAAGTACCTAATGCACAGCATTTTGCTACCTTTTGTCTCCAGTTGAACACTGAATTAAAAACCTACATTTACCTTTGGATAGATCTCACTATGAAGTAAGTCCCTTCTTGCTCGCCTTGTGAAACATCTTATTGCTTGCAGATTGCAGAATTAGGTTCAGGAGAACGGATCCTTATCAAACCCCACTTGGTCTCACATGAATTGAGCATATACAGTTCTAGAGGCTTTTATAGCCTCCTGTATGGTCCCTTATTTATATTAGTAGGTAGTATCCACATGAGTAATTTCAGCAAAGTTGGTAGAATTTAAAGTCTGTCCCTAACTAACTATTTGCAACAATGGAACTATAGAATGAACAATGAGTATGGAATACTATTACTTAGCTCTTAGAGTGCTTTTCATTTGTAGATCTCAAAGCACTTTACAAAATCCAATGGGGAAATTGACGCATAGAAAGACACAATGACTTGCCTAAAGTCACCTATAAGGTAGTGGCGGAAATAGAATCCAGGTCTCCTGTCCTAATATAACAAACAAGGAGTCCTGTGAGACTTAAAAACTAACAAATTTATTTATTGCATGACCTTTCATGGGAGAAAATTGCTCATGCGATCAGGGGTGTCACTGGCGCTGGGCACCCGGGGCCTCCTGGAACCAATGTGTGACAGAAACCAATTATCTCTGATGTTACAAATTTTTGCCAGAAACTTGTATAAGAATTAATTTGGTCAAAGCAAGACAATTAGTTTGTACTTTCTAAAACAATTTATCTTGTCATGTCTAACTGCTTCTCAGTTCCTTCACCTACCTATCAGATTTTTTCTGATAGCCCAGACTGTGCCACATTGTCACGCATCCTAAGATTAAGCCAAAGGCTGATGGTATTTGTCCACTAAGCATCCAACCAAATGAGGAGGTTTAGCTAGAACAGAATGTTGCTGGGAGGCCAACTACTGGGAGCAAAGTGAGATCATCCTTTTACAACTCCAAACTCAGTTTTTTCAAAAAATCTTTCATTGCTTTGTTAGAAAGGCCACTTATAGGAGCACTAGGGTAGACACGGGTCTAGAATTTTCCAGCATCATTAGAAGTTGGGCTAGTGGCACTGTGTTAAAATGCTAATGGCCAGGCTACATTAGTCTTCCCATCATTGCTTCTGCTATGGGAGTTGTGCCAGTGGTAAGTGTGGAAAATTCCAGTGCGAACAGCCTTGGGCCTTATTGGATGTGTTTATGGAGCCTGTAGTAATGAGTCTTCTAGCCCATGTTGATAGACTTGGGGACTCATCCTAGTGCTCCAAAATAGCTATGTAGATAGAGCTTAGAAGTTGTGGCCCAGCTAAGGCTGTGAAACCTAGTTTAGGTTCCCTAGGCTTCAGAGCCTGAGCTGCAATCTCTACACAGCTGTTTTCAGTATGGTAACACAAGCCCCAGTCTGTCAGCCAGGGCTGGGAGGTTTGCTGCCATGAGAGGTGCATCTACATTAGCTTTGTTTTACTCACTAAAAGGAGAAGAGAACACAGTTATCCCTCCTGCACAATGTTCCCTGTAAGCTGTGTGGGCAAGGTGCACAGCCCCTGCCACTCACCCATGCAGGGAACAATGGCACCTGTGTATGGCTGCCAGCTGCAGTCCCTACCCAGCTGGAAGACACAGTCTTCTGGTTGACAAAGAGCTTCCCCTAAGCTTGGAGCTTTTAAAACTCCAGCCCTGAACATGCTCAGGGGGGAGGAACAGCCTGTGGCCTGGACACCCAGCTCTGTTGGCCAGGTAAGGCAGTGAGAGGGGGGGAGGGCAGGGGAGGGAATTGGGGACAGTCAGGCAGCTGGTGGGGAAAGGGTGCGGGGGGTTGGGAGGGAGACAGGATCAGGCCAGCTAGGTGGGAAGGGTTAGCCACACAAATTTCTGCACAGTGAATATCAAACCTTGCTCAGCTGCATCAGCAGCTTAGACGGAACATTGCCACAAGCTCATTATACACCCACCTCATTAAAAGTGGCTCATCTGTCCCCAGGATCAGAAGAATCGTAGGGGAGCTCCTTTCACCCCATGTCAGTGGGACCCACAGAGTAATTATGGTGGGATGCGGGAAAGATGTGAGAGACTTCTGTTTCTTTGAGTTGTCTTCTGCAGGACACAGTCTCTCTCTGCCCCCCCCCCCCCCATTAAACCCACAAGAGCTACAATAACCCTTGGAGAATATCTGCTAGAAGAAAAGTTCCAGATTGATAGCCATGTTAGTCTAGTTCAGCAAAACAAAAGGAGGAGTCTTGTGGCACTTCTAAAGACAAACAGATTTATTTATTGCATAAATTCATGCAATAAATAAATTCGTTAATCTTTAAAGGTGCCACATTACTACTTGTTTGTTTTGCAAAAAGAAAGAATGGGTTTAGGATGGTTCTATGTAGTATTTGTCTCTAGCCCACTGGCTGATTGTAACATTTTAAAATCAAATGAACAAAAAGCAGTGACAAAGCACAAAAAAGAGCCAGTAGTTCTTTAGACAAGCACATTGCAGTGTACTAGTGAATAGCCAGAGCACTTGGCTCAGCCATCTTTGCTGAAAGGTTGAAGTGGCAATGGTAGATTAGAAAGGCATTTAAAGACTAACAGATTTATTTTTTGCATGAGCTTTCGTGGGAGAAAAACCTGCCTCTTTGGAAATTGGGAAGATTTGTAAGGGTCTAACTGTATTAAACTGGCCACAAGAGGGAGTTCTGTGACTACAACATAAGCAATGTTGTCGTCAGCCACAGGCTATTAGAAAGAGTGGTTGTAAAAGACATTAGCACACCCACCTTCTCTATATAATATGAATAAACCAATAGTGGTAAAAAACTGACAGTGACCTACATAAATGAATGCTGAAACATCTAAGCTTTAGAGAGCAGTGTATTTTCTTCAGTTTGTAATAAACATATCCTTGTTTACAAAGTGCTAAATAATTGAGATGATTACTTGATGATTATATATTCTCTTCATGCCCTTTGAAACACCTGGCAATGGCTGCTGTCAGAATACAGGATACTGGACTTCATAGACCATTGGTCTGACCCAACATTGCCATCCTTATGTTCCTTCAACTAAAAGCAGTGGTAGAAGGAAAGGAAACTGGCTATATGTGTGTCTAGAAACTTGCACAGTTTTTATATTGGTTTGTTATATCAGGTGGTAGACACTGCTTAAATTCAGCTGGAGATGTCCAGAGTGGAGCTCTGATAAATATTTTTATAGCCAGGAGAATCCCAACATGCCCCGCAGCACAGAATATTAGATAGTCATTCTAGATAAATAGCAAAAGTTCCAGTGCTTGAGTCTCGTAAAAATGAGACTGTAAAAAGAATTGGAGAAAATGCTCTAGAAAACTATCGTGTAGTGGGCATCTGGACGGAGATGAACAAGATGGGACCTACTCACTCTTGGATTTTTATTATACATTTAGTATTTAGCTACAGTGGAGAAATAAAGCGCCTAACATTTTCTTCCACTCACAAGTGAAGTCTGAGAAGAAAGGATAACAAAGCTTTAAAAACTTCCATGGAACATTTATGTAAGAAATTAAGGTCAGTCCAATCTACCAATTGTCCATCTATAGCACATGAGCAAATCTACACAGACAGACCAGTACTCTGCGTTTAGACTGAGAAACAATTGTGCAGATATTGCTCAAAGGCATACTATTGTTAAAAAGAAGGAAACCAAATCTGACAGTGCAAGTTACCCATCAGTAAAATGAAAAAGAATTTTAAGACTCATGTTGGACAATAGTAAACAAAATTAAGGAAGTTGAGCCAATTTCAGCTATACCCCATGCTGCTCTATTGAAATCACTGAGATTGCACAAGCTATAAATCAGTGCAGAATTTAGCCCAGTTACAAGATGGGCTGGATATCAGTAGGAATTAATCTGTACATGAGTTCCCACACAGAGTTTTGTCATATGGTTCGATAATTCATTTCACACACTTTGGCCGTGTAAAGAAAATATTAATTTTCTCTTCAACACTACTGTATGTATGAGGGCACCTACACAAATTTAACATGCCCAAAGACATCAGGAAATCTTCAGAGATTAGTTTGAGCTCTTTGCCGCCATGTGGTTTGTCATATTCTCCTCTTTTTGTACTAATATCTACTTCACTTCCAAACAGAGAGAGAGACAGGGACAAAGCATTAACCTATGTTTCTGGAAAGAAAAAGCACATTGAAACTGTGAATAATATCCCGGGGGGGGGGGGGGGGATTTATTATACAGATGCCACTCTTTCTGTAACAAATTTGTATAAGAGAATTAAGGCTCCAGTAAGAAACAGCATTAATGACAATTCTGTAGTATTATTTGTTAGTTGTATTAATAGTACACTTTGGAGCCCTTGTTATGGATCAGGATGTTACTGCACTGGCTGCTGGACAAAGAGAACAAAAAGATCGTACCCACTCTCAAGAGCTTTTTTCTCATCCTACATCTCAGATATCTGTTCCAGGTGTCTGGTATTTCTTTGGGTTTGAGTTTAATATCTGGTTTACTAATAGACTTTCCAGTTATCTTACTGAACAAAAATATTCAAGTTGTTAGGTGGGGGAAAAGAGGGAATTCAATCAAATGTGTTCTAACCTGTCCCTATGCCAACTGTTCCTTCAGAAGGTGTACATGATATTTTACAGAGGATAGAGTTGACAGTATTAACGAAGATTCCCAAAGTGATGTTCCAGCATGATGGGTATCTTTGCAGAAGACAGGATGGATTCTTTGGAGATTGGAACAACTGAAGAGGCAAAATCCTGGTCAGGAATGTGCTGGGGAATCCAGTCATCAAGGAGACTTTTCTTCACACCCTCATTTTCAGGTCAGTATATTTTATCCCTTCACTTCGCCTAGTGACCACACAAGGCTCAAGTTTTTAATTATTTAAGACAGTTAACTGGGAGGAAAGCCCTGATCCAGGGAATTTTGGTTAGTCTAAATACTGAGACACAAGATTAGGGAGGGGGAAAAAAATCCCAAGCACTTTACAGAATACGTAGAGAGACCTTAATTATTCATTTTTCCAGATGCATGAGTCTGTGGTTGGCACCCTTCTAGTAAGGGGGACTCAAGACAGAAGGCACTTATGTTTGGCAATAAACAAGTCCACTTCAATGTTTGTTTAACACTGCCCCTTGATTTCTCCCTAATCCCAAAGAGACTAGGTAAAATACAAATTGTTAATGCTGTAAATTTGTTCTTTACAATTGGTCTGAGGATGAAGCCTGAACAGCTGGATACCCACTGATTTACACCATGGTGAAACAGACATTTTCTGACTGACTGATAAAAATGAAAGACTAGAGGGGTTCCTGAAAGAACTGGACAGAGATATGTTTAGACCATGAGGATTCAGACCTGAGATTCTCCAAGATTTACATGGAGATGGTTGAAGCTCTGACTTTTGGCAAGTTATTGTTTCTCTTTCCACCCTCTGTCTATGTTATCTATTGATAACGTGACCTGTGCAGAGCAGGGATTCTTTTACTACACATTTGTACAATTTTGAGTGCAGTGGGACTCTGGTCTTCATTGGAATGTCTAGATATTACTTCATAGAAATAAAAACTGGCCACATTTGTCAGTTCAGTCAGTGGATCACTGTGAGAAGCCTGGCAGTCAATGATCACAGTACTCAAGCTAATTCAACACAATACATTCTTTAGATCCGTAGTAACTAACAGAGACAGATCTCAGAGATGAATGGAAGAACAAACATATAAAAGCAAAGCTGACTGGGGTGGAGATACTTTACTTTTCAGAAATACTAGAGATTGCAGGAGGTCTGGCAAGAACATCGTGATTATGAGGAGACCTAGTGAATTCTCCCTTCTGGTAAATGTGTCATTGATCAGACAGATGTTTGCTAGAAGTAAGCCCAGAACAACGACCACAAGGGCAGCCAAGAGTTACAGTGAGTCTGTAGATGACAATTTTATGAGTCAAACCCTAGGAAGCAAGGCTATCAGCCCTTAAGACAAGCAGATGGCTTACCCCTTCTTGGTGTTTGTAGCCCCAGTGCCATTGACAAGTGCACAAGAGTAAGGGAAAATGCTGATCTCAACTCTTACATGAATCCTAAACAGCTGCATACTTTAATACATAATTTCTTAAAGGCAAAACAAGCCAGACAAGACAGCAAAGTTTCTGTTAGGTTTAGTGATTGTTGGGTTTAGACAGCCTTACCACAAGCTGCCAACATTCCTCATAGTAATCAAAATGCCAGAATCTAAGCTGGAGTGTTCTTGACCAGAACAAAAGACTTCAGAGAACCAGTATGATCTGTTGCCTGTGTTAAGTTAACATCTGGACTGTCCAAGTGATGGGCCAAGCTGGATGTACTGTTTGCAAAAGAATAACTGATTCAATTTTTAGAAAAACTGTGGTTGAAATTTGCACAGCCAACTAAGGATTTTAGTTAAAAACACTCCAGTTGAAATTAGTGATGAAATATACCAGTCAATTTTGAAAATCACCACTTTATCTAGCTAGGACCAACCCATTGAAAAAAAATAGTGCTGTCAAATAAGCACAATTTTCCTAGTATGCATTAAGCTTGAATCTCTTCAAGTCCTCAGGCTGCATTATTATTCTCAGGCTTCATGGGTTTTGATGGGACAGCTCCCAAATGATTGGTTTTCAACAAAAAAGTGCCTTTGGAAAAACTATGCTGCCCTGTAATGCTGGGTCCCAAAAATGTTCAGCTGCTTACCACCAGCAGCCCGATGACAGGCAATGTATCTGTTTCCTATACATCCCTGGATCAGCAATTCTGACTCTCAACTGATAAAGAGCTTCTAACAGAATCCCATCCAGTCCTTCATGATCAGAAAGGCTGCAGCCAAAATGTATCTCAATGCGTTGGGTGGCAAGGGTATTCCTTAATGCAACAGAAGCAAGGATGAGGTCATCTTCCTCTGTGGGAGGTGGGATTTATTTTGGGGCCTCTGGTCCTCAGGATACAGAAGTGGCCTAGCTGAACACTCTCAGCTAAGTAGCCACTGAGCGACCTAAGACAGGTCAGGTAAAAAGCCTCTTCCAGAAGTTAGCTCTCCAGGTGCCCTTCCTGGAGGAATTAAAGTCTCAGGACTAGATTGTTAATTTTAACCCAAAAAAAGCTTTTGTAAGAGAAAAGAACAGTCCCCAGAACTGGCCCCCCAAGCATGTTAAATACAAAGAGCTCAGGCCATATGCTCTCATCATCATCTAATTATCACATATCTTACGGATTCCCAGGGACCTGAACAGTAACAGTCTAATATACACTGAGAATGGATGAAATCCTCAAGAATATTCCACAAGAAACTGTGTTGCATTGCAGCCCAAATGTCATGGAAATGGACCTTGATTCTGTGGCAGTTACAATGCAAATACAACCATCACTGAACAAGCCATTTTGGAGCAGTGATGTTCCACAAGAGAGGTAGCAAAACATCAGAGGTAAAGGTACAGAGTTTCAGAGAAAGAGGAAGATATGAGGTGGGCAAGGTGTATGTAGGGGGCAGGAGGAGACAGAGAAAGCCAAGGAAGTGAAAGAGAAGTGGAGCTGTGATTCCTTACTTGGCTCACTGTTGGGGAAGATCCCAGCTCAAACACAGTCTCTTCCGAAAAAGTTTCAGGATTTAATCACCAACATGAAATGCCTTCACACTTTTAACTCTCCATAGTTTTAGAATTTCACTAAATTTTTCAGTATGAGATCAAAATGAACATGTCAGTCATAAATCAGTTCAGATGTTTAGAAAACTAGGAGTGCTGCAAACAGTAGAGATGTATATGCAAGAGTAGTCTCAGGACACCTGAGAAACCTTTCCAAATGCCTCAAGTTGCTCAAAAGCAACTAAGTACTATTCACACCTCTGCCCCAAGCAAGCACAGGGCAGAGTTGGCACTGCCTGCCCTTGGATTCAGGTGAGAGGCAAAGGAAGGTAGATGGGTTAGTCCCACCAGAGGGTGACCAAGTAGCAGGTTTGAAAAACTGGGACAGGAGTGGGGAATAATAGGCGCCTATATAAGACAAAGACTTAAATATCAGTCCCTATAAAATTAGGACACCTGGCCACCCTATGCCACTATGACATCATAGCTGCAATGTTGGGACTGTATGGTGGGGAAGGGAATTTAGCTGGTGGGGGAGGGGGTGCTGGTGTAAAAAGGAGAAGAGTCAAATTAGTGAACCAGGGAATCTCTAGAGAACCTTATTAAAGGAAAAGGCCATTCCTCAGAAGCACAAGGCCCCATTATGGAAGATGACAAAGCACTCCTGCCCTCCTGTTCTAGGTCAGGCTATGTTTATGTAGAGACACCCTCTGTGAGATGTTTGATCGACCTTCTCTCAAGAGGGCTTCTTATAGTCCAAGGTTCTACAATGACTACATTTTAACCAGCCTTTGGTGGAGTTGAAAAGGGAGTGAGACATCTTGCTGCCCAGTTTGATGTGTAGCCAAAACTGCACTTTTCCACATTGCAGAGTTTGGGAGATACTGAATCAGTCTCAGTTTTGTAGCTTAGAACCCATGTCTAGTTTTATTAAATTCAACTAGAATTTGAAGTAAGGATCTAGATTATATAAAACTTTAGGGTTGACTACAAAGAACAGTTTGATCTCGCTCTTGGCAGCACATATAATGCCTCTTCTGAAGAGAATCACTGGTGTGGAAGGATCTTTAAGAAGAGATAAATAAAAATGTTATAAAGGAACAGCCTGTCATAGGGTTAAAAACATAGGGCATAGCTCTTACACCAGGGATCTCAAACATGCAGCCCCTAAAGCTATTACCTGTGGCCTGCAGTGACATGATTTTTACCAATATTTGCAACATCAGTATATGGAAAGGTTTCAGCGCTGTGGCTCTCGGGCTACCATACTAATCCTCATGCAGCCCTCATGGTGATTTGAGTTTGAGACCCCTGTCTTACACACACCTCTCTTTTCAGCATGTGCCACTTCCACAGAAGAAAGAACTATAACATTAAGAGACAATCCCTGAGACTCTGGGAAAGGTTGAGATCTGTCTCAATGTTCAGAACTGTCCTATCGTTGTTGGGAATGTCAGATCAGTTCTCATCTTGGCTTGGGCAGTAGCCTAGATGTAGACACGGAACTTCAGGTTGTTTTTCCATGAAATGATATTTCGAGAGAACCCTCCTTATATAGAAAACACTGAAAAAGCCACTCACAACCCAATCATGAAAAGGAAAATAGGTCCCAATTTCCTGTACTTAGCACATTCTTTGTATTATCAGAACTGCAGCTATGGTTGCTGTCCTTGCCCTAAGTAACTCTTTGCCCTCGTATGTTGTGTACTTCTGCTTCTGCCTCCTACTGCACTAATAGGCTCCATTATGCTATTTTTCTTGTTGCAATCATTATCTGCATTGGAGATGAATTCAAGGCTTTACTTATTTCCAGTCTCATTTGGTCCTTCATTATTTGATGTTTTCTGAGAAGAGTGTGGTTCTATTATCTGCTATCATATCCTGAATAGTTTTTAGAAGGCACATTAACATGTCATTCATTCTACCAGTGTTTTCCTACCACAATTCCAAAGGGATAGCACTGTTAGTCTACTATCTTTCAGTCCATTAAGCATAATGTCCAGTTGTTTGCATTTGGAAAGGAAAATTTGTTAGTCTTTAAGTGACACAGGACTCCTTGCTTGTTTTTCTACTACAAGCATTTGTTTTTATTCATGGGTTTTTGAGGCCCCTTCCCAGCGTGCTCACTTGGCTTTACACAGATCCAGGGCCTACCTTTTCACCTATTGAACCTGATCGTAAGAAGTGTTGCAAAACCAATGCCAGCTGACATCAGTGGGAGTTAGGCAGAATCCAGCATCCTGAATCTGTTTACTCTGATGCCAGTTTGTATTAGTTTTGCAACTTCCTGACTCAGTCTTTGTAATCTCTAATGCATCTTTGTCACAACTAGCAAACAGATGGCTTTCTAGGCAGTGTAGTACCAAATACTTGTTTATGCTGAATTATCCTAGCAGCTAAGCTAACTATTCTATTTTCCCAGAATTGTAAACCCATAGGTTGTGAACTGTTTTGGCTTACTGGCATGGTTTCAGAAAGAGGGTTTTTGGGTTTTTTCCCCCTTCTTGTTCAAACTCCTCCCTTCTTTTGAATGTTCCACAATGCTGAAACTGCAAAAAAGTCATAAAACAAAATGTGAAATATGATAGTAAAGTACTATTTCTGATTACATGATAGGTTTTTTAATTAGATGCATTTATATCTTACGACATGAGGCAATCCAGTGTTTCTACCTCCATCTATCTGTTCAATGCCACATTTCTTGTTCCATTGCGCCTGTGTCCCCAACAGTAACCCTTTCTCAGTGCTTTCTTATATGTCATCTACTGTCATCCTCTTTTCCATCTTCTGCCAGTGGTGCCCATTCAAGGGCTTGTCTAGGAATAGTTTTTTGTTTTTTTTTTTAAACATCTCTGCTACATGCCCAAACCATTTCAGCCTTCTTTTTCTGATCATTTTCTATAGTCTGTTGGCCAGTCCTTTGTAACACATAAGCATTAGTTACTTTATCACACATGCAGACCCCAGATCTTCTCATCAACCGCCTCTAATAGAATGCATGGAGTGTGACATTTCCTGCTGTGAGTATGTAGTGCTGAGCAAGTTTCAGAAGCATGTGACTATGTGGGAATCACAATAATATCGTGAAGCTTTATCATGGTTCTTATCATAGAATCATAGGGTTGGAAGGAACCTCATAGGTCATTTAGTCCAAACCCCTGCCAGAGGCAGGACCACTGCCACTAAACCATCCCAATCATGGTTTTGTCCAGCCGGGCCTTAAACACCTCCAAAGATGGAGACTACACCACCTCCCTAGGCAGCTCATTCCAATGCTTCACCACTTGCCTAGTGAAAAAGTTTTTTCTAATATCCAGTCTTGACCTCCCTAACTGTAACTTGAGACCATTGCTCCTCATTCTGTCCTCCGTTACTACTGAGAATAGTTGAGCTCCATCTTCCTTGGAGCATCCCTTCAAGTAGTTGAAGGTTGCTATCAAATCCCCCCTCAATCTTCTCTTCTGCAGACTAACTAAACCTAATGCTTTCAGTTTTTCCTCATAGGGCTTCTGCTCCAGCCCTTTAATCATTTTGGTTGCCCTCCGCTGGACTCTCTCTATCATGTCCCTGTCCTTTTTGTAGTGGGGAGCCGAAAACTGAACACAGTATTCTAGATGTGGCCTCACATGTGCAGAATAGAGGGGAATGATCACATCCCTTGATCTGCTGGTAATACTTCTTTTGATGCAGCCCAGTGTGCCATTGGCCTTTTTGGCTGCAAGAGCACACTGCTGACTCATATCCAGCTTCCCATCCACCATGACCCCCAGGTCCTTTTCTATACTGCTGCTACTTAGCTGAATGTTTCCCAGCCTGTAGCAGTGCACGGGGTTTTTCCATCCCAAGTGCAGGATTTTACACTTGTCCTTATTGAACCTCATAAGATTTCTAGTGGCCCACTGTTCCAATTTATCTAGGTCTCCCTCAATCCTGTCCCTGCCCTCCAACGTGTCTACTGTTCCCCCCAGCTTGGTGTCATCTGCGAACTTACTGAAAGTGCAGTATATGCCATCATCCAGATCATTGATGAAAATGTTGAACAGAACTGGCCCCAGGACTGACCCCTGGAGCACACCACTCGTGACTGGTTGCCAGCTAGACATGGAACCATTGATTCCTACACCCTGAAACTGTTGATCTAGCCAGTTTTCTATCCACCCTATAGTCCACCTATCCAACCCATACTTCCTTAATTTGCCAATGAGAATGCTGTGGGAAACTATCAAAAGCCTTGCTAAAATCAAGGTATATGACATCAATGGATCTTCCTGCATCCAGAAAACCAGTCATCTTATCATAGAAGTAGATGAGATTGGTCAGGCATGATTTACCCTTGGTAAATCCATGCTGACTGTTCCTGATCACTTTATTTCCCTCTAAGTGTTTGAGGATGGATTCTTTGAGAACCTGCTCCATAATTTTTCCAGGGATTGAGGTGAGGCTGACTGGTCTGTAATTCCCCAGATCCTCCTTTTTCCCTTTCTTGAAAATAGGCACTACATTTGCTTTTTTCCAATCCTCTGGCACCTCCCCCGTTCTCCATGAGTTTTGAAAGATAATGGACAGCGGTGCTGCTATTTCATCGGCCAATTCCCTTAGCACCCTTGGATGCAGTTCATCCGGCCCCATGGACTTGTGCACATCCAGCTTCTTTAAGCAGTCCCTAACCTGACCTTCTGTCACCAAGAGCCTCTTTTTTTCTCTCCAGTCTGCCATACCCATGGTAGTGGGCTGAGAGCTGACCCTGCCTGTGAAAACTGAAGCAAAAAAAGCATTGAGCAGTTCAGCTTTTCCCTCATCCTCTGTCACGAGGATGCCTGCCCCATTCAGCAAGGGACCTACACCTTCCCTGATCCTCTTCTTGTTATTAACATACTTGTAGAACCCCTTCTTGTTATCCTTTACATCCCTCGCTAGCCGCAACTCCATTTGTCCTTTGGCCTTTCTGATTTTATCCCTAGCAATATCTTTATATGCCTCCTTGGTCATCTGACCAAGCTTCCACTTCCTGTAAGCTTCCTTTTTATGTTTAAGCTCAGAGCAGAGTTCTCTGCTAAGCCATTCTGGATGCCTCACATGTTTGTTCTTTCTCCTAATTGGAATGGCAACTTCCTGTGCCCTTAGCAGCATTTCTTTAAAGTATAACCAACTCTCTTGGACTCCTTTCCCCTTCAGATTAGCTTCCCAAGGGATCCTGCCCATCAGTTCCCTGAGGGAGCCAAAATCTGCTTTTTTGAAGTCCAGGGTTTGTGTTTTGCTTCTTTCCTTCCTTCCGTTAATCAGCATCCTGAACTCAACAATGTCGTGGTCACTACTGCCTCGCTTGCCATTTACCTCTACCTCCCTGATCAACTCTTCCCTGTTTGTGAGCAGCAGGTCGAGAGGTGCAAGTCCCCTAGTTGGTTTCCTCCAGCATTTGTACCAGAAAGTTGTCCCCAACACACTCTGAAAAACTTCCTGGATTGCCCATGCACTGCTGTATTGGCCTCCCAGCAGATGTCAGGGTAATTGAAGTCCCCCACGAGCACCAGGGCTTGTGATCTAGAAACTTCTGCTAGTTGTCCATGGAACACCTCCTGCTTCTGGTCTGGTGGTCTATAGCAGACACCCACCACAACATCCCCCTTGTTGCTTTCCCCTCTCAGTGTAACCCACAGGCTTTCTACTGGCACGCTTACTTCCATAATGGAGCTCTGAGCAGTCATAGAGCTCTTTTACATATAGTGCTATTCCTTCCCCTCTTCTTCCCTGCCTGTCTTTCCTGAACAGTTTATACCCATCCGTGGCAGAGCTCCAGTCATGCAGACTATCCCACCACGTCTCTGTTATTCCAATGATATCATAGTTCCTTGTCTGTGCTAGTACTACCATTTCTTCCTGCTTATTTCCCAGACTCCTTGCATTAGTGTATAGGCACCTAAGATACCAGGCTGATTTCCCTACTTTGTCATTTTGATTTTCAATTCTATTACATATACCTCCTTGCATTTTTTCTAGGAGTTGTCCTCCCCCACTCTCCTCACGTATTGGGGCTTCAGTGGAACATTTAAGACAATTATTTGATTCTCCCCCCATGTTCCAACTACCTTCTCTTTTATTCCCGGTGTTACAGTCCCAGCACCCCCCAAGTTCCATCCCTTTCCCCAGATCTCCCATATTCTCACTTACCTGTGGGCTTTGGTCTCCTTCCCCCTTTGAACCTAGTTGAAAGTCCTCCTCACTAGGTCAGCCAGTCTGTGCCCAAATATGCTCTTCCCCTTCCTGGACAGTTCTTATGTGAATCTCTGTATTTTTCCAAATATTTGTCATTATGGAAACTACATGAGCTGAAATGGGATTGTGTGGTGACACCACATATTTTATCTGCACAATTGAAAGGCCATTGTTTAGACATTTGGGTTTATCTGATCACCTCCCGTCAATTCAGTTACAAACCAATAAAAAAATAATGAAAGGCTGAGTCAACTCTACTGGGCTTCTCACTCCCAGGCACCCTATGCATTTCAAGACTCTGAATCCCACCCTCCTTCATTCTCTTCTCCCAGATAGTTCCACTCACATGGTGACTTAGACTACATTCCCATATTATCAGCAGCAAATGGTGTCTCATGGCATTTCAGCAGAAGCTAGTCTGGAGCCTAACCCACAGCCTGAGTAACCTGGGTATACAGTCATCCCTTAGCTCCTTGTTCTGCACATGTACAATCTATTTTTGCCTTTCACATGTCTGTCTTTGAACAACAGATACCTAACAACTTGCACTTAGACTCACATGCAAGGCAGGAATAGTAGAGATGAACCATAATACTCAGATACTTTTTTCCTCCAAGATTGTATCTGCCACTGGCTACAGATATATACATGCCTCTCCCAGATTGCCAGAATTTTAACATAAATATTGAATCTGTAAGTAGAAAATATCTCAAGTAACTGCAAAAACATTACATAAAATTGTTATTCACACCCCAGCAATTATCTGTACCCCAGCTTTACCATGCTAACCAATATGCCAACCCCACCGCATATTTTGTGTAGAATGACAATTAGTCAATAATCAAGCAACCATGCAGAATGCAAGATACATATCTTAGCCTCTTCCATTGGGTTCAGGGTACCCAGAACCTCTTTTATCTCATGACTCATTGATGACAATATGGTGGGGGAAAAACATGTATGGGGGAGGCTCAGGTTATAAAACCATTTTAAACTGATACAGTCTGGTAGATTGTTGCATGGGAATGATTATAGTGAAACAGCCTTTTGGGAAGTTCCACAGGGAGCCATGAAGATTAACAAATTTAACACAGCTAAAAGATACTACTTACATACAGCCATAAGCCACACTTAACATGCCATGAAACTTTTGCTTGTTTAATAATTTCTCTAAGCCACTCCTTGTCCTCCCTTACCTAGAACCCCACTAAATCTACTCTGCCATACTAAATCTAAGTTCTTTCCTCCCTGTCCTCCACAGCAGTAGTTCCCCTCATTTAGAGGATGAGCAGGGACTCTTGACATTCAAATGTTTAGTTCACAAGGTCTCAGCCTTACTCACAAGAGAGAAGGGTGCAGTTATAGATTTGCTGGTAAATCCAGGCTCCCAAGGGCTAGCCCTGCTATTCCTTGGGACTCTCCAAAGAGAGCATTGTTGAACATAGATTTGGAAAACAGAGTTTCTATCCATGGGTTGGTAAAGGCCCATGTTTCTGGTCACTCTTTGAGTACCTGCAAATTCAAAGGTACATGATACCTCTAAGGGCATCCACAGATGATGTACCAGAGCATAATAAAAATTAAAAACAATCATTTAGATCAGCTGCTTGTGAGGCCATTGGGCTTATCTCTGCAATAGCAAGTAACTTATTCCAGAAAAAGCTCAACGCAACTCACTAAAGCTAAGCCCATATTAACAAGGAGTAGAGAAACCAACCACACTAACAACTGGAGCCATGGGGGGAGGGCAGTAAGCTTCCTTCCAGGGACATCTGGCCATTAACCTTCCTGGGATCAGCAGTTTCAGGTCATTTTATTATAGCCAATAGGACATGGAGAAGGGAATCCTAACTTGCTGCAACAGGGGCTTAATCACACCTTTTGGGACTTAAACGTTGATAGGTATTGATTGAGGTAGAGCTAGAGAGAGAGGGTCACAGCTGTCCTTATCTTTCATAGGGGGCTTGCAGTCCATAGAGACCATTCGAGCATCCAATGTTCCATATTGATTCAGGTGGCCTGACAATTAAAAAACCCTATTTATTGCTTTAGGCCATTTGTATTCCACCACATGAGGCTAAAGAGGCATAGCCATGTATTCGACCTTACTGCCTCATTAAACTGAGCACAGGTTCTGTCCAGGGAAATTAAGTGCTATTCTCAGACTCTGCACAGTTACATGGAATGAGTACTGGTTAGGCATCCCTGGACTGAGCCGTGACTGTTAACCTTCCGCCATGGTTAAAGTATAATTTGACAGGCCCCAGAGCCCTCCTAATCTCTGGCCCCCCACCAGCTCCTCATTTCTCCCCACCTTACCTAGCCAGAGCTGCTCCCTGGCCTGGTCACTCCTGCCCTATGTATGCTTCTGACACACTCAGGGTGGGAGGTTTGAAAACTCCCCCAGTCTGGCCACAGCTCCTAGGCCAGGCCAGGCCAGGGCAGGGCAGAACATACATTCCACCTGATTTTTCTATTTTTGGGGGCCCTGGAACTGACCCCTCAAATTTGTGGGCATTCCAGCTTACTTTACCCCCTGACTTCCCCCTAAAGTAAAAATGGGGTGGAAGGGCCCACATCCCAGATCCGCTTGAACAGCTGAGAAGGGAGGCAGTGAATATAGGAGATTATGAAAGTAGTAGTCTCATTGTTGGCTGCAGTTTGGTTCATGGCTGGGGAGGGGTATTTACAAGACACCAAGCTCTGTAAGGAATGCACCTATTCTCCTTACTGAAATCAATACCGTTTCAGGAGAGCCACACCCTACACTGTATTTGCAGGGACTGGATGCTTGGGAAGTAAATAAATAGTCAGATATGTCCATTAGTTCTGTGACTAAAAAAAAAAGTAGGGCTTCCCTGCCTCCCAAGCACTGACACTCTCTTGCAAAATGGTTTGCTTTCTTAAGGTCAGCAAACAAAGAGTAGAATAGTCCTACCTCAGCCCTTACTTTCAAGTTTCAGCTCCATGCCACTTAGGGGCATCAAGCAAGTTCTCAGCTCTGACTAGCTCACTTTCTTTTCTGGGACAGCTGCCTCTTGACCATGCTCTAGAGCACCTGGTGACCTTACAGCAGGGAACCTATCTACCCACCCTTATAACTTTCTCTCACCAGTTGCCACCTGCCTCAATTAGTCTCTTCTCTGCCTTCCCACTAGCAGCCCTTTATAGATCAAGGTGTTGCTCAGCCCTCTTTGATTGGTTGGATAGACCTCCTCTGCTCTGGTCCAGCTCTAGTTCGAGTCTATAAATGAGGACCAGCTACTTTGTATCATTTCTCTACTATTTTATGTGATTTGCATTATCAGTCACTGAGTGTATAACAACACACTCCTTAGTTCAGCTCTTTCTATGGAGTCCTCTCAGCCTCAGAACTTTCAAAAATAAATCACCCTGTTTCCCAAGCCAGTCTTCTTTTTTCATAGTTATGTTGTCAGTAATAGTTATGATTAATCAGTTTATAATGATCACAGATGTCCAGGCAACTGAACAAAGCATTCAGATTTCAACTATTTCCAGAAACTAATGGAGTACTGTACTTCATCATATGCTACTGAGATACAAGGTCTGTGATGGGGGTTTCTTGTAGACTCAGAATCCATGCCTTTTGGCTACAGTTGCAACTTCCAGAATTGGAGAATGTTAATTATGTTAATATAAGGCAAATATTGCTATTAAAGTCATACACACTTAACATTATTATTGTTAGTTATTTATTTTGATTCATTGGTTGATTGATGTGACTACAACACTGAAGCTTGTTTATTATTTTTATATACCGTATTGTTGTAGCAGTATTGGTCCCAGGATATTAAAGAGACAAAGTGGGTAAGGTAGTATGCTTTAGTGGACCAACTTCTGTTGATAAGAGAGAAGAGATTGCGATGAAATGAGATCAAGAAGAGCTCTGGGTACTTTGAAAGCCTATGTCTTTCACAAACAGAAGTTGGACCAGTAAAAGATATTGCCTCACCCACTTTGCCTCTCAGGGTTTTTTTTTTTTTTTTTTCACTTTCAGACATTTGTATGGCACTTTGTGGACATTCCCTCACTCCAATAATATAAGGGCCTCACTGTGCAACACTTACTCATAAGGAGTAGCACTTAAGTAAGTCACCCTGACATCTTCTATAGGATTTCTTATGTAAATAAGCATTGCTCATTGTGACGGCTACTAGGCTGAGGTCTTGTCTTCAGTCAGATGGCTAATAAACAGCTAAAGGAAGCTTGAGAAAGGGATTTAACAGAATTCTTACAGCACAACACAGACATCAGAAAGCATCTGTTAAAATTAATTGCCATATTTTAGTGGATATTCCATACCACTGGTCAAAAAGAAAGAAGATGCATGAAATTCTCAACCAGGGAGCATCAAAGTATTTGCAAGTTCTCACCCTTTTCTCTAGGCAGCAGCTGATGTTATCTGTTTAAGACCAGCTTATCCAAACTGTCCCATTTACCAGACATATGCTAGTGAGCTACCATAAGACAGTTATGCTCCATTCCACATGAAAGAGTTGTTCCGTCCCATTCTAAAGTCTTATTTGGTCTTTCTACATCTGGTTACCCAGCTGCAATGAGTGCTATTGGTAACCAGAGCTCTTCAATCATCTTTGTTTAATCAGCTGCAGAAATCCATTTCGTTCATTTTTTGCATATTAATAAATATTTTTAATTGTTATTGTCTTCTCCTTTCCCAAGATATAACTGCATATTTCTCACTTAGTCATGTCCGCCCACCCCTTTGGTTTGCCTTCACACACAAAATAATAAAAACTGGCTAAGTGGCACCCTAATTACTTCAGCATCCCAATGACAAGCTTCAGGCAAAAAGATCATAATTGCTTATTCAGAAGTATTCATAAAATTAACATAGGCTGAATAAATTCAGACTTAATTTAACAGGCCACTGCACTTATTATGAGCATTTAGTACATGCAGTTGTTTAAACTTAGTCAAGAGCAACTCGCTCTTTCATAAGATATCAAGGTCAAAAGTAGATGAAGCAGCAGTTTCCCCTAATAAGAGGAAATGTCAAACGGTTTAGGGGACTAGACAGCAATCTGTTCATATGTATGTAATTTAAAGGCATCCAATGAACCCATTCCCAGGCCTGTAATTTATTGCTAAGATTTCTAACCACTCTGAAAATTCTGTTTTTCACCAAGTATTTATCAAGAAGGAAAAAAACCCCAATGGAAGAAATTTTAAGCTCTCCTTCTGTGGAGCCGATTAGGGGTTTTGTTCACAAGCAAGACCCTTCTGTGTTTCTAGATACTAAAGTCTGACTTTTTGCACATATATCTGTAGAACTGAATGCAATTAATTACCCCTGTGTCTGCTATTCATGGGTGGAGTTGGAATTGTTTTGCACAGAAATGAAGCATATAAAACTGGTTTGTTACATTGTCCGTTTTCACAGCTGAATTGAAATGTTTTATGAAAATCATGGGATTACTTGTATATTGCAGCAGTGCTGTCCATCATTAAAAGTTCAAATCTGCTGGATTGTACAGCATTCCACTCTATTAACAACATTGTGTCAGTCCAAGTCTCTCGTCATGGTTTTTAACTTTCTAGATATCTAACAATAGAAGTGCTGGTAGGTAAAACGTACATCAGCGAAGGCTGGAGCATACTATACTGGCACAAGACCTCTTTCAAGGTGATTGCTAGAATCCATTTTAAAGGGAATAAAAGTATTTTATGGGTGTTCTCATGGGTAAACCATGAAACTAACAAGTGGCAGACATAGATCAGATACAGTCCCATCTATGTACGGATGTGTTAACAGCAAAAAAAGACACCAAGGGGCAGAGTACATCGTGTGAACACGGTACGTCATGTGAACGTGGCATTTCTTATTTCGAAACAACCTCTGTTGTTTTGAAATAAGACTGCCGTGTGAACATACCATAAGAGTTAATGCTGTAGGTGGGTTTTTTGCTGTGTCGACACACTCTGAGGTGCTTATATGGCCTCATGACCATACTGTCAGAGTACCTCCAATCTTCAGTGTGCTTCATCCTCAGAACACTGAAAGGCAGGGCCATGCTGGTGTGCAAATGTGCAACAGAGGTGGTGGGCAACTCAGTAACATGCCCAAGGTCACAGAAGAAGTCTTAATTTAGTCTCTTAAATCTCAGTCTTGTATCTAAACTATCCTTCCTATCCAGCTACACTACAAATACTTAGCAGGTACTAGAGAGATTACAGGAAGCCAATGACCCTCCCCCTCAAAACCACCCTTCCTCTGTTCCCTGTCTGTTATCTTCTTGGAGGAAAAGTCACTGGTCTTGCTATCCCAACACCTGCTTCCTCCTCAGCGTTTTCCTGGAGCATCTCCTCTTGAGCACTCCTTAATGGTCCTTGCTGTACTGTCCTGCCGCCTTTAATGGGACTCTGCTTTTCTCTCTTCATTGTACACTTTCTCCTCTACTGTTCAGCAGTTCCCCCTTCTGCATCCTCCCACCACACACTGTAGGGTTTCCTCTCCCCAGTCACTGTGGGGCTCATTTCCATTCTATGTATCTCTCCTTGCTGTGCAGTTCTGCTTTTTCCTTCATCACTTTACCCGTTTCTCTCAGTTTCCTTCTTCACTGTGGAGTCCCCCGCTTCCCTTCACTCCTATGTGGTTCCCTCTTCCTTCTGTGCCCATCCCTTCCTCTTCCCCATTCCCCTACTCAGTGCCCAGTTATCCTTCCCTCATTTCACTACAGCTGCTGCCCATCCTCAACTTTGCGAGGCAGTCCCTCAATTTAAATGGCTGTTCCTAGTACCTCAGTGCATTTGATGATGTCCTGATTTTCTCCTAGCCTCTTTGCTGGGCCTGTGTTTGACACAACAGTATAGGAGGGGTGGTAGCTTTTGGGGTAGGTGAAGCAGGTGCCTGCCTAGGCCCCAAGCAGTGAGGGCTCCTTTGCCAATGCCCAAAACCATGTCTGCCTCCCACCCTGCAGGACATGTGGCAGGGAACCTGGGTTGGGGATGGTGGCAGGGACTGGGGCCAGCCACAGATGGTGGGGTTTGGGTCCTGTGGTGGGGCATTAGGGTTGGGAGGGAGCTGGGACCCTGGGGCAGCAGCTGGTGCTAGTGGTGGGGAATCTATGGAGCCCTACAATGGGCCTTTGCCTAGGGCCTCAGACGTCCTAAGGTCACCTCTGGCACTGGGGCCACTTCATTATGCTGTGAGAGGGGGTGACCAAGTGCGTCTCTGCTTTTCCACAGCAGGAACTGGGCTTCTGGTACCAGTTTGTGGAGAGGAGGGGGGCAGCACTTTGGACAATGTTGGCACTGGCCAGAAGAAGCAGCTCAGAGTGATTCCTCTCACCTCTGGGACTCCTACCTAACAGTAGAGGGCTATGTGTGGGATCTTCGATGCAACTAGCTTCAAGCAGTGGAGCAGAGAAGCAGGAGCCTCATCCTGGCACAACCCCGCCCTCCCCTGCTGGGGTACTGAGAGACTTGGGTATTTTCTCAGAATGAACTTCCAGGAATCATTCATACTTCCTACAGTTACTCAAACAATAGCATGAAACAATAGATCTGTCCATGTAAGTGGTCCATTTATGGTACGCTCAGGATTCCATTGGCTGGATCAGGATCTATCATGGCCTGCTTTGAAGATTCTAATAGCTGTTGCATGAAGCCACCAACCATGATGTTTGTGTATAATCCGCTCCAAAGGGGCCAGTGCAGACTTTTATTATCCTTTGTGCCGGCACTAAACTGTTGACGTCAAATTAGTTACTGGAATTGGGAAACAAATGATATTTCAGGGATTATTGTGCCAGTCAGATCCAGATGATTCCAATTTATTTCACTAAACCACAACATCTTATATAAGCGCATTGTCTGCTGGAGTGCCTGAAAAGGAGTTGGATGTCAGGCTCTGTAATATCTGCAACATGTCCCAATCCTCCAGCAATGTCATGGCCCTGCTAAAGAGAGTTTGAACTCAGCATTAACACTGATGAAACTAACATTATTAAGTAATCACATTGGATATGTGCAGGCCTGGCTTAAGCAGAATGCTCATTTAGATCATTGTGAGTCTCATGTGAGGTTGGGGGGCAGGGGTATGTGCAACTAATCTAATTGTTCACAAATTGCCCTGTTGTACATTGATTCACTAATCATCACTGTGGCAGAGTGCATGTTCTGCACAGATGTTCACACACAAAACATTTTAAAAGCTTCTAAATATAGCAAAACAAATGACTTCAATAAGCAGCCATCTCCTGGTGATATGTATATCTCTGCATAGACAGTGGCAGTAAAATACTAACTAAAGATGATAAATTGTCATTGCAAGTCATTTTGCTTCAGAGGTATCATGCGAGTATTGTCTAGTTCAGTGGTTCCCAACCTTTTTGCGTATGAAGATCCATTTTTAATGCCAAAAAATTTTGTGGATCCCCAAATGATAATAGTTGTTATCAGGGATTGACTACTGGGACCAGTGCTGCAGAAGGGCAGTGGAGGACCTGGGCCTCACCTGCTCCCAAGGTGTGGGGACATATCCAGTGTAAGGCTGCTCATGGCAGGCAAATATGATTAATTTATTGCAGGGGTGTCAAACTTATTCAATGTGGGTGTGAGGTGCATTGGAAGACAGGACACCTGTCATGCACTATGTGGCTGCTTGTGCACCCCAACCCTCTTCCCTCCATGTTCAGAGTGGCATGGGCTCTCCTTCCCCCTCCCCAACCCTGCAGGCTCTCCCACACATTCCCTTTTCCTTACCCTTTCCACTTCCCTTATCTCATGGTGGCAGGCAAAAAAAAAATCAGTCTCAGTCACAGGCAGCCTTGGCTCCTGATTCTCCCCCTCCTGGTTCACTCACTGTGAATCATTTAGAATGCTGGCCTTTGATTGGCTTGTTCCCACATGGGTCCCAGCCACTTTTTCCTTTTTTATTTGTGATTTGTGCAATGTGCTGTCAATCAACTTATCATGATGACTGACTGACTGACAGTGATCAGTTGCAGTGATGGGGGCAGTGTGGTGGCTCTCTGGAGCTGCCCTAGACTGCTGTGACTGAGGCTCTGATTGGTTGGCAGACCACAGCACAGCTGATCCAGGATTGGCTGGAGAGCTTCCTTTGTTCCCCTGTGCTCTGACTTCTAGCCCTGCTGTGCTGGAAGCCTGTCTTTGCAGTTCAGTGCTGCAGACAGCTTCCAGGCACAGCCCAGGCAGCAGCTCCACAGGCCGGATCAGCACCCTTGGCAGGCTGGATTCACACTTGTGGGCCATAAGTTTGACACTGCTGATTTAGAGCCCTTTCCAATATGGATTGCTGTCTGGCAGCAGCTGGGGCCAGATGAATTCATGGACCTCTTGCAATAACTCCACAGACCCCCAGGGATCCCTGGACCATAGGTTAGGAACCAGTGGTCTAGTCTCTAGTGGCTAGTGCACTGGCCTCAGATTCAGACAGGGCCGTAATTACAGTGGGCCGAATGGGGCTTTGCCCGAGGCACCCCAGAGCAGCTCCACTGCACCACTCTGTCGAAGAGCGCATTCTGTGCCGCTTGTTCACAGTGCCACTCATTGTAAGGGTCACCAAAATGCATAGTTATGGCTCTGGATTTAGAAGACCAACATTCTATTCCTCGCCTGCTGGGTGACTTTGTGCAAATCCCTTCCCCATGCTGTGCCTCAGTTCCCCATATGTAAACTCCGAATAATGAGACTGACCTTACTTGTAAAGACCTTTGAGCTCTACTGATGAACAGCATTATATAACAGCTGGATATTGTTATTAGACACTAATCCCATTAGTGCATGCTGTTGGCCTTCATTGTAAAGGCAGAATGAAATCTAAACATGCAAAGGGCATCAGACATGGTTTGCTGTTTATTTCACTTATATTGGGTCAAATCCTGCAGGCCTTACTCCAGGAAAGTAGCCCCCTGGCATAGCTGAGTTCAGCACTGGGAGGTCATGGTTACTCAGCACATGCTCTTCTAATAGGACACGTTTAAAAAACAACCACATTGGCTGTGTTCTTAATTGAAGATCTGGGATGGAAACTGGAACTAGGGGTGCTTAGGTGCTTCCGCACCCCATGGCTTGAAGGTGCATCCATCATTACAGTTTGTTTCAATGGCTCTCAGCATCTCCATCATACAAAGTATTTCAGCACCCTGTATAAAATATACCTGTTGTCCCAATCACCCTAAGCTTCTGATCACCTCCTATGGATGTGTGATTCCCATCTGATTCAAAACATTCAGGGCTGCATTCTGCTGGGTGCCATGTGTCGCATGGAGAAAGAGAAAGAAAGAGGTGGTTTCTTACAAAGGTACATCTCAGGCTATTCAGGCATAGCTAGTGTGAGACTCAAGTCTGGTAAAGACGTCAGAAGATGGCTGATCAGGGCTCACGCTACACTAGAAGCTTTTGCTGGTACAGCAATGTCAGTTAGGAGTGTGATTTTGTTTTATAGGTTTCTATGGTGGCAAAAGCCCAGACCAAACTCTTCAAAGGTATTTGAGTGTCTGACTCCCCCTGTTTCTAGTGAGGATCTGTGCCCTAAGGTAGACACAGTGGCTATGTCTACATCTATTTTTTTAGTTTGGACTTGCCAGTTCAAACGAAAAAACTCCGAGGTTAGTGCAACCTAACCTTGGGTTAGTTCGGACTAACTGTGGCTTTTTAGTTTGAACTAGCAGTGCATCCCAGTTTGAACTAACTTTTTAGTTCGAACTAGGATGCACAGCTAGTTTAAACTAAGCCTTAGTTCGGGTCTACATCGTGCCTAGTTTGAATTTAAAAGTTTCGAACTAAGCACTTAGTCTGGACTGCCCAGGTGAATATATTAGTTTGGACTAAGCTTTGCCTAGTGTAGACAAGAACTAATTGGCTAGCGTAGACATAGCCAGTGATACCATAAAAAGTGCATTTCCCAGTGTAGTTTATTTCACTCATGGAACCAGGATAAGCTAAAGTAGCCAGAGCTCTCTTGCGCTGGTATAAGCTTCATGTACACTAAGGGTTTGCTAGTATAGCTACAAATTAGATCAAAATGTTTCAGACGTCCAAGGTCTGTCCATATGAACCTTCTCTCTTACCTTCATGGCCCCCTCTACTTGATTTGACCCATCACCACCATGTCTAGGCCCCTCACCAGCATTCAGGATTTATCGTCACAACACCCTGGTGAAATAGAACAGTGCATTTCCCATATCACAGAACTGATTTTCAGACATGCCAAGCTCAGCTAGCATGAGAGTGCTCAATACGTCTGAAAAAAATCAGGCCTTCAGTGACTTGCCCAAAATTCTCATGGCAAGTACAGGGCAGAACTAGGAACTGCTCTTGACTCTCCTGAGTCAAACTCTAGCACCTTAAACCCAAGATAATTCTTTCCCTCATGGAGCCAAACTGCAGCCTAAGTAACTTACTTTCAGCAGCATAGAGAGAATTCACATTATAGTTACATGGAACAAACATTTTCCCTAGAAGTGGCAGTGATCAAAAGATGTGAAAGGGAAACTATAATGAACTAATGTAATTCTTGAAAAAATATTTTTCCCCCCTCAGCAATTTTTCCTTAGCTAAGCAAAGTTTCTCTTCAGCTTCTAACAGTCCCATGGTGGTAAGGTTCTTCCCTTGCTTGCTATTTATTAATTATTATTAAGTTAGTTATATGCCTGTATCCTTACCCTGCCGTGATGGTGGCATTTGGGAAGGTGGAATGCTTCCTCTGGTTCAGACTTGAACCATGATCAAGCACACTGCTATAGGACACAATGCTGCTGGACCGTTCTTTTAAACAAGGGTCCTGGCTATTTATGTTTATTAAAAGCCCCATGGCATGTTTATTTTTTTTTATGATTAGAAGATAGGTATTTTTAACTTTCTGGCACATCATGGGATGCTCTAAAACCACATAATGCATGTGAGACTTGCAGCAGTGTGTTGCTCTGTACATTTTTTGGATATTAATTGTAGCAGGGTTTACCCTTGCATACATTTAAAAAAAAAAGACTTATTTTCTTATCCTCTTCAGAAAACAACCAAGCTAATTAGTACTGTTGGCATTCTGTGCTCAAGAACTCCTTGGGACAGAAATAGCCAGTTTTTCTATTCTCATCTTTCTGGACACTTCATTCATTGATGGTTTGAAGGCATAATACTAGATGGATGGATTGTGAAGAAAAGTGGGATTCCTGGCTCATTTGCATCTCAATGCCTTGAGGCTTCTTCCAGCTTGAATCTAAACCATAACAGTGCTGGTCTCTGAGTGAGCTCCACTCAGTAGGCATGGAGATCACTTGAAGACCAAGAAAGTATGGTCCCCAGTGCCCTTTCTTACTCTCCACAGGTTGAAATGTTGAGTCATGAGCAGTGGTGGGGTGCTGAGAGCTTATTTGGATACATAAAAAGTTCTTGCTGTTATAAATGACCCACAGAAGGGAATACATTCAGAGACACCTCGCTTCCAACTGTAGTCTTTCCTCCACTCTACCCTTTAATGACAAAGGAGAGTAGGCAAGGTTCTGTTGGCTCTCTGGACAGATTTAAGATTTTCTGGTGTGATAGGTTCCAGAGGGGTACCCATGTTAGTCTAGTTCAGCAAAACAAACAAGGAGTCCTGTGACACTTTTAAAGACTAACAAATTTATTTATTGCATGAGCTTTCATGGGAGAAAATCCCACTTTGTCAGATGCTTTAAGTTCCCCCATATTCAAAGCATCTGACGAAGTGGGATTTTCTCCCTCAAAAGCTTGTGTAATAAATAAATTTGTTAGTCTTTAAAAGTGCCACAGGACTCCTTGTTTGCTTTGTTCTGGTGTGATAGGCATCACTGTTAGAAATTATGAAAACACTGTTAGCCTTTAAATCAAGTTGAGGTCTGAGAGTGGCTAAGGGCTGTCACCAGTGGTGAAGGTGAACTGATCCTACTGTTAAAAAGGTAGTTCCTACATAGCCATTCTGGACCCATGCAGTAGGAGAGGAGAATAAGGAATGTTTCCCATTGTATGACTCATGGAACAGCTGCAGTTCCTCAACCCAGAGGCACCTAGCAATTGTTCCCACAGGATGCTCTAAAGGGGCTGTGGAGTGGCAGAGAGTAAACAAAGCTATGGCTCTGCAGAGCATTTTGTTACTCCCTTTACATGCTGGCGAGGTCTGGAAGGCCTGCAGAGAGTTGCCAGTGCTTCCTAGGTCAATGGGATATTACACTGTCTACGGCACAAGGCTGTATCAGATTAGTCCAGACTAGTCCTAGAAGTTTTACTGGGCTTTTGATCAAAATCACCTAAAAAAGCAGGTGTCACTTATTCCCAGCAACTTTATTAACTGATCAAACCATACAAATTCATAACTACAGAATACTAAGTAGACAGAAAAGGCAATGATTAAGTTAGATGGGTCAAATGGAACAGTGTTTGCTATGGAAAAGTAAAACAAAATACACTTAACAGCAGACAGGGATTCTGATATGACACACATGGTCACATACAATGCTTCATTAGTAACAGTACACACAGATATTCATTATGTGGAACTTCTCACAATGGCTGCCTCTTAATCCTCCTACTTCATCCCAGGAGACAAGTCAATTGGTCTTCTTCATTCTCTTACATAAATTCTTGTGCACACAACATCATCGGCACCAAAAGTCTTGAAAAGAAACCAAAATCAATCAGCAGAGATGCAACAGGCAAAACTTTCATAGATTCTTAAAGGAGTATATTAATTTTACCATAGTAGCTAGTGGGATAGCAGACATTCAATTTCCTGTGCTAAAATGTGACGGGGGGAAAAAAATTGCAGTGTTAACACATAGGCTTTGAAAGGGTGATATATTGGAGGTGGCTCTCTTTCCCAGACTCTTTCCCAGAATTTTGTTGGAAAGATAAATAACACAGAACCTCAGAATGTTTCTAGTTTCCTGGCATGCATTTGTGACTAGCAAAAGAAGCTGATCTGTACTGCAACTTTCATATTTGGTGGAAAAAACCCTCTCTGAGTGGCTTTGAAGGGTGCGATGCAGATCAGATTGATGGCTTGTAGAAGACTGCCTGCTCAGCTAACCAGTTCCTTAGTAAATGTAGTGCAGCTCCAGTGAGGTCAATGGACACGGCAGCCCTGCAGATAGAAATGCTCTTTTTTTACAGGTATAGTGTAGTCAGTGTCAGTGTGAATATCCTCACACTGTTGACCAGTGATCTGGACCTGAATCTCTCTCCTTTAAGGGTGAGATGGTAGCCTAGTCTCCTTGGCTATGTCTACACTTGGGGCGTGGCAGCTCAGGGCAATATCAGCTCTGAGCTTCCTACCACTGCTGGCAAGGGCCTTGGAGCCAGACTGGGCTCTGCGCCTCTTGCCGCGGAGGGTAGGAGCTGGCTCCTAGCCCCCACAGCCTGTGGCAAGGGGCTGGGGGCCCGATTGGGTTCCCAGCCCCTCTCTGCAGGCGGGGGGGGGTGGGTTGGCAGCCAGTTTCTACAGCCTGCAGAGAGGGGCTGGGAACCCGATCGGTCTCCCAGACCCCCTCTGCAAGTGGCAGGAGCTGGCTCCAAGACCCTGCCATCTGTTTCAAGGGGCTGGGATCTGGATCCAGCTCCCAGCTCCTCACCACACAGCAGGAGCCGGATTGGGCCTGTGGGGCGGTACCTTGGCCCTGGAGCCAGATCACACCCCATGGAGGGGGAAGGGGTGGGGCCCAAGCCCAGGGTATGTCTACTAACTTAAAGTCGACCTTGTGAAGTCAACTTAAAATAGGCCCCTAGTGTAGACATAGCCCTTGTGATGGCCCTCTGTTGAGTCTAGCAATAAACTTGCCAATTCTGCTGATTTCTGACATGGACACTTAATGCATTAAGAATCTGGCTGAGGCCAGACTCATTTACCATCACCAAAACGTCATCAGATAGCACCAACTTTTTTGATCACTGCACACACGAGAGTCACTGACTTAGAGATCAGGGAATCTATATTGTATAAGGAATCCCTTAAGACACCCAGTTTCCTTACCCCACTCCCAGTATTTGACCAGTTCATCAATCCTCCAGACACCAAGAGCTATTCCTGGTGTTACTTACCACTGATTTGAATGGAGTTACAGATAAAATACAAAGAATGAGTCCTATGGCACTTAAAGGCTAACAAATTTATTTATTGCATGAGCTTTCATGGGAGAAAATCCCACTTCGTCAGATGCTTCAAAGTCACGAAATACTGACAATAAAGAGTTCAAATGCAATATTCAGTGAGCCACACTGGTCATTCAGGAACCTAAACCTAGAGATTTTTCAGGACTACATTAGCAACTTATGGGAAAGGATCCTCAGCTGGTGTAGCCTGACATAGCTCCATTGAAGCCCGGTAACTGGGATCAGATCCAGTGTAATGAAGATTTAGCTGTGGTTTGCTTTTCAAAAAATAATTCCAATGCTTTTTGGTCCATCATCTCTTCAAAACATTGGGGGGGGGGCGCGACTAGAAACCACAAGTGGTGTTTTGTTTATTTTTAAGGTTTGTTGAAGAGAAAATCCTTATAATAGACTTTTTGAGGGGAAGCAGAAGGCTAGTGGGAGTGAAAAAGTTGATTTTATGTGTATAAAGAGCCTACATATAAACCTTTATGCCTTTTTAAAAAACCTAAACATCAAAATGGCTGGAAATGAACAGTTAAAGGATTCAGCCAGTTCGCAGTTGCCATATAATCCATCATTACTCACTAATATCCCACAGGATTTACACCATCTACCCTGCCTTAACTTGGCTTCCTAATATTATTTGCATAAATATACACACATGCCTGATAATTTCAGTAGGAGCTATGCCAAGGAAAGGAGTACAGGAACAGTGTCCTTGAGGGGTTTTGTTGCTGTGATGGTTTTAAGCAATTTGATTTTGATTGCAAGAGTTTTAAGAGAGGGAGGAGCCTTTGATTATGTTTGTACAGTGCCCAAGTGTAACAGGGCTCGAGCCTCTGGGTACTACTAGAATACAAAGAATAAATAACACAAACAGAGATAAAACTGAAAGCCAACTTTGTGCAGAGATACTCTCCAAGAGCTACAGGACAATGAAATATAGACTTCTGCCCCAGCTCCACATGCCAAGAGACCAAACCCATATTTGCACAGGATTTAAAAGAATGGTTGTTAATAGTCCCCTGTCAAGTGCTATACATTGACATAATGAGACTCTTCAAAGAGCTAGACATGATTCCTTCCCTGAAAACCGAGACTAGATTATGTGTTTTCTGAGATAGAAGAGCATGTTGCATTTTCAGCTCTGCTTTTTTATACATTATAAGTAAAGGTCTTATTTTTAAAACATGGGTACCTAAAGTTTGCCACTTAAAGCCACAGTTAGGCACGTAACTAAGTGGTCTGATTTCCAGCTCCTTTGAAAATAAAGCTACTTATTTAGGTGCTAAATGGGGATTGAAGTTGTTAGGTTTAGGCACTCATACTGGAATGGTTTGAAAAGCCACACATTTTAGCATAGCAGTGTTATTAATGAAACACCACTAAACCACTGCTGAGTCGAGAAAGCTATGTATTACAGGGACATACTCACTGCACTTCTTTTCTTTGTAGTTACACAGGATTTCACAGATATGTGTTAAGGACATAGCTGTATGTCCTGTACGCTGGTGAGCATTTAGTCTTGCGAAGAGTCCCATTAAAGTCAATAGGACTGATCATGTAAGTGCCCCTCAGCATAAGAATGGCACAATCAAGCCTTCAGTCAATTTAACATTCCACTCAACTCCAAAGCCAGATCTTGCAGCCCTTCCCTATATGTAATGCCTATTGAATTCAGCACGCAGCTGGACCATGAGATCAGTTCCTTAACAGAGAAACAAACTTGAAGAAGGAGCTACAGCTAGGCATCTGCACAGCATATAAATCCAATACTGCTACCACTTCATGAGCAGAACATCAGCGTCAGTGGTGATTCTATTGTTTTCGGAAAGGCAGGACTCAGTCTCTGTGATTCCAGTATGTTATCTGAACTAAAACCAAACAGACCAGTATAAACCTTATAATGCATGAGACCAGTAAAACATGTTATATAAACTGCACGTATTTGGCAGCTAGCAAAATCTCTGGAGCCTGAGCCTCACTGTGGTATATCCACAAGTGAACCGCTAGCAATTTGTTCATGGAAAAATTGGCAAGAAGCTCCATGATTGAAAATCCTTGTAATTTCTGAAGACTATCCTATCAGCATTTCTGAGCTCCAGTCACTGAACAAATCTGTATCTCAAGGGAACATTGTGCTTTAATTCAGCCCATTGTTAAAAGTCTGCTTTAAAAAAATCACACTCTAAAACAAAAATAAACAACCAGTCTGCATGGAGCTTTATTTATCAAATACTGTTTATAGTGAGAAACAAATGCAAATAAATTCTTCAACCACTGTGGATTCTTTGACTTTTAAGCTGAAATGGCTAAGCCAGAGATAAACCCACATTTAGGTGCAGATTCAGATGGAGGCTGATCAAACAATAAACTAATCTAATCTAACAATCCCCTAACCTGAAATTGATAAAAGATTTGGCTTTTTGGATAGTGGGTGGTTTGAAGAGAGTCCCTCCATCTGAATCTACCCCTAGTTTTGGTTCTAGATTGGAGAAGATGTGAAAAATCTTACCAGAACAGCAGATGTCATAAGATTTCCATGATGCAAGGGGCTAGAAATCAAGATAAACAGTCTGGCCTGTCTGTGGCTGAAATATCTAAAAGGCAGTTTGGAAAGAGTTCAGCACTGTCCAATCTGAAATCAATGCAAATGACAAAGGGTGGGATTTTCAAAAGTGTTTGTGTGAACTCAGCTGAGCACTATCACACACTGTAAATCAATAGGAATGGGACACCCTGTTCCCTTAGAAGCTTCTGAAATTCCCAATTCCTTCTCATTAGCCTGTCACCTGAACTTTCATCTAAAGTTAACTTAACCTGGGTCCAAACCAGCTTTTTAACCAGTCTCTTCCTTCCACCTAGCAGGTGAAATTTTGAAAGACAGAGCTATTATGTGAAACACAACGAGCCAGGAAACAGTTCTTTTAGATATAGCAGTGTAAAGACTGGACTTCAAGACTTCATAGTTTATAGTCACATATTCTGCCACTGCCCCATTGTATAACTCCAGGAGAGTCACAAAGCCTTTGTTTGTCTGACCTTCTCCATCCATAGAGTAGGGAGAAAACTCACCCTACAAAAATGCAATGAAGGTTGTTTGTAAAGTACCAGTGTAGATGCTGTATCTAAGTGTAATTTATTATAGTGTCTTATGATTATTATTTCTGAAATTAAAATATAAATTCCTAAACTTTGCCACAGTCTGTATCCAAATGGGATAGAAAACTCCATGCAAACACAGCCTGTGGCAGGCAACCAGGGTGAGGCCTGTCTGGCTTAGTTGTCAGAGCAGGCATCAGGAAGCAAAGTCTACGGTTAGAGCTGGAGTCAACAATTAGAAGCAGGAGACAAGGGTCCTAGAATCACAGAAACTAGAAGGGACCGTGAGAGGTCATCAAACCCAGTCCCCTGCACTCATGGCAGGAGCAAGTACCCTTTTAAACCATCCCTGACAGGTGCTTGTCTAACCTGCTCTTAAAAACTTCCAGTGATGGAGATTCCACAACCTGCCTAGGCAACTTATTCCAGTGGCTAATCACCTGATAGTCAGGAATTTTTAATATCCAAGCTAAGCCTCTCTTGGTATAATTTAAGCACATTGCTTCTTGTCCTATCATCAGCAGTTAAGGAGAACAATTTTTCTTCTTCCTCCTCATGACAACCTGTTAGGTACTTGAAAACTGTTATCATGTCACCTCTCAGTCTCTTCTTTTCAGACTAAACCAGTCCAGTTCTTTCCATCTTCCCTCATAAGTTAAGTGCTCCAGACCTCTAATAATTCATGTTGTTCTTCTCTGGACTTTCTCCAATTTGTCCACCTTTTTCTTGAAATGAGGCGCCCAGAACTGGACATACTACTTCAGTTGAGGCCTGGAAAAACTACAACAAAGAGGATTCGAGGCAGGGGCAGGACAGAGGCAAGGCTGGGTGCAAGTGCCCAGAAGCAGCAGAAACCAGGTAACACAGGAACAGGCACATGGTTAGGCACCAGCATTGAGCAGCCAGTAAGCTACTTACTGCCTGTCTTCAGAGCAGGCCTGCTGGCCCCTCCTCCTGCCAATCAGGTTGCTAGGCCAATCAGCCAGTAGCTGCTCGCCATCTGTAGTGAGGAAGCTGCCTGGAGCCTAGTTCCACTGCAGCCCCCGATTCCTGGCAGAATGGGATAATCCATCAAGTCATGCTCTGCGGTTTCCCCAAAGATCTGATCCACAACCAGCACCCATGAACTGGCCCCACCTTGACAACAATGGTCATTAGCTCAAGCCCCCAGCACTTCAGTAGAGAGACTTCCACATGTAACCCATCTTCTTCATAGATTCGTAGACTCTCAGGTCAGCAGAGACCATTGTGTTCATTTGATCTGACCAAACTTCTCCAGATCACTTCGTTTTTGAACCAGAGCATATCTTCTGCAAAGCCTCCAATCTTGATTTAAAAATTGCCAGTGGTGGAGATACTACCACAGCTGTTATTAGAATGTTCCAAGTGTTAATTACCCCCACAGTTAAAATATATATACCCTTTTTTCCACTCTAAATTAGTCTAGTACCAATTTCCAGCTACTGGATTTTGTTATAAAACTGTCTGCTAGATGGACGAGCCCATAATCAAATAGTTTCCCCTATGATGGCACTTAAAGACTGTGGTCACACTGCTCCAGTGGAGGACACAGCCCTAGAGAAACTCAAGTCATGCCCACCTCAGGCAATTCCTTCCAGGAGACCAGGGTCTCCACACGTCTCCAGGAAAGCAGTGGGCCTTCCTACAGGTTCCAGTTGTTCCTCATGTTTCTGCCTCTCCCTGTCTGATGCAGTATGCCAACTCAGCTGACCCACGGGAAGGAAGCCTGACTGCACCATGTGACTGACAAATCAGGGGGCTGGGGGCATGTGACCCCACATTCTTCCCCAACACACCAGCTCAGCATCACCCCTCCTGTTTTGCCCCTGGGCAGAACAGTTTTTCAGTTTTTCTCTTTGTTCACATAAATAGATAGTGCTCCTTCAGTCTCTCTGGGTCACTCACATCTGTGTCTCATCCTTTGCTCAGTCAGTCTCACGGCTGTTCTCTGAACACTCTCCAATTTATCAACATCCTTCTTGAATTGAGGACAGCAGAACTGGAGTGGTTACACCACTGCCAAAGAGAGAGGCAAAATAACTTTGCTCCTGCTGTAGATTCCATTTTTATTCATTCAAAGATTTCATTAGCCCTTCTGACATGAGGATCACACCAGAAGCTCAAGTTCAGCTGTTTATCTCTATGACCGCCAAATATTTCTCAGAATCACAGCTTCACAGGATGGGATCCCCCATCTTGTAACTATTGTCTACATTCTTCATTCCTAGACACATGCCTTTACACTTGCCTGTAATAAAAGGCATCTCATTTGCTTGTGCCCAAGCTTTAATTGAGCCAAAGCACTGTATATCAATGACCTGTCCTCTTTATTATTTAGCATTTATAATATCCCATAAAAACAATGCTCAGGACCTCTCAGCATCAGGCCATCTAAGTTAAGCCACCCAAGTCTGAAAATCATCAGCTTGTGTAACTTGTCCAATGTCACAAAGCAGGTGACTAAGGCAAGACTAGAAGCCAGTTCTTCAGACTCTTGGTCTAGTAGTCTATCCAATGGATGACACTGTCTCCTAACTTGTATCACTAACTGCCTATATCAGACAGTCCAAGGTATTATAGCCAGGTTAATATTAAAATAATGTTTTTGGTATCTCCAGAACTTAAATGTGTTTGGGTATTGGTTTCCGGTCTTTATCTTGCTTTTATTGAGGCCAATGGCAAAATCTGCCCTCAGTTCAATGAAAGCAACAGTGCTTAATTTGTAATGAAAGAAGTGTCAGAGCTCAAGTAATTTTTTTTAAAAACTTTTATAACTGAGGCAGTAAGCCCAGAAGTGCTAGGGCTATGAACTGTCAAGCCCCAAGGTACCAGGGCTCAGCCCTGGCAAGTGCCAGCACATATTAAACACTGGGGAGCAGACCCTCAACTTGATTACTTAAGATCATATTATCATTATTATTATTATTATTATTGGATGCATTAAACTTTTAAGTGGTTTAATTCTGTTCAAAACAAGGCTTAAATGCACACAGGTGCTTTGGCACTCAGCTCTGCAATAGCTTCTTCAGTTTATGCTTGAACCTTCTTACCTGCTGCATTTAATTTCCAAATCCAGAAATATAATTTAAAAATGTTCACTTATTCATCTATGCTCCACAGTTCACCAGGCTTAATCAACTATGGCATGATTTTTCCAAGGAGAGGAAGGGGAATGGAAACCATGCCTCAGACTCCTCCAACTTCTGATCTTTGACCCTTCCTATAATTGAATCTGAGAACCCTTGTGTGACATGTGAACTGTGCAAAATTTTGTTGGAAGCTCTTTTTATAAAGCCAGGCTTCAAAAATCATCTAGTAGGTAGCATTCACACTAAAATTATGAGGGGCTGAGCAGTCATGAGAGCAGCAATACTGAAAAGATAGAGGATACATTAACATTTGAAGGCAGCAGCCTTTAGTTTTTGGTAAGAGCAGACCCTTTGTCCCTCCTAATTTGCACAAGTGATTGACAGGTCATTAATGTCATAGTAAACATGCAACATCAGCAAAAAAATAATAGATTTACAATGAAAGAGTAAGAAAAAAAGACTATTTTAAAATAACCTCAACCATTAATCTTCATTTGTAGACCTGAACATGAAATACATATGCTGGGTTGGATTGATCCTGATTACTTTAATATAAATCCGGAGTAACTCCAGTGGATGGAGTTCTGTTGTAAATAAAATTGGAATCTGGCCCTGTATATGTATTCTAAACTTCATGTTAAGCAAAATTAAGGATACTCACAGGGTAAGAAAACTCAACTTTGACATCATTCACGTTCTCATTTGTTCATGCATGCCACATAATCATTTCTATCTGCTTTTATTAAAAAGAATTTCAAAACTGAAGTTTTTCAATATTTATTAAAAAAGCAAAACCAAAACCAAACCACTTTCCCCCACAGAATCCTAACGTTTATGAGCAAGCCTGCACAAATTAATGTGTGATGGAGAATAATAATGGTATTAAATCTGAAGGCTCCATTGTCATACTTCCAATGGGATTAATATAAATAATAGTAGGATAAAAGCTTCTTTAAAACTCTTTTTAAAATCATTAACGTGACGTTTTACAAAAGAGGGGCCTGATCTTGCGTCCGTAGCCATTGGGGCCTAGACAAATATGATTCATTCTCAATATACCAAAATCACCTTTTTCCAAGTTAAGATAAGCAAAGATGTTTTGAGGAGAAGCCAAAACACAGATGGTGAAATGATGCTGTAACTGAACTGTCTCTGCTTGTAGGATCAGGCACCTGCCCTGCATGACTCATACAATACACCATTGGTTCTGTTCCATGCAAGGCAGCTGTCCCAGCTGTAGAGATCCCAATGCGCATAGGAGTGGGGCTTCCCTCAGCTCATCTCTGGAGCCTGCCTCTGCCAAAATGGGGGTTGGGTAAACTGGCTGGGAAGCTCTGGGAAGGTACAGGAGGAGAAGGTGTTTCTTGAAGACGAGGGAAGACCTGAGAAGGAGCTTGGAGCTGGGAAACATTAAACTTAAATCAGTGCTTATAGAAAACTGGTCCTCCGTGAATTTCAGCTCCTGGTGCCTTCCAGAGAGAGAGCCTTACTTTTGTCTATCACGATGCCAGGCCTGTGGAGGTAAAACTAAACGTAGGCCCCAGGAAACACACCAGTTTCCAAAGGGACAGCTGTGTTAGTCTAGTCCAGCAACAAAACAAACAAACAAAAAAACCCAACCAAACAAAAACAAACCCAAGGAGTCGTGTGGCACTTAAAGATTAACAGATTTATTTTTTGCATGAGTTTTCATGGGAGAAAATCCCACTTTGTCAGATGCTTCAAAGATGTGGACGAAGGGAGATTTTCTCCCATGAAAGCCTAGGAAATTCCGCAAACACAGGAGTAAGTTGAGTGAAGTCTTTGTTCACTGGCGTAAGGAGGGTAACAGACAACCCGATTCCTGAATTATACCAGGGCTGAGAGCCAGTAATTCAGGAAGGATCCCCTGTGCCTCCCAGATGAGAAGAGAAAGGTCCCTCTCCCTATTCTCAACTTGTTCCATTCTTGTGGCTGACAGCTGTGATACCTAGTCAGCTCAAAGGACAATCAATCAATCAATCAAATCATAGGGCTGGAAGGGACCTCATGAGATCATCGAGTCCAACCCCATGGGAATTGAACCCAGGACCTTCTGCATGTTAAGCAGAGGTGCTAGCCACTACACTATTTGCAGGACAAGATGGTCAATTTTCATCCTGTTAAGAGTGATTACATTTTAATGGCCCCATGATGAGAGTACATGTCCTTGGGGTCATAAAGTGAGAGGCTGCAGCCAAGAAAACTCAGTACTCATCTCTCTTATCCCTTCCCTTTCCTTGAAGAGAAGTCTTGCCTGCGCACCAACCATCCCAGCTTCTAAGCAGGAGACAACAATCCCACATACACCCAGCAATGCACCCAGGTAGTGGGCTAGTGGCTCCCCACTAGTGCAAAGGAACCACTCCATCCCAAGTGTGCTAAACAACTTTGATTCAAGTTCCAAAGGAGCAGCCCATTCCAAGTGTTGAAGCAGCGACTTAAAAAGGATTTTGGGGTTGCGTCACATAATCAGCTGCATATAAACTCCCAGTGTGACGTTGCCGCCAAAAGCGCTAATGAGATTCCTGGAAAGGTAACCAGGGGAATATCAATTAGAAGTAAGGAAATTACACTGTTCTGTATTTGGCACTCATGCAAACACTACTGGAATACTATGGCCAGTTCTGGTGCCCACAGTTTAGCGAAGATACTGATAAACTGGAGAGGGCTCAGCAAAAGCCCCCAGACTGATTGAAGGAGACTCACCTTACAGTGATAAACTAAACAGACTGAGCTCCTTGCATCTAACACAAAGTTAAGGGTGACTGTATCATGATCTATAAGCAGGTCTGAAGGGGGAAGGAGACCAAAGCCCACAGGTAAGTGACAATATGGGAGACAAGGGGGAAGGGATGGAACTTGGGGAGTGCTAGGGCTGTAACTCCAGGGATAGAAGAGAGGGTAGTTGGAACATGCAGGGGGAATCAAATAATCATCTTAGGTGCTCTAATGAAGCCCTAATACCTGAGGCAAGTAGGGGAGATCAACACCAAGAGAAAATGCAGGGAGGTAGATACAATAGAATTGAAAACCAAAATGGGAAAGTAGGGCAATCGGCCTGGTATCTTAAGTCCCTATACACAAATGCGAGGAGCCTGGGAAACAAGCAGGAAGAATTGGTAGTACTGGTGCAGACAAAGAACTATGATATAATTGGGATAACAGAGATGTGGTGGGATAGTTTGCATGACTGGAGTTCTGCAATGGATGGGTATAAACTGTTCAGGAAGGACAGGCAGGGAAGAAGAGGGGGAGGAGTAGCACTATATGTAAAGGAGCTCTATGACTGCTCAGAGCTTCATTATGAAAGTGGAAACAAGCCAGTTGAAAGCCTATGGCTTAAGTTTAGAGGGGAGGGCAACAAGGGGGATGTCGTCGTAGGTGTCTGCTATAGACCACCAGATCAGAAGGAGGAGGTGGATGAGGCATTCTATGGACAACTGGCAGAAGTTTCTAGATCACAGGCCCTGGTTCTCATGGGGGACTTCAATTACCCTGACATCTGCTGGGAGGCCAATACAGCAGTGCACAGGCAATCCAGGGAGTTTTTGGAGAGTGTTGAGGACAACTTCCTGGTACAAATGCTGGAGCAACCAACTAGGGGCCTTGCACCTCTCGAGCTGCTGCTCACAAACAGAGAAGAATTGATCAGGCAAGTAGAAGTGAATGGTAACCTGGGTAGCAGTGACCATGAGATGATTGAGTTCAAGATGCTGATTAAAGGAAAGAAGGAAAGAAACAAAATGCAGACCCCGGACTTCAGAAAAGCAGATTTTGGCTCCCTCATGGAACTGATGGGCAGGATCCCTTGGGAGGCTGATCTGAAGGGGAAATGTGTCCAAGAGTGTTGGCTGCATTTTAAAGAAACCCTTCTAAGGGCACAGGAAGATACCATTCTGATAAAGAGAAAGTATAGCAAATGTGGAAGGCGCCCAGAGTGGCTTAACAGAGAGCTCTGCACTGAGCAGAAGCATAAAAAGGAAGCTTACAGGAAGTGGAAGCTAGGACAGATGACTAAGGAGGCATACAAAGACATTGCTCGGGACTGCAGGGATAAAATCAGGAAGGCCAAAGGACAATTGGAGTTGCGGCTAGCAAGGGATGTGAAGGATAACAGGAAGGGGTTCCACAAGTATATCAATAAGAGGATCAGGGATGGTGTACGTCCCTTACTGAATGGGGCAGGTATCCTTGTGACAGAGGATGAGGAAAAAGCTGAAGAGCTCAATGCTTTTTTTACTTCAGTTTTCACAGGCAGGGTCAGCTCCCAGCCCACTACACTAGGTACGGTAGATTGGAGAGAAGAAGAGAGGCCCTTGGTGACAGAAGGTCAGGTTAGGGACTACTTAAAGAAGCTGGATGTGCGCAAGTCCATGGGGCCGGATGAACTGCATTCAAGGGTGCTGAGGAAGCTGGCTGATGAGATAGCAGTACCGTTGGCCATTATCTTTGAAAACTCATGGCGAATGGGGGAGGTGCCAGATGACTGGAAAAAAGCAAATATAGTGCCTATCTTCAAGAAAGGGAAAAAGGAGGATCCAGGGAATTACAGACCTGTCAGCCTCACCTCAATCCCTGGAAAAATCATGGAGCAAGATCTCAAAGAATCCATCCTGAAACACTTGGAGGAAAATAGAGTGATCAGGAACAGTCAGCATGGATTCACCAGGGGTAAATCATGCCTGTGACCAACCTCATTGCCTTCTATGAGATGACTGCATTTGTGGATGTGGGAAGAGCCATTGATGTGATATACCTCAACTTTAGCAAGGCTTTTGATACAGTTTCCCACAGCATTCTCATTGGCAACTTAAGGAAGTACGGGTTGGATGCGTGGACTGTAAGATGGATAGAAAACTGGCTAGATCAACGGTTTTGGTGTGTAGGAATCAATGGCTCCATGTCAAGTTGGCAACCAATAATGAGTGGTGTGCCCCAGGGGTCGGTCTTGGGGCCAGTTCTGTTCAACATTTTCATTAATGATCTGGATGATGGGACAGATTGCACACTTAGTAAGGTTGCGGATCACACCAAGCTGGGGGGAATGGTAGACACCCTGGAGGGCAGGGACAGGATTCAGGGAGACCTAGACAAATTGGAGCAGTGGGCCAGTAGAAGTCTCATGAGGTTCAACAAGGACAAGTGCAAAATCCTGCACTTGGGATGGAAAAACCCCATGTACTGCTACAGGCTGGGGAGTGATCAGCTAAGTAGCAGCACTGGAGAAAAGGACCTGGGAGTCATGGTGGATGGGAAGCTGGATATGAGTCAGCAGTGTGCACTTGCTGCCAAAAAGGCCAATGGCATACTGGGCTGCATCAGAAGAAGTGTTGCCAGCAGATCGAGGGATGTGATCGTTCCCTTCTATTCTGCACCGGTGAGGCCACATCTGGAATGCTGTGTCCAGTTTTGGGCTCCCCACTATAAAAAGGACATGGACAAATTAGAGAGAGTCCAGCGGAGGGCAACAAAAAAGATCAAAGGGCTTGAGCTCAAGCCCTAGGAAGAAGGACTGAAGGAGCTAGGCTTATTTAGCCTGCAGAAGAGAAGACTGAGGGGGGATTTGACAGCAACCTTCAGCTACTTGAAGGGTTGCTCCAAGGAGGATGGAGCTCGACTGTTCTCAGTAACAGAGGACAGAATGAGGAGCAATGGTTTCAAATTACAGCTGGGGAGGTCCAGGCTCGATATTAGGAAAAACTGTCTTACTAGGCGAGTGGTGAAGCATTGGAATAAGCTACCTAGGGAGGTGGTGGAATCTCCATCTTTGGAGTTTAAGGCCCAGCTGGACAAAACCCTGGCTGGGATAATCTAGTGGGAGTGGTCCTGCTTTTTTGGCAGGGGGTTGGACTAGATGACCTCGTGGGGTCCCTTCCAACCCTATGATTCTATGATTCTGTGATACCTAGACAAGGAGCAAGAAATTTGAAAATAGAAAGCTCATCAACCTAGTAAACAAAGATACAACAAGATGCAGTGGCTGAAAGCTGAAGCTAGACAAATTCAGACTGGAAATAAAGTGGACATTTTAACAGTTGGGGTAATTAACCAATGGAACAACTTACCAAGGGCTGAGGTGAATTCTTCCTCACTAGAATTTTTAAATCAAGATTAGATGTATTTCTAAAAAAATAAGTTCTAGTTCAGTGGTTTTCAACCCTTCTCCGAAGGTGGAAGGTCCCAGAACTTGACTCCATCCTAAGCTTAAAGATTTACACAGCAATTTTTAGTCCTAGAGCCCAAGCCCTGCAAACCCAACTCAGTTGACACAGTCAGCTACATCTGTGCTACACATCTTTGATCCCTGTGTAGACACCCTACACTGACTCAGGTGGAGGGTATACAGTTCCAGATACATGGGACAGAACTGCACAACCACTTCAACCCAAGCGTGGATTGTTGCAGAGGAGCAGACAGAGGGAAAGCAAACACTGAAAATGCAGATTGACCAGAGCTGGCTATGGGTAGATCCGAGCTCAGACATAAGGAAGAGTGAGTCTATGGAATCTTGAAGACAGGGCAATTCTGAATGACATTCAGAAATGAACAGGGATTCAGAGGTGACAGAGAATGGGGTGATGTGTTCCTGTTAATCAGAGGGAGGTTAGATAGTGCTAACAGTATTCTAGGCACTCCTTTGTCACATGCCACATCATAAGCAACTTATTACACATGTATATAAAAAGGAAGAGGAAAAGGTAAATTTTCAGGTAAATCAAAGCAGGCAGTTCTTAAGAAATTAGGTCAAATTCTCTGATCTCACACTGAGAAAATCTGCAATGACTTAACTGAAATCATTGGAGTTGCTCTCCATTTATAGAGCTGGATTTGGCCCATTATGGTTATTTTATTTGTTAAAACAGTAAAAACATGGAATGTTTTGGTAAGTTATTTCAGAGCAACAATTTAAAAAAAACTTTGGTTGTGAATTGTACTGAACAGGGTTAGGAGCATCATAGCTTTCAGATGAATTTAATATAAAGCAGCATGTTTCACAACAATTTATGGAAAAAAGGAACAGTCATGTAACAAAGCAGCAAAACCTATTACTACAATGTATGCATCAGAAAGGTGAAAGGTTCTTACCAAAATCAGCTCATCGTTAGCTAATTCCCGAGTCCAATATGTTTTAGGGCCATCTCCCTCAATAAGAGTTTGTTTGCAATAGATCTTGTTTTCATTCTCCCAAGTGGCTAAACTCTGCAGGCAAGAAAACCATTAGTAACATTAATTATATTCCCTGGCAGCTTGAGGCAGGGAGACAACAATGAAACACTACAAAGAATAATTGCTGCAGTAAAAGAGCAACACATGGTAGATAATAGCAAGGGAGAAAGACCTATTAACAAAAAGTGGTAAAAATCAAAAAGAAGCTTGAGGATGACTGTTTTGGAAATATATACATATTACCAACAAGCATAATCACAGATTTGACTTCTCAGTGTAGCTCTGCATTTATTTCGTGCATCCAAATTAAAAAGTGCTTTAATTCTCATAAAAATTCTTCTAACAATCTTAATGGAGAGAAGCTTCATTTATTAACATGTAATAACCTGGCATCTTTGTAAAGATATGACTTGATCTGACATGTTACTTACCACCTCACAGCATAAAGAGCTATAATCACATGTAATATTTTACAATCATATATAATACAGATTTTGCCACTTATAATGGTTATTCTGTATGCCACTGTCTCAGCTTATTTCTACGTTTAACACATGGTTTTATAAAGTCCGAGTACATAACAACTAAATTAAAGTAGTAGTGCTAGAATGTGTGTGTTTGGGGATTTTTAAAAAAAAATTAAGGTGAGAGTCTGGACACTGAAATACACTAGGTCATTTTTAGAGCACTGGGAATTATTACTATCAAGCCATTTGGAGTGAGAAATCATGGAACTTTATACTGTTTTAACAAGCAGGCAAGCACAGGTTTTCCATTGCTTGTCCTCCTAGTGTTGAATTATTACTCCACAGTGTAGTGGAACAGCTGTGCAGAAGGATGCCCCATAATGAATGTACAAGTAACCGCCTTCCAACTTGCACATGGGAGACATTCATTAGTCTGTGATTATAAAAAAAAATTAAAGTCAACACTTGCCTGACTTTCCAAAGCAAAAAACCCCCCAAACCTCTACTTTGATATAAAAATTGGCCATTCCCTTTATGTAAAAAAGAATGATTCTGTCAAAATGATAGCCTTTGGAAGCTAGTGTGACAAAGCTACACATGTCATGCTTTTCATTCCCTATTTATTCATGTGAACAATAGATGAAGTCCAACGAAAAAATAAAACCTTCTTTTCCTATAAAGTCTTTCAGAATCCATAAATATTCAGCTGTTTTGTCAGGTATTGCAAAATATATTTTGACATGTTATTCCCCCCCATCTCTTTATCATAACTGCAGCTTAATTTTATGTTGAGCTCAGCAATTCACTCAGATTTTCACACATGGAAAAAATTACATCATAAAACACATTTTAAAAATTTTGCTCAGTTTCAATACAGACAGTGATAATCAACTTTTATTGAGAGAAAGAAATGAACAAAACCAGTAAGATATTTCTTCAATTTGCTTTTTACGCTATATACTTTGTTCATTCTAGATATTCAGCGGTATGTTCAGTATCTCCCAGGATCAAGTTCCCAGTTATACCAGTTTAAATCCAGAGTGTTTATACTAAACTCGATGAAGTTACTCTGGACCAACATTAATGCACATTAACTCAGAAATTGGTTTTAGGATGATCAGAAATTATATTTTTACTACTGGGATATCTGCTACTATTTTGCCTTTTAAAAATAATAGTCTTTCTTTGGGGATATATTCTCATATGTTTTCTCATGCAGAGTAAGGCATATCTCACTAGGTGGTTTCACTGATATCTATGACACTATTCACACTGAGTAGCACCTTGATTTATGACAGTGTCACTGATATCAGTGGAACTACTTGTAGAGTAAGGTGCTGCTCAGTACAAGTAAAGGATACCAGAACTTGGTCCTTTGTAATCTTTTTGCATACAGCCCTCTCCTCCCACCACAGAGGCCCCCATTCTCTATTTCCCTCTATTTTGTGTATTCCTATCACTCTAAGTGTACAGTGCTACTAACTCAGAATGTGGCTTCATACACTCACTTTCCACAAGTATAAATGACTATACCAGGTACAGAGCAATGGAAACATCAGGCCCAGAGTGTCTCATCAGAGCAATATGTAAAAAGAAAAGAAAAGAAAAATAACCCAAACCAAACAGATGAGGCATCTCAAAGATAACATTGAACAGAATGGTAAAATCACAATAGACAGCCATTGAAGTTTAAATCCATAAAATTAAGAATCACAATGCAATATTAGATCAAAAATACAAGCAATTAATAGCCAAGCAAAAATGTTAAGGCATATCTTTGAACTAGTATAAAAGGATTTCAGGATGGAGCAAAAAACATCTTGTAATTCTATTTTGAGACTTAGGCTGTTTTGTTTAAAAACAGAAGTTATAAGCAAGTTTGCACATTACTTTGAAGGCAAAGATCTTAGTTGCTCATCCACAGTCTGTTATCATAACAGTCAGAAATCAAGGAACTTCTTTCACTGATAGAGACATGTTAAAAAGAAAGGAAGGAAAAGCACAGAGAAAACAAATTTCTGCATGTGAGGGCTAGAGAGAAGACTTGTGTAAAATCATCTTGAGCTCTTACTTCAGAACCTGATATTTTCTGCTGCTTTTAATTTTAGTTATTAACCAAACCCTCTTGAGGAGCAACGCCAAACTGAGGAATATTCCCAGTGCAAAGACCAAACCCTGCACATCAGGGATGGATGAGGCAGAGAGGACAGAGTCAATGAGTAGGTGGTAATGCCATTATCTTGAGCCAGTGGAAATGTCTTTATTTGCCTCATATGTAAAATTTTACAGAGTTATTCGAGAAATCCACTGGAGGGCAAAGGGCTTTGCCTAGGACAGGGGAGAATCTGTTCTGTGGTTGGATCACACCTCTAGTTCATTGTGTTCTAGTCAGACTCTAACGTCACTTTCCTCACCAGCCAAAGATGTATGTGTACACCAGTGGTTTTTGTTCAGTGTGCCATGAGAACTGTCAAAGTGTGCCATGGAATTTTGTACAAAGGTAATGAGAATCAATGTAAAACAAACATTGTTTCATCTTAAATGATATTATATCCAACCAAAATTACAACTCATTTAACTCATGAAAAGTAACCATCAAATTAAAAGCAAGGTATCAGTCATTTCCAAAACATAATACTAAATGCGGGTGGCCAAAGGACAAAATTGTTATGATATGTATTTTTTATCAGTGGATTTGAAACATTAATGCATTTGATCTTCCTTTAGCTTGTTGTATTTACTATATTGCAAACCTCTCTGAAAAGACCATAACCACAGTAAATATAAGTAAATGTGACATTTATGAGCAATCAATTCAGTTGAAAAAAGCGGATGCGCCATAGAATTGTTTATCTCCTTGAACTATGCTGTTACTGAAAAGGCTGGGAAACACTAGTGTGTACATGTATGTGTACACACACACACGTACACACACACACACACATCCTCTCCCATTCCTTGCATTTTCTGCCACTCACACTGTAAACACACACACACACACACTCTCTCTTCCCTCTCTCACCCTGCATTTTCTGCTACTCACACTGTACACAGTTATCCCTCTCTCTTACCCTGCATTTTCTGCCATTCACACACACACACACACACACACACACACACACACACACACACACAC
>ML681967.1:7062979-7177958 GCA_007922195.1 Podocnemis expansa | reverse complement strand
ACACACACACACACACACACACACACACACACACACACACACACACAGAGTTATCCCTGTCCCTTACATTGCATTTTCTATCCTCCCCACATACAGAGTTATCCCTCTCCCTTACCCTGCATTTTCTGCCATTCACACTGCACGTACCCACGCTTATCCTTCTCTCTCACCCAGCATTTTCTGCCATCTACACTATGGATACACACACTGTACATGCACTGTGTGTACACACATATGCACATACTGTTCATCCACTGTGTGTACACACACACACAGATCCCCCTCTTACCCTTCATTTTCTGCCATCTACATTATGGACACACACACTGTATGTGCACTGTTTGTACACACTTGCGCACACGCTGTTCATCCACTGTGTGTACAGAGACACATACACACCCAGACAGACCCCCCTCTCTGGCACCCTGCATTTTCTGCCATCCACACTGTGACCACACACTGTACATCGACTGCGTGCACACAAACACACACGGCTCCCCTCTCCCTTACCCTGCATTTTCTGCCATCCACAGTCTCCTCCTCGAAGCTCTCCCCCACAGTGAAGTTGATCTCGGTGGTGCGGACGGTGGTGGAAGTTTTGATGTAGAACCGGTCCCCATCCTGCCGGATCTCCACGTGCGGCTTGGAGGCGGCGGCCACGGCCACTTTCCTGAGCATGGCGTTGACACCTGGGCGGCGGGGAGAGGAGAGGAGGCAGAGCGGTGACCGACCGGCCGGGGGGGCGCCGGGCCCTGTGCCCCGGAGCGGCAATGGCTGGAGCCGGGCGGCCCCCCGCGCCCCATACCCAGCGCCCCCCTTACCCAGCGCCTTCAGGAGCTCGTCGAAGTTCTCGCTGCTCTTCATCTTCCAGGTGCCGGCGAAGTTGGGCATGGCGGCGGCGGCGGCGGCTGGACGGAGCGACCCGGACTCTGGCTGCTCGGCTGCGGCGCTGGCACCTTGTGAGCGGGGCGGACCGAGGCGCGGCTGCCGGAGCCGCTCACCCCCGCCCCCCGGGCCGCTCCCACCTCGCCCCCCCGCCATCCGTCATCCCGCCAGACAGCCGCCCCCGGGCCGGGAGGAGTCCGCGCTCCCCACAGCTCCGCAGCGCCCCCTCGGGGAAGGGCCCTTTGCCCCGCAGGCGACGGCCGGACTCGCACGTGGGCCACCGGGAGGCCCCTGCCCTGGCGCTGCCCCGGGGTCTCCGGCCCTGGAGCCTCGGCACCCATAGGGGCCTTGGACTTCCCAACCCAGCTAATCACAAGCGAATATTAACAGGTGAAAAACCCTCAGAAAACCTCAAACCAAATCGACCCCCCCCACACACACGCACCTGCTTCCCCAGGACTTGAAATCGGGGGGTGCTCACTAAATTGGCATCACACTGTTACTAGCTGACAACTGGGGGGGTGTTGGGAAATTCAGGGGGGTATTAGGAAATCCCTGCCCCCATTTCTGTTTGTTGGGTTGCTTGGTTTGAGGGAGAGACAAAGAAATTCAGTTTCAGTTCTGCACAGGTTTCTTCTCCCAGGTGTTACAGTTGCCCCCAAATGGAAGAAAAATCATTATTCACTGGGATGTAAATCAAACCCCATACCGTTTGTGAGCCTGTATCAATCATCTCTTCTACCCATCTAACCTACCTAGTTAGAGAAGGGGAGAAACAGAAATCAATCCACCACTCACTGCTACAATGTGTCTCCGTATGACTTCCTGCAGCTTTGGAAATGGGAGGGCATGATCTGAAGAACTGGAAATCAGTCCTGTTGCATCAGAAACTGCAGTGCCCATTTCAGTCACAAATTGTGAATAAAACCACGGGACAGGCTATTTCCCATATATTGGCAAGTGAGGTGAATTTGTTAGGTTTGAAAGCTATCTATGCAGCATTCAGCGTCTTGAGAGCTTCACGCATTCCTTCTACATTGCCACTGCTTTTTAATCCCTCCATTTCCTAGGTATCAGAAAACAAAACAACAAGAAAAATTATTTCTTTTTCCTACTAGAGCTTCCAGGGGTTGGCAACTCAGAAGAAGAGTCATTTTAAAAAATTCCTTCAATAACCAAGTTCAAGTGTTTTGGGAGCCACAATGGGTGTCGCCTCCTGGTGAGGGGATCTGGGCAAGGGCACCTGACACAGGGTCCCCTGGTAGGAGGAAAAGGGATGCCTGTAGGGAGGAGCAGGGCCCCTACTGGGTCCCTAGGTGGCAGGGGGAGCCTGGAGCCACCTAGAGACGTTAGAGTAAAAGATATTAGCTCGACCACCTTGTCTCATAAGTAAAAGGAGCAGGATTTGACTGAACACTTTTAAGAGTCTCTTTCCGTAAAAAATACATTCTAATAATGCAGGAATGGCTTGAGTTTGACCCACATTTATGCCTGATGCAGTTTAACTATGCAAACAAGTTGGCTGAACCAGTTTTATGGCACACTCACAGCCAATCTTCACTGGTCTGGTTGATTCTGGAAAATCCAAATAATACGTGGGATATGTATTTGGAGTACTTCAAAATAAATGTCCATAACCGGACAAATGTCTAGATATGGGAAGTCATCAGTCACGGACTGGGCCTGATCTTCCAGGCCCTCCTCAGGTGAAACTTAGGGGAGTTTGACCCAAGAAGGGACTACTGCAAGGTAGGGACTGAATAAGTGTCTATCTGCATTTGCTCACTTTTCTATAGATACTTTCTAGATGTAAAAAAAGCAAGGAGTCTTGTGGCACTTAAAGACTAACAGATTTATTTATCTCATGAACTTTCGTAGGAGAAAATTTCACTTCATCAGACACGAAGAGGGATTTTCGCCCACGAAAGCTCATGCGATAAATAAATCTGTTAGTCTTTAAGTGCTACAAGACTCCTTGCTTTTTTTGCTTTTACTAGACTAACATGGCTGCCCCTCTGGAACTTTTCTAGATGTAATTTCTTTAATTTCTTCTAAGAATGGAAGTTGGTAGTACTGGTTGATGCTTTTGGCCAAAATATTTTTTTTCAATGGCAGCTAATGTTTTCATTAGGATGTAAGTTTTTGTGAGCAATGTCCATTTATGATTATTGTTTTAAGCTTTTATAATTTTTTTTCTTCTCTGTTTTTGGCAACAACCAAAATTTTGGACAAAACCTCAAAAAGTTAGTTTTCCAATGAAAACAAAAACACCTGAAGAAAAATTTCAATTTTTTTTCTCATTTTTGACTTCTTTCAGTGGGGGGTGGTGTGAAGAAGGGGGATACAAAGCATTTCCTGAGCAGCTCTAGCAAGCAGGTTTTTCTCCTCTGTAGGCTAGGTTGCAGATCCACTAGGAGATCTAGCAGATTCCCAGGAACCTGAGCAGAAGAATCATAAAATCATAGACTATTAGGCCTGAAAGTGACCTCATGAGGTCATCTAGTCCAACACTCTGCTAAAAGCAGGACTACTCCCTCATCTGTCAACTCCAGGACCCTGGCTGCGTGGCTCCATTCTAACATGATCCAGCCTCCCTTTCAGGATTCACAATCACACAACTGCATATGAGAACTACAAGATTGCTCACATTTTTCAGTGTTTGCAGGACTAGGGCCTTACCTGGTAGATAAAAGGCATGTGTAGCTTTCACTTAAGCTGGTAGGAATCACCCACAGTCGTCTAAGTGCAGAAACTGCCCATGAAACTTTTGTGGGGGGAAGCAGAGGGTGTCTTTGTCTTTAGAGGGGAGTTTAATTTCCATGTCCATTCATTCCTTTGCTTTTGTGCTGATTGCTGACAAGTCTTTCAACTGATGTTAGCTGAGACAGTGTTTTAGGGATGTGGCATTTGTCTGCTAGGTATTGTATTGAGGCCATCTACCCATGACATGAAGGCCAGGAAACAGCCTTCAGAGTGTCATGATGACATTTAGAGCCTGGAACAGAACTGAAAGAACTAGTGACTTAGACAATGCTCCATTCTTCATTAGCAACACACAGATATCAATCCTCAATGCAAGTATAACAAATTATACTCTTATTTAGATGGTGATCATGCCCAAAGGCATGGGTGTGTCTTTGCATTTATATAGTGTCCTTCATAAAACAAAAGCCCAGCTATATGGTTGAGTGTCTAATCAGCTTTGTTTGGCAAGGTTTACACATTCTAAGGCAGGCATCTTACTTATATGAGTATTCCTCAGAGAACTGTATGATAGGGATCAGCACCTCTGAAGAATTAAGCCTAAAGATTCAGCCATCTTATGAATTGCCCAGTGAGAATGAGGAGGTTTTATTTATAGTGCAGAACTGGAGAAAGGCATCAGCATTTCCAGAGCAAATTTCATCTTCACCAAATATTCTCCATGTGGACAGGACTTTGAAATCAAATGCCGCCAGCCATTTTACTTTCCCTTCTTGCTTTTTGTTCTGTTTTGTTTTGTTTATTTTGTGTTTTTTCTTTCCCTTTTTATTCCTTTACTTCCTCCCGTATTTTCTTTTCTAATCACCTCTTCCTCACATTCCTCTGTCTTCACTGATTTACTTGGGAGACAGGAAGAGTAAGTTATGTAAATGAGGGAAGAAAGTGGTCCCAAACCTATAAGAATAGTTATTTCATTCCAACAAAATGGTCTTTAAGAAATACAAAGCTTTTATCATGCTTCAAAGTCTCTAATATGGCTGAGCCTAGCTGCGGAAAATGATGCTTTGCCTTTTCTTCCATAGGTTATTTAGATGATCCAGACTTTGGTCTCAGTAGGGTGCAGAGCACATAGAGCCCAGCTTACACTGTTACAAGTAATACAGTTAGCTCTTACTTTAACCAGCAGTAAATTTAATATATTTTGCATTCAACTCATGATAAACAATGTGTATAGATTTGGATCTTGATCAGGTTGCATGGCATCTTGAATATATTGGACAGTTAAAGCCTCAGATACCCAGCTAATGTGAACTGAAGATAGCTCCACTGATGATAGTGGAGCCATGCTAACGTATCAGCTGCGAATATGGCCTATGTACACTAACCATGTGCATAGATCCTTACCCTAGCACAGCACCTATAAGAAGCATTTATCATGCTGGTGTTAAAATGATCCAAATTAAGAAGCAGCTTTGTTTTTCTTTCAACATATGTAGATATAGTTCCCAATAATGTTGTGGAAAATAGCTTTGATTTTCAGTGTCTCTTTCAGCAGTTCTTCCCCTTGGCATTTATTTTAACTATCTGAATCCCCTAAGGCTGATCTTTCCTTGCAGATGGACCTAATTAATCTTCCCAAAGGTACCTCTAAGGCAAAAGAAAGTAATATATGTACAGATGGGCCCAGGTACTTCATCATCCATCCAAATAAATGACCAATAATGTGACCAAAACTATTCCCCTGTGGTTATGGACTGACCACAGTGAAGTCACATTAGGCTCAGTGAAAACAATGAATTTTATTTACTAAGGTGGCACCGGAAAAAAAGATTGATCTGAGGGAATATATAATAAATTATTTCTGACATGTATAAATTATACATCTGGAAGGCAAATTGCTGTCGTAAATTTATCTGCCAAATTAATTTACAATGGAGCTCCCAGTGTGACAATAAGTGAAATGCAATATAAATGCACACAGAATAAAAAGCATTTCTACACTTCTGCTTTGTATTGTCTATTACACTCATTAAAATATCACTGCATCATTAGTTTTGCGTTTAGCACCAGCTGACAGGATACCCACTGTTCTCTGAACTAAAACGCCACTGGAGAGATTCTTCCACAGCCCCCCTGTAATGTTTTTGAAAAAAGGCTTAGCAGTATATTGTATAAAGGTGGATAGAACCCTGCATTGCTAGAGCTGGAAAAGTAAAAAGCTCATCAGTTTGAAATACTATTATAAGCCTCCATTATAAGTGAAAAAAAGTGATCATGTGCCTTTATGGCTATGATCTTCCCAATATTCTCCCACATCACATCCTCCCCCAACAGGAACGCAGTTGGCCCCCGTTCTTTCCAAATCCAGGCCTCAAACTGTCCACCTGCACCTTCCATCTCCCTTCCTTCCTATCAGGGTAATACAATGAACTTGTATGTGTTTTCATAAATAAAATACAAGTTAGAGCCCTTACTATTTTGTTTCTTTCAACCTTAAGAATAGGGAGCCTGATTCTTCTCTCACTCGGCACTCAGTCTTACAAAGTGCTGAGCATTGTGGCCCTGATCCAGCAAAGCACTTGGGCACATGCTTATTTTTAAGCATGAATCATTCCATGGAGCTGCTCCGGCACTTATGTGCTTTGCTGAATCAGCACCATGAAGTCAGTGGAGTTATATTAGTGTAAAACAAGTGAGAGAGAAAATTCAGGAGAAGTCCCTTTCCCAGACTAACAATTGGCAGAAGTTTTTCCAAAACATAGACTAGCATGTTCAATATTTAGTTGAAATAACTACAGATTGCTGCGTTGCCTTTTGAAAGAGAGCAATGCAGAGTCACAGTAATATATGACCAACAGCTAATAATTTTTAGCAGACATTCTGTTTAACACACATGCACAGAAAACCACAGAGACCATAGACTGCCAGGCTCCAGAGGAGCTCTACGAGGCCAACAAGTCTTGGATTAAAAAAACCCAGAAGTTTACATGGCAGAATATAATGGTTTTGAAGGAGCTCCAATGACAAGAAGCATTGTCAGTTTTAAAGCATGGTTTTGTAAGACCAGGAAAAACTATTTACATAATTAAACAGCTGTTATAGTCTGCTGGGTAAATAATGTGTTTAGAAAAAAAGGTGGAGGAGGTTAGTGAAATTCCGAGTCCAAGTTAGTAAATAACTCATAGCAATGGTTAGAACTAACTCAATGCTTGCATGCATTGTACAAGCTTCCTCAGCCAACTCTCTTCATGCACATCAACACTGTGAGAAAGCATCACTGCTCTTCCAGTAATGGCAGATCCTCACTAGTAGCAACTAGAATACCAGTGCTGAGTCAGATGTCCTTAAGTTGGTTAGCATGAGCAAGGACACCAACCACTAAAGGCGAGGGACTTGCTGGGGGATGCCCATGTGGAGGAGCTGAATTCTGTACTTTTGAACTACTGAGGTATTTCATTTAGTCAAGCTGATGCAGAGTCTTTTTTTTTTCTTTATGACCAACATCTAATAAAGATTTTCAGTAGTCAGCCCTTTTAAAGCTCATGTCACTGAGACCAGATACCCTGGACTCCAAAGGAGCTGTTTCTATCTCCAGGCAATAAATGAAGCTGAAGAACCTTATGTAAGTGCACCCCCATACTTAAAATCTCCCAGCCTACACAAGAAACAGCCTCACCTCTCATACCCTTATTCAGGAATGGTCGGAGGGTGAAAGTCATGACTATAGAGAGCCAGCATGAGGCTTGTTCTGCACTAAGTGGGTTATACTGGTCTGAAGTGGTTCACATGTTAGCTGTCTATCCAGGGGTGAATTTCTCCTTGTGTGAATACTTCTGCCCTGCTGCATTCTGGAAATACCATAAACATAAACTCTCCACATCATCAAATGAGTCTCTAGCCTCATGCTCTGTCCTCCATCACACCCCTGACTCATATGCTTCTAGGAAATAAAATTAATCCATCTCTGTGTCGGACAAACTGCTGCAGCAGCATCTAATGGTCAGTGGCCAAATGGCAGTTCCCCAATCAGAGGACCGTTAATAATCATATAGTATGGCATTTTTAAACAGAAAGCTGGTTGTGTGTCCTTCACTCAGGGTAGCTGGACATATACAGTCAATCAGCCTTTGAAAACGACCCCCTTCCTTTCGGCCAAGAGCAGTGAACTCACTCTAAGCTCACTTTTCACTGTGGGCAACTTACCTTATATGACCCTGGGGGAATCGAGACTCCCTGCTTTTGTTATTTACAGAACCCTAAGCTAAAGCTGTGACATCGCTTAACGTTTGGTGGGGGGATGGGGGGAATGCGTTTGCTTAATGGGGATAGGTCAGGAGTCTGCAACCTGCGACTCCAGAGCCACAGGTCTCTTTGGCTGACTTCTTGTGGCTCTGGCTCCTGGCTCCAGTGTCTCCCCACCACCCCCAGTGGATGCTACAGGCAGCCTGGGCCTGCCTACAGACCCCTACCACCACCACTGGGGGGGGGGGGTCCACTGCTGCTGGTCTACTCCTGGCTCTCCCCCGCACCACACCACCAGGAGACCCTGCAAATGGCCCATGCCAGGCTCCTCTCTGCCACTGGGGGACACTGAGGGGGGCCCACTACTGGTTTTGGGCTCCTCCTCCCCCCCACCAAGGGACCCTGTGGCAGGTACCCTGACCCAACTCCCCCACCCCCACCAATAGGTTACGCCCATTGTGACTCTCAGAACATTTCGTTAGTGAAGGAACATCTAAAAATGGCTCTTCTTATTTTTTGGGTTGCCAACCCTTAGGGTAGGTGTTACAACAGAGACTAGAGATTTTTTTACATTTAGAGGCTTCCAAGGAGTCACCTACTTTACATGTGACTTCATTTGTCCTACCCAGTAGAAATGCTCAAACAAACTGGAGTGGCCAACACATGAATAACTGAACCATGTCAACGTCTCTCCTAGAAGTCCCCATATCAGTTAAGATTCATTTCCCCAGACAGATGGATAAAACTAATTTACTGACTCTTAGTTACTGGAGCTCTCAAAAGATCTTGGTCTCCAGAGAAAAAAGGATCATATGACTTCTTCCACCTGTGGAGAAAAAGACCGAGTACCCAAAGGAAGATATCTTTGCTTACGTAAAACAGGTTCAGTGGGAGCTGGATGAGGCTGTGAATCTAACAGGACAAAGGGAAAATGATTGTTTTTAATTTCCTGAACACTGAGTACTTGGCATTCCATATAAATAGAAGCCCCATCCTTTCATTTAATTTACAGAATTATAAATGCTCTTTAGCACACTGCTCATCATCCTACCTGAAAGCATCACCACATTTGAGGTGTAAGGGCCCAATCCTCAGCTGGTATAAATTAGTCAAATTCAAATTCAGCAGAGTTATTCTGATTTAAACTGGCTAAAGATACAGTCTTAGGTATTTCCAGGTTGCTTGGGCCCTGACTCCCAGTCACTTTTTTCCATCTTTGCTTTACCATGATTTCATGATTGTGCAGAAAATGGTCTGGAGAACAGCAGCTCTTTCCTTTGTTAACCTTCTGACTTTCTAAACTAACATTCTTTGGTCTTTTTATAGGAAAAGTTCATGGGTCTTAACTAAACACGCCAAGTGACCATTTCTGACTGAAATCAGAGTTTGTTTACCAAGCCTCCATCCCTCAGTACTAGAGTTCAGACTGAAATAGAATAAGCTGCGCATTCTTTGTTCAGGCATTATCTGGAGGGGATCAAGATAACTCAACCCACTGATTTGTTTCTGTGATTTGAAGACCCATTCTTAAAGACTCCAATGATTATGGCCAATATTTTCAGTGTTAGATGCCTAAACTTACTTAACAAAACCTACAGTTCAGGACCTAAATTAAAGGGGCATGATTTTCAGAGGTACTGAATACCTGTAGCTCCCAATGATGTCTAGTAGCTAAGGTATGATCGGTGCCTCTGAAAATCAGACTTTGAAAGAAAAGTGGCATATCTATACAGTTAGGTGACTGATTTTAACCATTCAGGTTTGGACATGTTGGCCAAGGTCTCCAGCCAAGATTTAAAAAAAATAGGAACCTTAAAAAAAAATCAGGCTTCTGAATCCATAGTTTGAAACCTGCCTGATTTTCAGAGCTGCTGAATGCCCAGCAAATCCTACTGCAACATTAGGCAGTTACCTTTGAAAAAATCTTGTCCCTCACCAGTGGTCCCAGTTAGGGCAGGGCAAATGTCCCTCCTTCCCCCAAGATTTTTGCACTTGTTCAAAGTTACATAGGCTGCAGAGATGGGGGGATGGTGGGGAGGGGATGATTTTCAAGCAGCAGTCCCATACTAAATTGGCATGGCTGCTGCCATTGCAGTTCAGAGTGTTATCCGGGCTATGTGGTCACAACACCAATTAAATTTCATACAGTTGACCTCTGTACAGGGGTCCCTGCCGGAGCAATGACTAAAATTCTCTTCTTCCCAACCCTCCAAAAATATCTGAAATGGCACCACTGGCCTTCAGTTTTAGCTAAGGTATCATAAAAACCCAACAAGTCAAATGTTGTGAAATATCCTGTCAGAACAGGGCCCGTTGGCTTACACATCCTAGAACAGGAGAGAGCTCTGACAAAGATAGGGAACATACTAAAGGCTTTTCATACCCAACAGGACAATATACTTATATTATGGAACTGAGGCAGCTAGTTAGAGGATGGGATGGAAGCCACACTACAAAGAGGAGCTCTCATTTTCCCCAAAATCCCCTTCCTCAAAAGAATTCACCTTAAAGTTTATGTACTGCATTAGTCATACTTCAGTCCATCATATTTCAAAATTTCCCTAGACCTCTTTCATTGTAAAGTCAATTCCCAAAGTGCACCTTGTATAGGTGATATTTTATGGGAAAATGGAGAGGAACTAAGTAATATGCAATTTCAATGGTTAAGTAAAATATCATAGGCCAGGATACCAGCTGAAGCCATAGGAATATTTGAGCTACTCTATCAAATCTTTGGGAAGGTATTTGGAATACAGTACAATCAGAGAAAACTACATCAGAAAAGACAGTATTTGTAATGCTGACAAGTTCTAAAGGGGGAGCTGTATTAGTCTAGTTCAGCAAAACAAACAAGGAGTCCTGTGGCACTTTTAAAGACTAACAAATTCATTTATTGCATTAGTTTTTGTGGGAGAAAAATCCCACTTCATCAGTTCCCCATCTTCAAAGCGTCTGACAAAGTGGGATTTTCTCTCATGAAAGCTCATGCGATAAATAACTAAGGAGTCTGGTGGCACTTTTAAAGACTAACAAATTTATTTATCACATGAGCAATGACCGTCTGATCCTATGACTTATAGTCCCCTACATTTATTATGCTCCCATTCTGTATGTTCCCCATCTTCAAGAATCTGAAGTGGGATTTTCTCCTACGAAGGCTCATGCAATAAATAAATTTGTTAGTCTTTAAAAATGCCACCAGACTCCTTGTTTGTTTAGTTATAATGCTGTAATTGTATTTTAATCAGAACTTGTTAGAATATGGATTTTCCATCCCATAAAAATTTCAAGATAAAAAAACCTTGATAAGTCAAAATTTGAACAATTTTTTCTAAATAAAATGCAGAAAAAAATCATCGTGGGTCAGTTGATTTGTTTTATTTAAATTTAAACCCTTTAAAATGTTTGACTAAAATTAAGTTTAAAAAAAAAGTGTTTAGAAACAAAAAATTAAAACTTTTCTCCATTTTTTAAAAATGAAATGTCACTGAAATGATTTCACAAGAAATTCCAGGAGCTTCCCAAACCATGTGACAGAGTTTCCTCCTCTTGTAATAGCTTCAAGGTAAAGCGAATATTGTAGAGTTAGACTGATTGTTTGGTAAATTTATTAGCTTTGCTGATGTTTGTGGTTTTCAGCACTATTTTAAAAAAGAGTAATCTGCATCACCTGAACATTTTAAAAGCAAAATCCCTTCCTCACCAGAAAACAATAGTTAAGTACATCAGTCAAACTTACCTCCACACAAAGGACAGTTTTGGCCTTTGGACAGATATGGTATTAACCCTAATTATCATTCTAATTTATATTGCAGTATCAGCCATGAGCTGTATCAGGATCAGGCCCCAAATGTGGTAGGTGCTGTACAGACACCTCTTTGTCATTTTGCATCCACAAAATACAGGAAGTGCTACTTTGTCAGGGCAAGCAAATCCATGTACATATCTAAAGAACTACCTGATTGCACCTGCTTCTTTCTTCTACATACCCTCTTTTGCATCCGTGATATTTTGGGGGATATATGTTTATGTCAAATTAAGAATTCCATTTTGCTTTATGAACGCCCATTTATGACCTTCCTTGTGATTAAAGCATCTGGTTTGTAGCAGAGACTTGACTATGTGGACCTGCTGTCAGAGAAGTTGTGACAGAGTAATCAATGATCATCGCATTGAATGGCTCTTTCCTATTGGAACAATGGGCGTCCCACTAGCAGGGCTATTGATTTTGAATGGACTCTCTCTACATAGAAACTTATCTCTGAGGGGGGTTGTTTAGAAACCCTTGTCAAAACAGGTGGCTGGGAGATTTGCAGTGGCCCAGCCTGATCACTTCACTAAAAGAGACTTTATTTAAGGAGGCTGCGTCTCTGAGGGCAGGAGGAAGCCAATCAAAAGTAAGATAGCCAGGCCAAAGATGGAAGGGCTGCCTACCTGGTTTAAGGGTTTGGTACAAATCATAGATGCACAGATATGATGAGATGAGATACAAACGGTTGCATTCAGGAGCTTGTTGTTTTCTATAGATCTTTAATTTTCTTGTGCTTTTTAAAGAATTTGTGAATAAGGCTTTTTTTGGTTTGGTTTGGTTTTGTTTTGTTTTTTGCTGAGCTTGTGGTTCTTCTTCAAGCACTGCTCGGATGCATTCAGTAATAGGTGTCTCTATGCTGGAGCACCGGATTGGTCAGAAAAAATTTGTCTTAGCCTGTCAGAAGAGGGGAGGTGGCCTCCACCCCTTGCGCCACCCGTGGCTATATATATGGTTGCCTCCCGATCCCTCCTCAGTTTCATTTCTTCCGCCTTGCGCATCAAAATTGGAATGTCCGCTCCTTCCAAACCACAAGCAGCCTGTCACTTTGTCTTCAACTCACTGTCTGGCTGGGAGCATCTCTTTGTGGATTTATCTCCACTACAAGAGTTCCCACTACCGGACCGGAACATTGAGTTGACGATGCCAGGGTTTAAACCCTGTGCCAAGTGCGGCAAGGTCTTCCCCCAGGACGACCCCCACAGGAAGTGCCTTAGGTGCCTGGGCAAAGACCACACAGTCTCGGCTCGTTCCATCTGTCTCTCCTTCAGACCCAGAACTATCAAGGAGAGGGAACAGCGACACCGCGCCCTAGCCTCGGAGGAGGCTTGGCACCCTTCACTCGAGGCTTCGAGTTCACGCCCGACACCGAGACCCAGCTCAGCGCCGGAGCCTATGTGGCACCGTACCACTGGTAGCCACCACCGCCACCGCACCACCTTGGTGCCAACTCCGGCACCCCAGGGCCTACCCGGTGCCTCGGCACCTCAGCGCCGCTCAAGGTCACCTTCAGTTAGCCCGGCACCAACAGTGCTGGGCTCGCCTCGGCGCTGTGCCACATCATTTCCGGCGCCGACGGCATGGTACAGTCCAGCCTCGCCAGTGCTGAGCTCACCCCAGCACTGGCCAATTCCACCCTCGGCACCGCAGAGCTCAGTGCCGCAAGAGCGGGAGTCCTCCCACCCAGGCAGTTCTCCCTCCCCTGGTGAGGACTTGCCTCTGACTCAAATAGAGTCACTCCTCATCCCGTCCACCCTGGAAGCGGTGGAAGCAGCACGAGTCCTCCTACTTCTCCCGACACCCCCTGCCCCACTTCCAAGCAGAAGGGGCAAACCAGCCTTCATCTCAAAGGCTTGGGTCCACCCGGGATGCTCACCCTCACCGCACAGCTCCCCATCTTCCACTCCAGTGGGGGCTGGCACCACATCGCCATCACCGGTACGGGCCTGAGAATCTCGGTCCCCCTCCCCTGCTTCCAGCCCAGAGAAGGGACCTTCCAGGGGTTCCAAACGGCCTCGGCGCCACACATCAGGCCCATCACCCTTCCGCTTTCGGCCACAAGAATGGTCCACCCAGGGAACTCCCTCTCCACCACGGTGAGCTCCCAGTACCGCTCTCTCCCCAGCACTGGGGTCTTACACAGGGAACCTTTTGGTGCATTTTGATTTGTTGCACTGGGCTATGGCCCATTTAGGCATGGAGGTGGAGCCCTTGAGTCTCCCTCCCGATACCCTCTTTGGGCCAGCCTTCGCTTCGACAGCGCCCTGAGCAGTCCTGCCCCATCTGAGGGTATGGGACCTCGCAAGTTCCCGGTGGCAGAGCCCAAGTTCCATCCCCCTGGTTTTGGATATGGCGGGCGTGAAGTATCAGGTATCCAAGTCAGGCTACCCCTCCCTTGTTGGCCACCCAGTTCCCCCGAGGGACGTAGTCCAGAAGGCAATGGGGCCCAGGGAGCCCCCCAGGGACCCCCTCCCACCCTCCAGGGAAACCAGGCAACTGGATCTGCTAGGCCGTAAGGTTTACTACTCATTGGCCTTCCAACTACAAGTGGCAAACAGCCAGGCTATAACCAGCAGATATTTGCTGGATGTCTGGGAGTCACTCGAAAAATTTAGAAGCCTGCTCCCACCTTAGGCTAGGGAGGAGTATGATGCCTTCCTGGAAGAAGGCAACATAATATCACAAGACCTCCTCCTTTTGGCACACAATGCAGTGGACACCACCGCTCACACCATGGCCTCGGCGGTTACCATCCACAGGGTGGCATGGCTCAGGGAGGCTAGAGTGCCTCCTAACATACAGCAGGCAGTCCTGGACCTGCCCTTTGAGGGGAAAGTCTTGTTTCCCCCTGAAACCCTCTCCATGGTGGGCACAGCCCGGGATACTTGGGGAGAGGCCAAGTACTTTGGCGTCCTCCCTCCTGGACCCCCCTCCCCCGACTTAGTTCCCCTCAAATTCCCTATCTTCTCACAAAGCAGGGCAGTTTTTCTTTTTCCTTCCCACTTCATCTGCTGCGAGGGTTGGGTCTTTGCCCTCCCTCTCACAGGGAGGGGCCCTCTGCTCACCACCACCCCACTTTGATCCTCGGGCACAGAGGCGTTCGGGCGTTGACGCCACAGATGGTCACAACATCCCCTCTCCCACCTAGGGGAAGGGACGTTTGGTGGGAACCATTCCCAACCTCTCTTTTGTTTCTCCCCCTTTTCTCTGCTACTGCGTGAGCAGACCTGGGATCCCGGCGCCAAGGCCCTGACAATACAACGACGCCTGCCTACACCGACAGTACCCCAGTACTGTGGTTTACCTCTCCCCTTACCGCTTAAGCAGCGACTCCCCCAAAGATGGAAAACCACCCCTCTCTCCTCTCCTCGCACCCACCCTTCCCAGATATTTCCCCACCGCGCGTTCCCCACCCCAACACCTCGCTGGGGACAAGAGGCACGTCTTGTTGTAGCCCCAGCCCCGCTGTGGAGGCTCTGAGACGCGTGTATTTGAAGCCTACCCACAATAGAACTGTGCCTGTGACCCTGATGCCTTCCTCAGGTAGGCCTCCTCATGTCCGGGTCAGGGGAGAGGGAGGGGATACCTCTGGTCGCACCATCGGTTTAGTGGGCACCAGCCACCACGACTCCAACCCCAATTTGACAGGAATATCTCCTGCTTACTGAAGGGGATACATCCGCATAGCCAGAGAGGATCTTTACCTCTGTAGGGGGCCAAGGTGAACGTCCCACCCCACCATTTCCCTTCCTTATCGGAACTATGGTTCCACCCCTTCAACTTCTGGTGATCTAGTGAGGACCAGAGCCCCACCCTAGGAGCCCTCACCCTCTGTCTGTCTCCCCATCAAGGTGGCCAGTTTTCTTCTGCCCATGCCCAGAAACACAGGCCGAGTGTACCTCCTTCAAACCCCAGACAGGGAACCCAGGAGAGAACACCTAGTCACATCCCCACGTTGGGAAACTGTGAAGCGTCCACCCCTTTGGACATTCTCCCACCAACACACCTCCCCAAGTCACCAGCTGCCTTTCTGGACAGGTGTCCATGTGCAGACAGAGGGGTCTTTTCTTCCCAGGGCACTTGTAGCTACCTCTCCTGCTTCTCAGTCCTGTACCCTAACAGGACACGGCCCCCCAACCCGTCGTTTTCTTGGGACCATCTCACTATGTCGGATCGTAGACTTTTAGTGCTACCGTGGGTTACCCCCATGTGTGTTGGTGGTGCCCATTAGTATTGCAGCTCCTCTTCAGTTCTTGAGGACCCGTTCACACTCATCGCCCACCCACTGGTGTGATAGACAGAGAGCCTATTTTTCCTACAATATCCAAGAATTTGGGATTGTACTCCCTTTATTCACCCTCTGGCTTCCCGCCTGGGGGAAAACTTCATTTGGTTCTCTAACTCTGGAGTGTCCCTGAGATGCTGCAGTTGCCACCCTGTAACAGTTTCACTTCCTAACTCATAGAAAGGAACCTCCCTCAGCGTCAGGGTTCTTCAGATATCCATGTATTGAGGAGTTTCTCCTTAGCAACCCTGGCATGGCAGAGCGGTAGCACTATCCCTCCGGGAAGTACTGTAGGTGCTGAGACTGCGACCCTACACGGCACTTCTATGAATCTTTCGGTCCTCGATGGGGTGGCCAAATGGTAGCAGGCGTTATCCCCGACCCTTCTTCTCCTTCCCTCACGCACTAGTGAGGGCTCCTGTGATGCAAAACCCTGCAAGCTTATAGGCCCAGTGGGCTTTCCTGTGAATTCTCCTGCTCCCGCGGGCCCTAGAAGGACCAACTCATTAACACTGCCTCAGGCCACCTCGCTATTGGTGACTCTTCACTAGAGCCTCTCTCCTGCGAGAACCTGGTCCTGGTGCCTGTTTGGCTGAAAACGTGCACTCCCGCACTACCTGGTTTATAGCTAGCATACTGTAGGCCTCAGTTCTGCTTGGCTCGGGCCCATATGCTGCTGTTTATAGTGACCTGTGGTCTTCTCAGTCATTTTCGAGCCCATCTTACAACCCTGTATCCTCATCCTCACTCGCTTTGACCAGACGGCTATGTTTGGTCACGACCTAGATAAGGGGTATGGTCACCCCCTTACAACTGCCTGCGTACCCAGCAGTCACCAGATCAGTCCATAACCACGTTGCTCCAGCTAAGTCTTCGGATATCAGTCCAGGAACTAATCTCTACCCTTTCTTCGTTCTCGTGCGAGACACGGCCAATATGGCTAAACTCGCACTTGTTGGCGTTCAGCGTTCTCCCACAAGTCCACGTGACAAGACCTATGATCAGACACTATATTCTGCTGGTCATACTCCACATTTCAACCTAGACGGAACACCTAATGCAACCTTTTATGTTTAGGTTGTGTCCTTTACTCCAGTTATGGTGACCTTGTTCCGACCTGCTTGTGCGTATATGCCTCAGTGGGTTCGGTCCTTCCCCTGTCCTGGGTTGGCCCTCAGCTCTTGATCCGTCTGGGCCCCGTCAAGGCCTGTTTGCCTTTTTACTCCGGCAAGCATCTTGTTGCTGGACCTCTACCTTATGGGGCATTTTGCTGTGCTGAAGGCGGAAGAACCAACTCCACCCGCCATCCATCAGCATGGCTAGTAGTCACCTATTGCTGAATGCATCCGAGCAGTGCTCGAAGAAGAACGGTGGGTTACTCACCAGTAACCATCCTTCTTCGAGATGGGCTGCTTGGATCCATTCAGGTCCCTCCCCTCCATCCCTGCATCTGGAGATGGCAACTCTAAGGAACTGAGGAGGGGTCAGGAGGTGGCCGTATATATAGCCATGGGTGGCGCGAGGGGTGGAGGCCGCCTCCCCTCTTCTGACAGGCTAGGGCAAGTTTTTTTCCGACCAATCCGGCACTCCAGCACGGAGACACCAAGTACTGAATGGATCTGAGCAGCCCATCTCGAAGAAGGACGGTTACTGGTGAGTAACCAACCGTTCTCATTTCATTGGCACATTGTTCCTGAAAGGTGTAACTGAGAGACCAGAGCTCTCACAGGCTGCCAGGTGGATTCTTGAGGAAACATGTAACTAAGTAACAAAGGGGCAGCCCTGTTAATCTAGTAGTTCAGTAAAACAAACAAGGAGTCCTGTGACACTTAGGCTATGTCTACACTAGCAAATTAGTCCAAATTAAGGAGGCTTAATCTGGACTAATTTGCTCCCTGTCTACACTAGCCTTTGCCTGGTTTGAACTAAAAACACTTTTAGTTCAAACTAAGCAAAGCTTAGTTCTCAAGACTCACTGTTAGATCAGATTGTCATAACTGGTCATCTCCAAGACATTCCCTTTGTTAATATTCTAATGATTGTGACAAGTTGGTTTACTGCTGGCCAGTGGCTCATCATTTTGTCCTCTTTAACAGATATAAAGGATTCGAGTCTGCCATACTGACTTATCTGGTGTAGCCTCTTACTCTGACTGATTGCAGTCAATGAGACTAGTAGCACACAATAAGGTCCTACCCAATGTGAATGAAAGCAGGAAAACAGAGCCCAGTCCGAGTAAGGGGTATAACTAGATTTAGGTACTACCTCACTCAAGACTTAAATGACACACTGTTCCAAATGAACCTTGACAGAGTTCCTGACCATGGGGAAGCAGAAAAAGTGCAGCTATAATTGCGGTGTATCTGATGTAGGTTGTTGGATCTCTGATATTTTGGGAGGTAGAGGTAACTAACATAGCCAAGTGCCTCATGACATTCCTTTCGGTGTGCATTTGATGTTAAGGGAAGGCGGGCTACCATGGTGGCACTGGGACAGACTGAAATGGAGGGAAAGATAAGAAGAAGAAGAGTGATGTGAAGGGGCAGAATGGAGGGAAGAGGGACATGCTGAAAGGCAAAGGCTAGACAGCTGAAGAACCCAGTAAGGCTGGCACCAGTGTTCCCTCTAAGGCCCTGAGGCAGCTGAGCAACTCATGTTGCTTGCTGCACGGGCTGCCCCCTGCAGGCCCAATACTGCTGCCCCCGTGGACCCAATCCTGCCACCCCTGTGCAGGCCCAATCCTGATGTCACCCCCCACTTTCCCCATAAGTCCCCCCCAAGCCCACTCCCCTCCTCCTACCCTAGCCTGCTCCCCCAGTAACCCCCCAGCCAGTCCGACCTCCCCCTCCCCCACAGTATTACCCAGCTGCTGGAGCAGTGTGGCTAAGCCACGGCTCCTCTGGCTGGAGAAGCACTAACGGAGCATGCTCAGACATTCTAAGCATGCTGGATTAGAGCTTCTCTGGGAGGGAGTTTTAATAACTTCCAGTTTCAGAGGAGCTTTCAGCCAGGACTCTGGCTGCCGGCCATGCACGGTCAGCAGCGTTCCCTGCGCTGGGCAGCTCTGGTGGGCTGCGCGGCCGCGCACCCACACAGCTCACAGAGAACATTGGCTGACACCCAGATACAGTAGTATCAATGAAATCACTCCAAGTCAATGACTGCTTAGTGCGGTTGAGTGGGAGTCATGGGCATTCACCACCTGGCAGGTTTTGTGGCCAGTGATTTGGCTTGGGTATTGAATTAAAATAGGGCTCCGCCAACTAGATAACTGGGTAAGAAGATCTGAGCTGTGGTCTAGAAAATCTGAATTTGTACAAAACATGGAATTTAAACCATATAAAACCAACTGAGCCTCAGTTTGGGAGTTACCCTGGATTTAAGTGTATTATAGGTTTGAATATATATTTAAAAAAGACTGTTTGGTACCATTGTAGCAGTCCAATAGCAGAGCAACAGATGCACATCAACACTTAGGTTTGTGAATAGATTCAAACCTTTCATTTCCTGGCCCTGAACAATGACAGCAAAAGAAAAGGGAAGATCATTTATTAATGATATGGCAGCTTGCTATGGAGCAACTCTGCTTGAGGGACTCTTTGTAGTCTCTAGACATCATGTGGCGATAGCAGATAAGTCTGACAGGCATTGTGTGTGCATAGAAAGAGCATGAAAGTGCTGAAAACAATCAGTGTACAATGCCATCTAGCCTACAATCCATTCCATCGTGGCAATTTTTGAATCCTTGTTATTTTTGTCAGTGCTACTGTCTCATTCTTGGGAGGAATCAATATTTGGCATTTTATAACAACCATAGAAATAAAAAGCTGATCTCTTATCATGAAGATTGATGCTCATGTATAGATCTAGTGTTTGATTTCTTGTTTGAATGTTGTATTTATATTAAAGTGCTACACTTTAAAGAGTACCATCAACTTACAGAAACTCATACTCCTAACAGTAAATTGTCACTGCAGTGATTCACGTCCATGCTTCCCTCCTTATGTCAGTAGTGTGTGTCCTCACCAGCAGCGCTTCCACTGACCTAAGAGGGACAAGGTGAGGGACTGAATGCTCAGGCTCTCAGCTTTGTGTGCATCTTCCAGATGGAGCCTGGCTGAGTACCCCAGCTCTTGGCTCTCTGCTCCACGCTGGAAGCACAACAGCCACCGTGTTAATGTAAATTAGAGGAGTTGGACAAAAAATATTCTCATGGTATTTTTTCAGTTTTGCTTTGTGTATTTTACTTTATAGCCAATTTCAGTTTCCCCTGGTTTAATCCTTTGGGCCCCAATCCTGCAGTTTGATTCATATGGACAGACCCTGACTCTAGGGTAGAGTCCCAGTGACTTCAGTTGGGCTCTGCACAGGCACAGGCATTACCCAGATGGATCCATTTGCATGATCAGAGCCTCTGTTATTCAGCTTCCATTGTGTCTTTTGCACAACCCCAGTGGGAGATTGTGCAAAACCAATCAAGAAAATGTGGTTGTGAAAACAAAAAAAAAAAGTGGCAAGTGGACTCAGGGACAAAGGAAGTGACAGAAACTATTTTAACTCATTTCTCTAAACTTGACATAGTTTCAAACTCACTGTGTCTTTTTAAAGTATATATTCAAGAGAATGCTATTTGGAGAGAAAATTCAGATCTTACTTTTACCTTACATGCTAAACTCTGAATTTGATAGAGAGGAGGCATATGGAAACAGAATTTCAGAAATAACTATGTTTTCATCATGCCTGAAGAAGGGATGTTGAGAAAATAAGCCTTGGGTAAGATAGGAGAAGAAAAATAGAGAAGGGCTATCCCCTGTTAACACTGCTAAAAAAAATACCAGCAGCATAAATACTTGAGATGCAATGTGCCAGAACTTTTCACCTCACATGCTAGTCTGTTTTACTCCTCTAGGAAGCCATTGTTGCTTTGTCATTTGGAACAATATTATCAAGATCAGTTCAGAACAGATCAGTATCTGCCAAATTTCTTCATCATTAAACACAGGTGAATGCTTCATCCACAATACTCTCAATCTCTCTAATTTTCTCTCTACCCTAATTTATACAATTGTGTAATCTCAGATGGAATAATAATAAATATCCCATGTAATTGCTGCTTGATTGCTAAAGTAGCATTCAGATTTCCAACCATTTGTTTAGAATATCATGAAAACTGGCCAACTTTACATCATTTCTTGTAAGTGCTCTTCAAATTCCATAAAATACAAAACAAATTAATATACTTTTCCACCAATTTAAGAAGGCAGCCATTAGTGAATGAACTTTGAAATACAAGTAGAATGGAGGAATGTACTCAAAGGGCAAAAATTAGAATGAGTGGATATTTACCCATACCACTTTTAACAGAGCCCAGGAATGCAAAAAATCTTTTTGCACTACAGATTCTACATGCATAGGTCCCTCACCTCACACTGCTAGAAAGCTGACTCTTCAAGAACCACAATTATAAGTAATCTTTAATGAACTTCCATCTTTAGACATTATCTTCTACACACAAGCTGGTGTTGAAAGCTTAATAAAGAGAAGCCACAACTAGAAACAGACTTTCATCAAAACCAAATGTACAAACAAGAACACACATGAGAGCAAAGTTCCCTCCCACCATGCAAAACTCATAACTGCATTTCAGCAGCTACCCTAGAAAGATCCTAAATGATTGATTCTATGAAAATTTTTTTATTCAGTAAAACTGCTACTTTCAATCATCTTTCAGCATTTGTCTACCTCACTGGGGCCATAACAGCTGCCTCTAATTCATTTAATGGCACTTAATTAAGTACTCTTTAATGCTCATTTTTGAGACAGCTCTATCATTATTATGAACAACTATTAGTAACTGCAAACAGGATATCTCTGGGGTGAGGTGGAAAGGGGAGAGATCAAAAGTAATAAAACCAGCCAATAGGTCCAACAATAATCTATTTAGTTCTCAGTAGACCTGGTTTTGTACAGTGAAGCAGTTACAGAGAAATACTGCAACTCACTTTAAACATAATCCACTAAACTCATAAGTAATTTGTCTATCTGCTAATTTTCTGACCCAGGTTGTTACAAAACAGGAGGAAATAGATATTTTAGTAATCATGACTTCCATCCACTGGCTCTTTCGGATATTCTTGATTCAGAGCAGATGTTAAGATGTTGACACATCTGTTGGTGGTACTTTGGACTGATCTGAGAACAGTTCTAGTGTGCTCATCTGGAGATGATTTTTTTAAATACAATAATAGAAGGTGAGATTCTTCCAACCTCAAGTCACAGTCCTCAATTCCTTAGTATTCCCATTGAAATCAAAAGAGCTACTTGAAGAATAATGCACTATTTAGTGTGACTAAGAGAGGTGGAAGCTAGCCCAGAACAACCATTTGTGTTATCATAGAGCCTGTGAACCCCAGTCATGGACCCGGATCTCATTGGTCTAGATGCTGTAAAAACAACAAAACAAAAGACAGTCCACAGTCCAAATAGCTTACAAGTACAAGATGAGATTGATTCAGACAGAGGGACACGACAGGACAAGGAAACAGTGAGAAAACATTGGTCAGTATGATGCCTAAGTACTATTCTTATTAAAAAGACAGACTATTGCAAGGGGAACAGAGCAGGTAAACAGAGAAAAAAGCCATTTTAAATCACAAATAGCCCAAGAGCTCAATGTCAAAGGAAACAGTTAACAAAGAAAATGTAGGTGATATCTTTCACCTATGCACTGAGGAGCTTGAGGAAGGGTAAAAACTGATACTGTAGTACAGAATTGTTCAACACAAGAGCTAGACAGCTATTTAAGAGCAAACAATTTATATTATTGTATATAGCCCATTAGGTGCCTAGATCAAATGCCTGAGCTTCCTTTCAGCCACCAATGAGTCTTATTCCTCAGTATGCTGTCATTATTGCTGGCACTTTCTGATAAATTGCTTAGTCAATTGCTTGACCACACTTTGATTCATTATGAAACATATTCGGAAGTCCAAATCAGCAAGGTCAGTCAGGTTTATTAATATGATAAAGGAAAAAAGGTTCTATATGATTCCAGAGTCTCCAGGGACCTGTTCCAGACAGCAAAATTACATTCCCCTTATGCAGGTGAACTCCTCAAGTTACACACTTCACCTGGTATTTTTTATGTGGTGATTTTGCACGTTGCACATCTCTTTACATGTCACTACAATCCAACTCATTTGTTTGTCCCAGTTCCTTATCTTTGATTTTAATACTAACATTGCTGATATTGGTTCAAGAAGGTACTTCCTAATTTGTAGTCAGAGAACAAAAACGTATTCCTGAGGTTAAGTTTCCTCTCTGTTTGTTCAAAATGCTTACTTCAGCAAATGCAAGGGATTATGGGATATTTAGCATAAATGAACAAGATTATATGGTTTAGGCCAGTTTAGGTTATGTATGTTACAATATTTGTGGTTAATATTATTGATCCTCACTGCATACTAATATTATAAATATATGGTGTAGATAATGGTTATGTTCACACGTAAATGCTTATTTTGAAATAAATGAATTCGAAATAAGTTATTTTGAAATAAAATCATTATTTCCAATTCACTTAAATTGAAATAAGCAAAAACCACCAAATCGAAATAGCAAGTCCAAACACAGGACTTGCTATTTCGATTCAGCAGAGGGGCACCATGGGAGGTGTGGCAACATGGCCCCCTGGCAGGGCTATGTTGCCACCCAATCCCCTGCCTGGCTCTCACCTGGAGAGCCAGGCAGGGGAAAAAAGCCCCAGGGCAGGGATCCCCCTGCCCTGACTCCCCCGCTGCTGTTGAGTCAGTGGGGGTGGACCGTGGGGCACCCCCTCTGCCACCTGGCCAGGGGTCCCCAGACCCAGTATGCAGGGCTTGCCTGCTGCCAGCCCCGTGAGGGGGGGTTCTGGAGCCAGCTCCCCAGGCTCCTTGGGGTGCCGGCTGCTGGGGGGCTGTCCGTGGGGAGCCCGCTTGCCCCGGCAGCTGGGGCTCGGTGCCTGCCACTTGGGCAGGGGCCGTGGGCACCGGCTCTGCCCGCCACCAGGGCTCGGGGGCAGCTGCCTGGGCACAGGCAGCAGGCAGAGCCGGGGCCTGGGGCCTCTGTCCCAGTAGCACCCGCAGAGCCCAGGCGGCGGGCAGAGTGGGTACCCACACCAGCCACCCCTGCAGCTGCTGCCGGAGCCTGGGCTGAAGTGCAAGTGGGCAGCAGGGCCAGAGCTAACTGGCCACCCCATCCCGCAGCCCCTGGCTGCCTGCAAGTAGGCAGGGGAGATGCTGGCTCCAGCACCCCTGGCCGCTTGGAAGCGGCTGGGGGAACAAGCACTCCCCCCGGCGCTTGCAAGCAGCCAGGGGCTGGGGAAGCTGGTATCTCCCCTGGCCATTTGCAGGCAGCCAGGGGCTGGGGGACTGGGGTGGCCAGCTAGCTCTGCCCCTCCCACCTGGCAGGCAGCCTCCGAGCCTGGGCAGCAGGTCCAGCCGGCTCGGGCACCCACCGCCCCCCCTGCTGCCGGCAAGCAGGGGCAGCAAGCAAGCCAGCTCCTGCACTGGCTGCCCCCCCGCAGCCCCCTGCACCTTGCCTCAGCACCCTGGCCAGGGTGCTGGGGGGGGGGGACTTCCTCCCAGGGTGCCATGCACCCTGGTACAAAGGTCAAGCATTATATCCATATGTGTGACATATCGATATGACACAGCCAGATGGGGTTATTTCAAAACCACAGTTTCAAAATAACCCTCATTTTGATACAAACTAAGTTTTATTGTATAAAAATGATTTTCCTTATTTCAAAATAAGGGAGCTCCTTATTTCAAAATGAGGAAACGTTGTCTGGACCTGTCAACTTTTATTTCGAAACAACGGTCATGTGTGGACATAGCCAATATGTATTATTATGCATACGGTATCTATTTATACACTAGCCAGTATATATTATTCAAAACATTTATGAACCCAGTTGTGCATCCTAAAGTCTGGAAAGACACCTGCTAAAGCCCATGAACATTTTGCTTAGGGTCCCAATTCTCTGAATGGATTAACCCACATGTTATTCGAATGACTTGGAATTTGGGTTTTTGTTAGAGGATTCATTTGCAGAAGCAGTGCTGAAGTAATGAGGTGCAACGTGGGTCCATGATGACACTTACATCACAACATCCCTATGAGATCTGTAATTAAATACTATTTTCTTCTTATTACACATAAGAAAATTGGGGCATTCAGAAAATAAAGCCAAAACTTTCCAGTCCAGGTGCCTAAAGTTTGACTTCTTAATCCATGCCATAAATGAAAGGACCCTGATTTTCAGAAGCATTCAGCACCAGCAAAATATACTTGATGCTGGGAAATGCAGTGCCTCATACGTGAAGCTCTGTATGTCTCAATATCAAGTTCTGCAAGCACACATGGCAACCCATCTTCCAGTTGCCATTAGCTAAAAAGTTAGCATGTCTCCATACAAAACCCTCACATCATATGCTCAGAGTACTTACATGAAAAGAACAAGAGAGAGAGCGGGCTAGATCACCACACCTGCTTCTGTAAACAGCTGTATATTAACAGATTGTACATTCAGTGTGCCATGGTGCACATTTTGTATCCACCAAGCAAAGAGAAAATACACTGATAGGCAGGCATCTCTCCGGGGCAGAATTAAGATTCTTCTGGTGCCTCATCTGAAATGCAACCTTAAATTAACCATTCTTGGGTTTCTAATATTTGTAAGGGATGGGGGTTAATTCCAACATTTTGGAAAGGTAATGTGCATCCAAACCACAAATAATGTGCATATAATCTTAATTTCATCTGAGCACATTTGTTTGTGCTAGAATATATTCCAATATTAATATTTTAAACATCTTATCCTTAAAATTAATAGCTCCATGACTATATCTCATTTACATGGTAGATGCGTCTTGTTGAGATTCCCTTCAAGACCTTATTTTACTTATTTTTCCAAGAATTCAGTTTGGCTCTAGATTTTGTCACTCAGGCATTTTTAATTGGCTTATAGCAGGGGTGGCCAAACTTATGGAACTCAAGAGCCACACAAGGTGATTATTGAACCTTTGAGAGCCGCACCGAGGCATATAGCCATATGCCTTTACCTACTCCAAAATTACTAGGTTTAAAATTCACTGCACACTTTAATTTTATCGTAAAAATAGGACAAATATGCATCCTACTAATGTCATATTCTAATAATTACTTAAGGTTACCATGAAAATTAGGCCTATACAGTAAAAACTTAGCTGCTGCTAGACGTAGAAGACTGCAGGCTAATGGCGAGTTTTTTGAAATCCTGACAATGCTGCACTTCTCCCCACCATCCTCGACCATGCTGCGCTTCTCCTCACCATCCCAACCCCCTCCTGAACTCCTAGACTGGGGATGGTTTCCTAAATTGATTTGCTGACGTTCTTCCAGGAGCCACAATTTTTCATTCAAGAGCTACATGTGGCTCCCAAGCCACAGTTTAGTCACACCTGGCTTATAGTAATGCTACTCTGAATTGATGAGCCTTGATGCAGAGTACATTACAGATCTAAAGTTACATAGAAGCCCTGTCTCTGTAAATATATTTACAAATCTCATTGCATGAGCTGTAAATTGCACTTTGGGATTGACCTGATTATTTTGTAAGAACAAATCCTGTACAGCAGGGGTCTCAAACTCAAATCGCCATGAGGGCTGCATGAAGACTAGGAGAGGGCTGCATAAAGACTAGTACATTAGCCTGAGGGCCATACCACAGAAACGTTTTAATACAACTATATTGCAAATATTGGGAATAACAATGTAATTGAGGGCCTCAGGCAATACCCTTAGGGGCTGCATGTGACCCACGGGCTGCATGTTTGAGACCCCTGCTGTACAGCATATTCTGTCTACACACTGTGCATGTTGGGCTTACTCTCTTTACTTCATCTTTACATTTCTGCCTTACTTTGTCCATGTTACCTTGATGTTTGTAAATGGGTCCCTGGGTGTTCTCTCCCCTTGGCTTAGCTAGTTGAGACATTCTGTCTTTTAGCTCGCTGACCCATTTAGTACTTAGCACAAACATTTTGTTTCCAGTCAGCTAATCTATTTACTGCCCTAATCCTGTCTTCCAAAATATAAAGCCTCCTGCATGTTGAATTACTCATGTCAAGACAGGCCTATATATCTTAACTGCTGCATATAGATAGAATATGGAATTCATTTTCCCGGAGCAAGAATACTAAGGCCACTCCATTTAGGACAGAGTTATGATTGGTCCTTGCAAGAGCACAGAGACAGCTTCCGGTCTTTTCTCGCCTGCCCAAAGGCAGGGCACAATATTAGTCCCTGGGAGCAGGAATTGCTCACCACCTTGACCCTTGACAAGCAAATTGCCTGAAAGGGGTTGGAGAGGATCATGAAAGAGGGGAGGCCATGACCCCAAACCCCTCTATACCAGCTTGTGGAGTCGGGGCAGTGCGTATAGACAGCAATCTGCACCATCTTTATGGATGGCAGAGTGCATAGTCCTTCCTACCCCCTCACTATGTGTACAAAGCACCAAAGAGATATTTCTTGAGGCACAGTCTCTGCTTGAACAACGAAAATCCTGTGGCACCTTACAGACTAACAGATTTCTTTGGGCATAAGCTTTCAGATGACGAAGTGGCTTGGAGCCCACGAAAGCTTATGCCCGAAGAAATCTGTTAGTCTGTAAGATGCTACAGGACTTGTTTTTGCTGTACACAGACTAACACGGCTACCCCTCTAGAAGTCTTGGCTTGTACTCCCAAAGATGGTGCTGTTACACCCTGCCCCTTAAACAGGGCATATTGCACAATCCAGCCCTCACTATAGCTGGAAAGGGAAAGAAAAGAGTAACATGGGGAGCATGGAGGACAATTCAGATTGAAAGTCTGTGTCTTGTACTGAAGCTAACAGCCTGAAAAGATCCAGATCCTCACATAGCTACTGTGCTTTCAACTCTGTCACAGTGCATCTAAGATCCCTACCCATCTCCCCTCTTCAGTTGTTGATTGCTCTCTACCCCCCACCCCGATCCCATTTACAAATCAAAACACAGTTCAATTATCTTTCCAGCATTTTGCTGAGAAGATAGATGGTCATTGACACATTTGGAAAAATACAAGAATACATTTTCCAGATCTCTTTCCTTTGAGGGAAAGGTCTCCTTTCACCACTCACTGGAGAGAACTGCTACTTTGGGAACTGTCACACTGGATTTCATTACAGTGGCTTAATGTGACATGACTTTATAAGGCAACATAAAATGACCCACTTCATATGAAAAACAACTTGGGCAGGCACCCACATGAAACAAGGGAGAAAGTTTCCAATTCAAAAGAAAGCATCTTTGCTTGACAAGATTAGATTTTCTTTATGTGTGTGTGAGTTGTAAAATAAATGCTCAGGCTCACATTCTTTCCATGAACAATTGAGTTTCACCCATTTTTCTCTATCAAAGAATCTGAGAATCAGATCCAACATCTTGGTCACTGCAGCTGATTAGTGATTAGGGGTGTCAAAGTGATTTTAGAGGTGTCAAGCTCATTTGATGTGAGGGGCCACACTGGAAGGTGGGACACCTGTCACGGGCCATGTGGTGACATGGGTTCCCCAACCCTTTCCCCCTCCATGTTCAGAGCAAGAAAGTGTCATTTTGCAGTCCATTTTCTGATCATAACAAAAAAATATTGATTCCGATCCAGCCCACAGGCTGTGAGTTTGACCTGGCGATTAGACCAAATCCTGAGGCATATGCTCAGTATTTATTTGCTCTTTATCCAGACAAAAATTTTCACCGGAGTCAATGAGTAAGGCTTTCAGAATTAGAACCCTTCTCCACTTTGGCCTTCAAAGTTCTCATTTGAATATTTGTTAGTAGTACCTTGCCTGCAGTTGCCTTAATATCTTCATTAACAAGAATAACTCATCTAGGAACTCTGCACCACTGGACCAGACTGTGCTCTCATTTACACCATTGTCAATCCTGAGTAACTCCATGGATGTGAGAGCAGAATCTAGTCTCCAGTGTGTTGAAGACAAGTTGTCTGGAACTGCAGATTAGCACGGGAAGTGGGAATGCTGGAGGCATGGTATTTCCAAAGTGGAACTAGACAAGGCTCAAATGGTGCAGGGGAGGGGCAGTGGGCTGGTTACTGGTCCTGTATGTCTAGGATCTGGAGGTTCTAGATTGAGATTGGGCTATACAGGACTCAAGGTTCTGACTCATTTGTGCACTGTCACGTTAACTTCAGAGCAAAGCCCTTCTACCAGGAGAAGCCCTAATACAAAAAGCAGCATAAGGACATGAGAATTGACTAGAGTTTATTTCCTACCCTGGAAATTTTTCATTTTTTTTCCTTACGTTAAATCATTCCAATTCTCAACCATGTGTTGGAAAAATTGCTTTTCAACATCAAAAGCTGTTGCACAAACCACAGCTCACTTGCCAATTGTTGGATCATCAAGCGGTGAGGGCTCTATTTTCCATTCCCTCCTGCTATATATATAAAAACGCGCCTTTAATACATTGAAGTATGACAATCATCTTTAAGCAACAGTCAAACCTTGTTACCCTATATCAAAACTCCACGTGACTTCAGTGGGAGATTCCTGAGTAGGGTTAGCAGAAATGGACAATGTAAACAGCCAGCAATCCACAGTCATTTATGACAAGTACAGTAAAAACTTATTCCTAAAATTGACTTTTCAGGGCTTGAGCAATCTTTTGTGCTGAGAAGCATGGATGCAACTTTTACTAACTTCAGCTCTTGTTTTTTAAAGCTCAGATCCAGCAAAGCACTTGATGCATGCTCAATAATCCCATTGACATGAGTGGGGCTACTCACATAGCACATTTTTAAGTTCTTTGCTGGATCGAGCTAATTCCCCTAGCAAATCTGCGTGCATTTTTTTTCTGATGATTCAAAAAGACAAAGCAAAACCACAAACAACAAACTCTTATTAATTCCACTATGCTCTTAATCTGATCAGACAAAAATCTCCATCAAGAACATTTGTCTTGAACATCACTTCTCTTTCCATTGTTTTCGTAATAAAGGTATTTGTGTCAGGAACAGCAACTGTCTCTTTTCTAAGCCTGTATGGATACTTGCAAAAATTAGACCCTTATTTCTCCAACAGTGGTAGCAATGATGGAAGCTATATTGTAGCAGGGCGCCAACATGTTGTCTTTGGGTATGTCTCCAATTAGAAGTTATTTTGAAATAAGGAGGCTTATTTCAAAATAACTTTTTTCCTGTCCACGCATGCATTTTGTTATTTCAAATTACATGTTTATTTATTTCAAAATAATGAAGCGCTATTCTGAAATAATAAAACCTGCTTTTATTCAAAATAACATTTAAATCAAAATTATTATTTCAAAATTAGCCATTCTAAGCCACAGAATAGACTTATTTTGAAATAATGGCCCTATTCTTTTGCTTGCCATCCCCTATTTCGAATTGGAGAGTCTACTGAAGACTCTCTACTTCAAAATAATAACTCCTACCTGATTTCAAATTAGAGAGTCTTCCCTGGACTCCTAATTCGAAATAATAAATTTGAAGTAGTGCTAATTCAAATAATTACTTTGAATTAAAATCAAAGTCATTATTTTGAAATAAGTATATCGAATTAATTTTGTAAGTGTAGACATAGCCAATTCATGTTACTTAACTTGGTCTGGTAGCTAAGTGGCTACTTTGCTATCACTGGTGGAGTTGCATTAATGCTGAAATATGTGGCTGGGGTTTACCTATTGTGGACAAAGGCTCTTCTAAAATGTATCTAATTAAGTCATTTCAGGGATTGAGACATCTCAGCCGACTATTTCCATGGCAACATCAACATCTCAGACAGGGAGCTAATACATCACAGAGGGTGAAATTTAACCTGTGCCTCTGGGTATGTCTACACTGTAATAAAAGACCTGCAGTACCAAGTCTCAGAGCCTAGGTCCATTGAGCTGGGCTCATGGGGCTTGGGCTGTGAGGCTAAAAACAGCAGTGTAGACATTCTTGTTCAGGCTGGAGCCAAGGCTTTGAACCCCGGCAAGGGGCCCAGGCTCCAGCCCAAGTGGGAACATCTACATTGCTATTTTATCTCTCACAATCCAAGCCCAGAAAGCCTGAGTCTATTGACCTGGGCCCCAAGACTCAGTGTTCCAAATTTCCTTTGCACTATAGACATACCCAGAGGAGCCAATAGAAGGGCATACTTAAGCTTGGTTTTGAATGTTTAAGTGGGACTTAGCTGGTACATATGTCTTGTCCTGGCCCCTCTGCACACAGGCAAATTTCACTCTAAGCAGTTGATGGCGGGGGGAGCCTCCGTCTGCAGACCAATGTGTTGGGTATGGAATGGAAACAATCCTTTACTTTTCTCCAGGCACAGCTCCTTGCCTACTCACTGAGAGAGTCACAGAGGTAAGGAGTGCAGGATCTGGCCCCCTATCACCAAAGGTAGTAAAGAAATCAGGGAATAAATTAAGACTGGTAAATTGGATTTAGTGAGTTACTAAACTTTGCAAACTTTGGTGTCATGTGGCAGGGCCTAGAAATTTTGGGGTCAGTAGTTTATGCAGAACCAACTCTGGCCCAATGTTTTTGATGACTTGCTCTTCCATATCCTCAGGTGTCATTACAGAAACATCTTGCATGACTTATTTCTGTTACTAAGTGCTGGGAAGAGCTAAATGGGTCATGAATACAAACATGGTATTAACATTCCCTAGTCTGCTTGGTGCAGCTACATGACTCTTACATTTTAAGCTTTCAGGTAACTCCTGGAGGTCACTAGACCCCAGTGCTGTGTTTGGGGACCCTGTTCAAACTTTTCAAGCAGCAACATGATGAGTATAGTTAGTGAGTCTCCTAGGTACAAAAGCTATCAACCCAAGCCACCTCTGTTCTCTCTACAGAGGAAGCAGCAGTGCCAACTCCCCTTGGCCCCTCACCTCCCCCCACAAGAAGAGCTGTCCTTGGGGTCTTTTCAGCCTACTCAAAAGCTGACAGTGCTAACAATATTACAAGATAGCCAGTTCCCATGGGTTATCCTATGCTATTTTGTAGATCTGCAAGTCCAATAAGATGGAACATCTGATCTTCTGGGTGTATACCCAGGCTAAATTCCAAACTTAGAAGTCTCCCACCACTGGTTTGTAATTGCTTGTATCCACCCAGTTAACATGGATGTTGCATTGTTAGAGGATGAACTTTCCCATCACAGCATTCACAGAGCCACATCCTGCCTTTAGATAAAACAGGAGGTGCAATGTCCATTTATACCAAACTCTGAAGTGTCTTGTGCTGCTGGGAAGAGATCCCTACTCACCAGAGCTAATCCAAATGAACTCAATGGGACTCTTTCAATTGACTTAATTGGGCTCTGAATCAGGCCCATGCAGCTCAGGGACGTATGTAAAAGAACTGCAATCTGCTTGCACCTTCCTTCCCCCAGCACACAGGGCTAGTCTTCAAATGGCCCAGAACATACACAGGCACCACATTCTTCAATTATTCAATTATTAATTTTAATAACCTAAAAGCAATGGCTGTCATCACCATAGTACTGGGGATCCTGACAGAAACTCACATTAATGGGAACAAGTGTACAACACCCTAATACACAGTATTGTAAGCACAGCATTTAAACATGTCCTTGAGTTCCATTAAAATTAATGAGATGTAAGCATACACTTTGCTTAACGGGAATGGTTCGCTTAATCAGGGCTTTCAAAAGCGCTTCCCTTCTCCACACCCAGAGAAGGATGACATAGTCCTGTAATATGTTTTGGCATCAGCATCTCATGTGAAGGCAGTAGTCAATGGGAGCTTTGCCCTCATGACTTCAATGGGAGCCAGAGCAGACACTTTATCCTACAGGGCAGCTCCTCTGTGCAAGTTTAATATTGTCAATAAAATTCGCAAAGCTGTGTTAGCCAGACAAACAAGCTGGAGAAGAATGAACCTCTCTCACTCGGAGATGAGTACATGGTGGGTACCCAGTAGTTATCAAAGCAAACAGCACAAATGAGACAGAATGAGAGACAGAAGTGGTATTGAAGGCTGCAATAATAAAACAGTGCAGTGACATGGAGTTCGGTGGCAGAGAAACTGGCTGGTTGAGGCAAGTATGTGTCTTTATATTCAGCATATTAGCAGCCCACAGAAATGGGTGCTGAGCATTAAGGCTCCCTAGAGTCTATTTACTCAAGAAATAACCAAAGTGTTGTCACTCAATACAGAGTTTATCAGATAAAACTGGAAGGCTTTTGATAATGGCTGAGTTAATTATTGCAGCTTTCTACACAGATCTGGATGTAAGGCTTGTACTTTATCTCTTGGGCTGCTCTGAGAGTTATGTACTCTGGGCTCTTCACACAGAAAGTCCACTGAAGTCAATGAGATGCCCTGTTTATGAGGTCAAATCTTGGTCCCTACCTCAGCTGTTTTATACAAGAGGCAAGTCATTAATACATTAATAATAATACTCTTTATTACAGGGGTATTCCCTTTATGAAAGGGAGTTCCCAAGCAGCACAGCGCTAGTGCTCTTATGTTAGGACTGAACCCCAAAACCAGGAGTTGCAGAGAGCTACTTTTAGCCTTCTTTTCCATTCCAGTGTGGAGCGCAGCTTGGTCAGACAAAGAATCTGATGAAGGGTGGTTACAAGACTTCCCCATCTCCAATCTAGTGTTTTAATAGAGCAAATGAGCAATCAGATAAAAGAAATCCTACTGTGACAGAAAGATTTTGCGTATGTGATTGTGTCCTTCTCTAATGGCTGGTCTTGGCAACTAAAAGCTATGTGTATTCTTCTTTAGCTCAAGTATTAGTCCTTGTTTTGTGTGTTGAAGGTCTTAGGTTTAATGATTACTGATTATCACATATGGAAGAAGCCAACATACCACCTTTAATACATGAAAGTTCCTGTAATGTTAAAGCATATGAGCCTCACTAAGAAGGGGCTATATTTCACTAGTAGTTTTGGCTCACAGGCAAACATTATATTGTGCCTTCTAATAAGAAGGCACATACATGTTCATTACATTTTTAAATGTACCTGATTCTGAGTTCTGACCCTGACAAACACCAGATGTTTCACTGAGAACTATTTAATTTTGAGGCAGTTCAGCTTTTCAGAACCAGAGAAGATTTTAAAAACCTTGTCCAATCCCCTCCTGTAAGAGTAGTTCAGGTGAGAATGAAACCAAGAACAGCACCCAGAAGAAAGGATGATTCCTATCAAAAGTGATGAATTATTGCAGAGAAGATAAGAACAGAGGAACTCTCCCTTCAGAAACCAATATCAGAAAGAGAAAGACAAGCTGAGGGGAGAATGGTAGCTGGGCTTAGTTATCATTAAGCACAGACTACTAGCTAGAAAGCATCTTACAAAGGGCAATGCTGCTATTTGGTACTTTTTGATCATCTTCCAAAACAATTCAACTCTTAAACGCTCCCTGTGACCTACCAGGGTCACTAAACAGGAGAATGAAAGGCTTGCAATTCTGTCTGATCCTTTTGTTTTCCTGTAGAAAATATTGGGGCTGTGGATGCTGCCATGGGAAGATGGAATTTAGTTTCCAGGATTTATTTGTTTAATTAACTGTTCTATTTTACTCTTTTCTTTCCAGGACAAGCTGTTCAGTCACTCCAATTCCATGCCTACATCAGACCCTCTGATGGAAGGGGCTCTACAGGCCAAGTTCTTCTCAGACTTGCTCCCCATGCAACCTCACAGGAGTCAGACTGCATACAATGCCAATGAGAGAAGGATTTGTGCAAAGTGCCAAGTGTTGTGTTATTCTCATCATCATTAGACAGAGATATCAATTTGTATGGGGAGTATCGTGAGTGTGGGGGAGGGCACCGGAATGGGGAGAGAGAGCTAGGACAAAATTGTATGCAGCCCTAAATTCCCTGTGGTCCAAGTATTTCTTGCCTTCCCAGACAGGGTTTCCTTTTCTGAAATGTAGTCTCTGATATTATCACCTGCCAAATGTAACACACCATGCTCTTCATGCAGATTCAGAACTTCTGTACGATGGCATTCTAGCATCACTCACTTAATAAACCTTGATAATATTTTCCTTTCCTGCCTCAGTGTCACCATCTATAAAATGGGGATAATGATTTGTAACTAATTTGCTTCACAGATCTGCTAACAAAAAGCACCATGTAAAAGTTAGGTAGTACTATTATTATTGTCTAGCTTCTGTCAGTCTCAGCCCCTGAGAGATTCATTTGCATTTTCATTTCTCTGTGCTCTACATATTTGCAGTTGCTGATTGAAAGGCAGGATTTGTCTGTTGGTTGGAATCCCAATTAAGTGATCACTCAAAAAAATCAGACATATGGATGTGTTTAAGTGTAAGTACTTTTCTGAATCAGAGCCTAGAGCAGGAGACTGAGAGGAAGAAAAAATGACTCTGCCTTTGATTCACTTTGTACAAACTCTTTGGGCTTCAGCTTCCCCTCCCCATCTATAACATGGATATAATGATAATTCCCTTACCCCACAGGGTAAGGAGACTGCATTAGCAATTGTAATATTTCAAATTCATGTAATAAAAATACTTATTATATTATCTTCCAGTCTGGCTGTGCTAGTACTTCAAATGGGGGTATGAGAAAGGCTATGATTTAAAATCAGATCCCATTTTTACCCCACAATGTCTGCTATAACTTAACAAGGCACCACCTTATGGAAGATGTAGCAATTCTGGCAAGTTTTCAGTCTGTTCTGGGTAATCACAGGGCTGGGGAAATCTAAGAGATGAGCTCAAAGCAAAACCTTAGGTCTGAACTTCTGCTTTAGGAAAATTCAGATCTGAAGCTTGATCCCAACTTTGTAGCTTGAGACTAGCTCTAAGTGAAATCTTATTAGTAAAATGGCCTAGGAACTTTGAATGGGAAGGGGAAAGAGAATAGGAGAAAAATTTAAGGGGAAAAAGACAAAAGAAGTAAGCAGACCAGTGAAAGAAACAGGAAGCAAAGCAGCAGAAAAAAAAAAAAAAAGATTATTTTACCCTGTGTCTCTACCAATGAGCACATTTCAAAAGAGGATTCCTGGCATTCACAAGTAACAAAGATCGTCATATAATCTTCATTACCCAAACCGCCCAAGTATGTTGCAATGCTGTTGTCATTATGCTTGTGCTGTATTTGTCAAGAAAGAAATACGTGTTGTTTGCATAACTATCCAGTGCCTGGCTGAGGCTTGCGTGAGAGGAATAGGCACCACTGAAATAAGAAAGCAGCACTAAACGTTGTCTTGATTTATTCCCAAGATGACAGCTCCAGCTGACATGGATTCCCTGGGGGAACATGAGGCAACTCAGGCAGAGAACTCTTTCCTTATGCCACAACTGGTCAGAGTCCACTTTTCCACTGCCAAGACAAGGAAAGTCTCAGCATGATTAATGTTTCATTGTGAGGGCTCCATGTCTGCTACCCAGGACAAGCTGAGACAATCGTGATGGTTCTGCCCCATAAAGGGCATATGGTATAAATTGGCCTTGTTTCTAAACATTAGGAACCCTTTGTCATTGCAGGTGCTAAGATTTCTGCCAACTGTCTTTTTCTGGTACTCTCAGCTCTCTCTAGCTAGGGAAATTGAACCTGAAACTGCTGGGAATTGTTCACTGATTTTTATTGTCCAGGCTGACATGAATGTAAGAAAACTCATTTCACTCTCCTTGTGTGTTATACCACTCCCCCCTCCCCACTGTTTCTATCCTATCTACTTAGATTGTAAACTATCCAGGGCAGGAATTGTCTGCTATTCTGTTTGTGCACAATGGGACCTGTCCTTGACTGTTATGATGTCAACTAAGGACCAAACATGATTAGTAATAAGAGTAATAAAACAGAGCATAAAAATTAAAATGAAATTGGATTGTAAATGTTTCTCTCTATTTTAATATATTTAAGGTATTAATCACATAAGTTAACATTGTTAATTCACAATAAAATATTTTAATATCCTTTTATGATTGCTACAGTACCAAGTTAAATCAATTATATCATGGAAGTTTACAGTAAAATAGCCTAAGGATTTAAAAATACGGAAATAAGCTAAGAGAAGACAGGTATAATTCAAAAGTTCTCATGATTTAAGAAAGGACTTAAACAGATGTAGAATATTGCATTGCACATTCAAAAAACCTCATGGCCCTTAATTTTGCTGCTGAGCACCATCAATTAGCCTCAGCCCATAGACCAAAGGGAGAATTACATAAGTCCTCTTATGCCACTTTATTTTCTACTATATCACAACTATGGGCAGTGCATTTACACAACCCACGATTCACTCCTCCTGGCTCTCAGACCACCCTTCTAGTTCACCTGCTCATTGCTGCCAGCATAGTTCACCTTTTACCCTCTGTATAACAGCCAGATTTGGACAGGGTGCTGGAACAATTTTTACAGTGGGGTGCTGATTATGGAAACCATGAAAACTACATACTTGCTATCCATCTTTAGTAATGCAAGCTCATGGTGCAGGAGCACCCCCTGTATCCTTAGCTTCAGCAACCACAGCTTCTGGTGCTGGTCGAACTACTGTAATTAATTTTAATGAGAAAGAGTTCCCCCTAGTGGTCCATCTATATAGTTACAGGATATTCTTAGGCATTGTTTTTTGCATTTAAGACAGTTTGTTCTGGTTCTGTGTGTCAAGTTGACATGCATATGTACCTCACACTATAATTCTCCCAATGAAGCCTAAGAATGACCCAAAGCTCACAGCACATTTTTTTAAATGTAGCACCAAACCGAAACAGTTCCCTAGCTACACTCCTCTAACCAGAATTTTTAGGAAAGCTCTGCTCCTGTTACAGCACTAAAATAAGCATCCAGATTTTCAAAGCATTTCGGCACATTGGGTGCAGAGCTACTTCAAAATCTGACCCTTATTTTTAGATGCCTGAGACCTGAACTGTTTTGAAAATCTGGCCCCAACCATGCATGCTGAACATCTAAAAAATTTCCCCTACCTGGACCAGACTCCCCATTTTCCCCTTCATATTCACCATCCTGATAAACAAAAGCCTTGCCTTCCCAATACAAATAACATGCCCACATCTGCCCAATCCACATGGAGTTTTAAAGAGTAGGTACATCATTCAGCAAACCCCACCACTACACTAATTATTTGAGAAAAGGGAGTTAATATGTCAGCTAAGTGACTCTGCAGGGGCTTGGTTTGAGTCCTACACAGCTCTTAGACAACCTTCAGAGCTAAAGTTCCTGATTATCAAAACTGCTGATTTAATAAAAAAAATTCAGATGTCACCAAGAGCTTACCTGCATGTTTGCCATCTGATAGAGGCTAGGCAGGTAACAGACTGCTGCTCCTGTGTGCTAAAGAACTGTACATATCCTATCATTTTTGTAATTCTGTCTTATTTGTCTCAGCTATCTATTACGTCTGGTCTTCCAGAGAGAAAGGGTATGCCTACACTTACAATCTAGGTCGACTTAAGGATGCTTAAGTTGACCTAAATTACTCCACATCTACATTGGGCTTTCCCAAGTTGACTTAAGGGCGTCCTTAAATTGACTTAATAACTACCAGTAGTTAGGTTGACTTAACAGCTAAGTCGATTTGTTAAGCTGACCTAAAACTGGTGTGGACGCCCTACATTAACTTAATACCCTAAGTTGATCTAGGATACGGAAAAGGGAGCTGTGGCTCCCTTCTCCCTGAGACTGTGGCTTCCTGGCAAGAAGGGAGCCACGGCTCCCTTTTTTCTGGGATTCAGTCGCTAGCAGAAGGGAGCCAGAGCTCTCTTCTTCTGGGAAGCCATGGGTCCCTGGCAAGAAGGGAGCCAGGGCTCCCTCTGCCACGAAGCCATGGGCCCCCGGGGAGAAGGGAGCCGCATGGGGCTCCCAGTCAGGGCTCCAGCTGCGACAGAATTTCCTGCCACCCCAGCCAGGGTTCCAGCCATGTGGCTCCCTTGTGCTGGGGAGTCCTGGCAGCTTCCTTGTCTGGAAAGCCCTAGCGGCTCCCTTCTCCCCGGGAGCCCCAGCTCCCTGGCAAGAAGGGAGCCACGGCTCTCTGCTGAAAAGGGAGCCATGGTGTCCTGAGGAGAAGGGAGCACAAGCTTCCTTCTTGCTGGGACCCATGCGGGTCCCAGGGAGAAGGAGGCCCCTGCTCCCATCTCACCAGGGTCCCGGCAAGAAGGAAACCTCTGCTCCCTTCTTTCTGGGATCTGCAGGGGTCCTGGCAAGAAGAAAGCCTCCAGGGCAAGTAGGAACCCATGGCTCCCTTCTTGCCAAGACCTGCGGCTTCTTGGCAGGTGCCTTCTGCCGGGAAGCCACAGGTCCCGACGAGAAGAGAGCCGTGGCTCTCCGCCACACCTCCACTTGAAAAGTTAAAGTCGACTTGTTAAGTTGACTTAACAGAGTTGACTTAACTTTTCAAGTGTAGACACACCCTAAGAGCTTTAAGCTAGAGGCTATCATTTACTATGTTTGTACACCATCTAGAACAATAGGCCACAATCTATGGGGCCTCAATGGGTCAGTATAAATGTTGAATCACAATGATATTTTAAATGCTTTGGGTTTTTCACTGGAACATTCCTTTAAAAATTGGTAGTTGAACACTCAGACAGACAGTCATAAATTATCTTCATTAGATTAAAGATCAAATGTCCATCTAGACACAGAACACACAGATGTTCAGGAACAAAGGAAAAACACATATAAAAATACCCTTAAACTTTGACATTAAAATCACTGTGCTCTCCGCAGACAATTCTAGCTGCAGAACAAATACATGACACATTTTACTTCAGGTTATTCCTGATACACCCAACACACCCGCTAATCAGTTTTCCCTGGTTATGGTTATCTGTGTCATAAAATGTGTAAGAAACACCCCACATTCTCACTCTATATGTACAGGGCAACAATAATGAACATATGAAGAGGTAAGATTTCTTGTGTGTAAAGTAAATGCTGCAGTAGGCTGGTGATTTTCTTTATGATGTGACATCTTAGATTAGACATCTGACTCCTGAGCATTATATTCTGATTCTGCAGAAACTGTAAAACCCAGTCCCGGTCATTTAGACCAAGGATATGAGGTATTTTAAATTAATGACTTCTCAGATAGGAGATTCTGGGTTAAAAGAGCTGGTCACTGTTCTGACTTTAAGCATATTGGATAAAATTAAGGTTTCCATTACATTTACCCATTATCTACTGAAGAAATAAACCTTGGTTAAGGATAGCAAAGGTGTATATTTAAAACTTAGTCAGTAAGGAGGTATTTCTTAAAAGTCAGTCTACAAATAACTAGGAAACAGCAGGATTGTGAAATTATATTAAATATTTTCTAGAGTTCTATGATTTTACTACAGTATTGTGTTGGAACAAATGCAAAGGCCCTGCCTCTATTTTTACGTTGCTTAATCAGTTAAATTTGACAAGTAAAGATTGATTAAAAATTAGGAATGACCACTGAATCTCATCCAGGGGTTTTAACTTTATGCCCAGTATAAATTAATTTGGACAGCTTTTCCAGTCTTAACACAGGGGTGAGGGTGAGTAAATGAAATTTGGAAATGATGCTCTTTTTACCTAGCTGGAACTTACCTTCTCTGCTTGGTCATGGGATGGTTACCAAGGAAATTTTCTTTTCTTCAGCAAAGTTAAGAAGCTCAGTATTTTCCTTGGTGAAGCAATCAGTAGCTGTGTAACTCTTCTGCCAGGGCGAGATGGCAGAGCAAGGGCTGGGTTCTATATGTAGGGGTTTCCAAATAATGTTACAGCATCAACTGGCTCGAGCCCCCACCCAGTCTTCTTGGAAATTATGCACTATTCCCTGGGCACCCCACAGGGGCGAGGCTTCCCCACTCACAAGCACCAGCCTGAGTGTAGTATACAGGACTTTTAATAGTAATATAAAAGAATACATAGACACAATAGCAAAACCAGCACTGATCTGGAGAATCAGTGCAGAACAGGATTCCCACCAAAACCCCACACCATCTAAAATAATGTATAGACACAATAGCAAAACCAGCACTGATCTGGAGAACCTGTGCAGAACAGAATGTTCACAAAACCCAATACAGCAATCACTCCACCCCAGTGTATGTAGAGAATGTCCCTCACGCCCGCTGTCTGTGAGCTCCACACACTAGTCACTCACAATCTCCAGCCCTCTGCTGGCTGTTTGCACCATCCAGTGGCTTTGCCCACTGTCTGCTGGCACCACCTGCTGGTTACTCAAACTCTCTAGCCCTCCACTGGCTGTTTGCACTGTCCACTGGCTCCACCCACTGGTCAGTCTTCAGTGGCTTCAACTCTGAGAGAAGGCCTCAGCCCTCAGTGATTTCAGCTTGAAGAGAACCTCAGCCCTCAGTTATTAGTTACCCCCCTTTTCAGCTGGAAAGCACAAGAAGTGTTGTGACTCTAGACCTGCCTTACAGCTGCATAGATGCCACTGCTACAACATCAGCAATAAGATATGGAGTCTCTACTACGTGGAACAATCAAAAGTGAAAAGAAATTTCTGAACAAGTTCCTCCCTGGCAGATCTTTCACTATTTTCCCATAGCCACAACAAAAGGCAGCCTCAGCCAGGTACAACTCACAGTCAATAACTCTCCAAACTGATGAGTCAGCCTTTAAAGAGACCTCTTCCAAATCCTGCCAATTACATCCTAATGAGGGTTAATTTTTATTAGTTTTTTATTCATTATAGTAGCAAAAATAATGAATATTACTGTTTATTTAATGCCCAGAATATGCTAAGCCCTTTATGAAAAAATATGAGGACAAGGTCTTTGCACTCAGGAAGTTATAATCTCAATGGGCAGTGTTTTGGTAGAGGATGGGATGAAGTGCACAACAAAACAAGCAAGGAATCCTGTGGCACTTTTAACATCTAACAAATTTATTTTTTGCAAGAGCTTTAGGAAAATTCAGATCTGAACTTCGATCCCAGCTTTGTAGCTGTTGCACTTCTGATGTTAGGTGTGTGTCCATTTATTCTTTTGCACGGAGACAGTCTAGTTTGTCTGATGTATAAGTTGGTGGGACATTGTTGGTACATGATAGCGCATATCACATTGGTGGGTGAGCAGGTGAATGAGCCCCTGATGGAGTATTTGGCTTTATTAGGTCCTATGATGGTGTCATTAATGTTCATATGCGAGCAGATATGTTGGTATGTGTTGATATGTTGGCAGTAAGGTTTGTTGCAGGGATATGTGCCAACCATACTGTTTCTGCTGTATGGTCTGTAGTTGCTGATGAGTATCCATTTAAGGTTGGGGGGGCTGTCTGTAAGTGAGGAGAGATCTGCCCCCCCCAAGGCTTGGAAAAATGAGGGATTGTTTTCTAGGATAAACTACAGATTGGGGTGGCCAAACTTATGGAACTCAAGAGCCACAAAAGTTCATTATTAAACCTTCGAGAGCCATACTGAGGCATATAGCCATTTACTTTTACCTACTCCAAAATTACCAAGTTAAAAATTCATTGCACACTTTAATTTTATCATAAAAATGAGGGCAAATATTGATCCTACTAATGTCAGTTTCTAATAATTACTTAAGGATACCATGAAAACTAGGCTTACACAGTATACCATCTATTTTCCTTTTTATATTTTTGTTTCTTATTATTTGATATGTTTAGAACACTATTTTATTTTAACAACAAGTAAACCACATTAGGGTCTACAAGAACATCTAAACATGCCACCACTGCTCCCTGCTGTCTCCAATCGTGCTGCAGCTTCTCCTTGCCATGTCTGACCATGCCACTGCTTTTCCCTGCCATCCTGACCCCCTCCCTAACCCCCAGGCCCTGATGCTGGCTTCCTGGAGCTGAACCCCCGAGGCCCCCCTTACCTGGCCTCTCTGGTGGCTAGACACAGGCTGGACTCGCTCCCCTTGCTTTAAAGCCCTGCCTGGGCTAAGCATCCAATATGGCTGCTCTGGTGACTAGGCGAGGGTTGGGGCTCCCCCCTCCACCGAGCATGCTCAGGGTGGGAGGTTTAAAATTCGTAGGCTAGCTGCTTTCCTCTCTCTGACCCGCATATAAGCTGAGTTCTTCCACGAGCCACACTTTTTCATTCAAAAGCTGCATGTGGCTCCTGAGCTATAGTTTGGCTGGCTATAGATCTTTGATGACGTGTTGCAGAGATTTGAATTGGGGGCTATAGGTGAAGACCGGTACCATTCTGTTGTTTTCCTTCTTCAGCTTGTCCTGTAGAAGTTGACTTCTGGGTACCCATCTGGGTTTGTAAATTTGTTTTCTCACTTTCCCAGGTGGGTATTGTAATTTTAATGCTTAACAGAGATCCTGAAGGTATCTGCCTTTGTCTGAGGGATTGAAGGAAATGCGGTTGTATTTTAGGGCTTGGCTGTAGACAATGGATTGAGTGATGTGTCCTGGATGGAAGCTCGAGGGATGTGGGTAATCATAACAGTCAGTAGATTTCCAGTGTAGGGTGGTGTTTATGTGTCCATCACTTATTTGTATTGTTGTGTCCAGAAAGTAGATTTCCCATGTGGGCTAGTTTAGGCTGAGTTTGATTGTAGGGTGGAAATTCTTGAAATCTCAGTGGATTTCCTCAAGGGCCTCCCTTCTGTAGGTCCAGATAATGAAGATGTAGTCACTATAGTGTAAGTAGAGGAGTGGTACTTAGGGATGAAAGCTGAGGAAGTGCTGTTCTGAGTCAGCCATAAAAATGTTAGTATATTGTGGGTACCCATAGCAATACTGCTGACTAGAAGACATAAATCATCTTCCAGGCTGAAATGGTTTTAGTGAATACCAAGTCACAAAGTTCAGTGACAACATGTGCTGTGACATCATCTGGGGTAGTGTTCATAATAGCTTGTAATCCATCTTTTGGTGGGATGCTAAAGAGTTTCTATGTCCACAGTGTCCAGGGTGATGTTTTCTGGCAGATCACCAATGGACTGAATTTCTCTCAGTAAGTCTGTGATGTCTCAAAGACAGTTAGGCGCACTGACAGTATAGGGACGAGACAGTCCATATAGCCAGAGAAGCCCACTGTACAAGTGCCAATGCCTGAGACAATGGGGCATCCAGGATTTCCAGATTTATGGACTTTCAGTACCAGATAGAATATCCCTGGTTGGGGCTTGCACAACAAGTGACAGCTAAGGATCAGCAGGAGTCGGGATCATTCTATCAATCTCACGCTGTATTTTTTGAAAGTGTGATGAGGTTTTTTAGGCCTCACTGAAGAAGTGTGTTTCACCAGTTGACCAAGGAACAGCTGGAGGCCAGACGAAGGAGGGGTTTCAGCAATAAGGCAGCCATAGATACCGTTACCAGGTGTCAGGCAAAAGGAAGACATGTCCTTTTTACCTTCACGTCCTCCATCTGGCAGACATTTTAAAAATACATCAGTTTGTTTGGCTTTTTACTTACAGAGGTTAAGGTATGCTGGAATGCCCTGGAGCACCCTATTTTTAGGGGAAGCATTCCAGGTCCCCTTAAAAACAGAATATTACGTTATTACTACATTTTCTCCATCCGTCTTCCAATGTCCTCCTTTCCATGCTTTGCTATCTGGTAACCCTAGCCACAGAGGCAGGTGCAGGTGTAACCCATGTGCCTAAATAGGTGCAATCTCTTTTAGGGACCCTTATGGCTGGGTTATGTTGCTGGGCAGATTTTGCAGCCCAGAAACCAGAAACTTCTGGTAAGAGGGTGAGGGAGCACACTGAGCATGCTCCACGAGTTTTATTGTTTTGCTGGAGTTACATGCCCAGGGAGAAGCCTGGAGAGGAGCAAACGGAGAGCTGCAGAGGACATTGGCTAAGGGACTCAGTGAAGGGAGCTGAGCAGGAGTGGACTGCAGGATGTTTTCTCCCAGCTTTCGACTGCTTTGCAGGGGAGTTGTCTGCAGTGGAACTGAGCGCTGGATGGCCAGTGACTTGATTGCATGGTGCTGGCTGCACAGGAGGAAGAAAGGACTGCATGGCATCTGCCTGAAGATTCCTGCAGCTAGAGAGGATGAGGATTGCTTTCGTTCTGCATTCAAGCCTCAAGGACTTAAAAGACTGTAATTGAGATAAGGGTGACTCCACCTGAACTTTGGGACTCTTGGGTTTCTTACTGTTTTGTTTAAATATATCATGGTTCTTTAGGATAAGGTGTGTTTAGTTAGTTAATAAAGTCCATTGTTACGTTTCTGTTGAGTAATAGTTTAATGTGGGATGGAAACTCTGAGCAGTCTTGGCTGTGAGTCCTTTTAACAACTGGATCCTGGCTCTCCAGTTGTTTTCATCAGGGGTTTTCTCTGTGAGGCACTGGAGAGGGGCAATTGAATGAATTTGAGCCCACCCTAGCAGGTTACACAGGGAAGAGCAGTGGTGGGGCAGGGGCAGCTGGCTGAGGGAGCATGAATGGCTGGGGCAGGACACAGCAGCTCCCAGCCAGGAGGTGGTGAGGGGCTGCAGATAGCAGAAGAGGATTTTCATGGCAGCACTTTGCTTGTCCTGAAGGAGGCTGAGGTGATGGCCACAGCCCCTCGTGGGTCTGTGCGCAGAGGCGCTCGCCTGGTACCCTGCACACCCCCACTGCGCCCCGCAGGCCGGTCTGACGTGGTCACCCTAGCGACAAACGAAGCCCGCGCGCTCCTGTCCCAAAAGCCGCCAGCTGGCTCAGGCGCGCGCCCTGCGGGTCACGTGGGGACTGAGGCGCCCCGAGGCGCGGCTGTAGGGACCTTCCCGCCACAAGGGGGCCGCACACGACCTCCGCCCCCCGCCCCTCCTGCACTTTCCTCTATGATCACTGCGGGGAGACGGGCAGGGCGCCGAAGTCGGGGCTGTTCTAGCTCGTCTCTCGATGGTAAGAAACGTCATCAGAAGGCGCCGGTGTCGCTGGTGGAGGCGGTTGGTGCGGGAGGAGTGCGTGGCGCCCAGGTGTGGGGTGGGGTCGCGGCGTCCCTGAGTGGTGCGGGGGGATCAAGGGAGGGAGCGGCGGCAGCGCCAGGCGGTTTGGCGAGAGAGGGGAGCTGGTGGCGGGGACCGCAAGGGTGTGTGCGCTCGCGCCTGCGGGGGGGGGGCGCCGATGAGGGTGTGTGCCTGGAGTGGGGGCGCCGGGATCTGGCGTGTGAATACCCGAGGGGATGCGGGGGGGGGGGCTTCAGGCAGTGGTGGGGGTGCTCAGGGCTCCCTGCCTTGTATGCTTGTTGGGCAGTGCCCACTTGACTGCTCTTGGTCTCATCCCTCCGCCCTTATTTTGGTAACTGGCCTGGTCCAGACTGTTTGGTTCTCAATTCAATTGGTAGCACTCTGTGTAGTGGGTGCCAATCTCCTTTCTGCCCCGTATAGGCTGCCAGTTCTCCCTCTTTTCCATATGTGACCCTCTCCTCAGGCAACGGGGGGAGAAGGCTTTTTAAGGGAATAGGAAAATGTGATTATAAAAAAATCTCAAGAAGTGGCAGAGGTGTACAGCCTGGGAGTATTTGAAGCTCATTTTGATAAAATCAGCTTGATTTCAGGATGACAGTACCTGTTTAATCAATGTCAATGATGGAAATTCTGAATCTTGGAATTAGAAAATGTAACTAATGAAAAATGGATTTCATGTTTGCTTTACTTCCAGTCACACAGTTCCCTTGTATTTCTGCTGCTGTTTTTTTCCAGAGCCAAAGGTGTGTTGTATTTCATCTTTCACTTTTTGCAAGTTTTTCCTGACATGAAGGATTTACAGTCTAAGGCCTCAATTTTAGAATGAGCGCCAAATGTGTGGCTCCTCACTCCAATAGGAAGCGCACTGCAGGATCCATTGCTGTGGACCACTGCTTTCACTGGGATGCCATATAGGTGGAGACGTGTAGGGTAGTGGATCCTGATGCAGGACTGTGACTTTGGAAAAAATAGTATCTTACTATGCATATCAGAACATGATATGATGTATAAGTCTCTTCTCCTTTAGTGCTGCTACTGAACTTCATATGCTAATGTGTGAATCTGAGATAGGTCTCAATGGGAAGCCTTGCTTTGAAAGGTTAACTAGTACATCTGCCCTTTTAATTTGTTTTGTTGTGGTACACCTGAAGGAAGATGTAAGGTTAAACTGTCTTGTGAAGTTTTATTTGAGTTTCTGTTTCTAAAACTGTTTTTTGTTTCCAGAACATTCCTATGCATATTCAGTTTATGTAAAGAAATGACCACACAGGTAATGCATAACATTAAATTATACTAGTCTTTCTAGATTGAATTTTGACCATTTATATGATGTGGATATTCTTTTTTATTCCAGTACAGTATTCTCTTCAAGCAAGAACAAGGTGAGCTATTGTGCTGTTAATTTTTCTCACCAAAATCTTTACTTTCTTGGATGATATAAAATGAGTACTAAACAGATAAATTTGCAAAACATCTCACATTGTGTTCTCACTAAGTCTAAATTAGAGTGGATTTCAAAAACTCCTTATAGTATGTTTAGCTCCAGTGTTCGTGGTAAATAAAATTGGACTTAGTGCTGCATGAGTATGATGCAGAACCTGCCAAAATCAACAAAAGAATTCCTGCTGACTTCTTTGGGTCAGGGCCTATGAGAACATTCCCAGTTCGCATTACTTTTTTGTGGACTGGTTCAGTAGTCCTTGAAAAAACACGGATGTCTTGGCGAGGTAAGATGCTGTCCTTTGATCCAGTAAGTTTATTGTGACCATAGCCTTCTGTATTCTGTGGTTCTGCAACATGTGCAACAGACTCTTGAAGCAGAATCTCATGTTTTTATGAGTGACAGTAGTCCCAACTGCAGGTTTCACAACCTTTCTCCCTGACAACTCTTCCATTGTAGTTATGAATTGCCAGTGCAAACATCTACATCACAATTATGGTATCCCTAGATCTTTTACTAACACAATGAATATTATGCTGACTTATTTTTTTCATTTTTGAGTCTAATTGTCTTTGTTAAATCTCCCTGTCTTCTTTTGTGAACTACTTGAAGCTGATATCAGAATTTCCAGTCTGTTGTACTCGAGTGCAACAATAGCCAGAAGTTTTGCTGCAGAATTTAAATACAGTTGGCTATAGGGTTCCCTGAACCTTGACCTGGGCTTGCATTGTCCTATGGGTAGGATCTAGCATGGCAGCTGCTGTCAAATACCATGCTTGCTAGCTTACCATGCTCTGTGCTATTTCTGAAATGTATGTTATCATCAATATGATGTGAGAATTACTGGTAGGAGAGGAAGGCACTAGTTCTGTTTGCTGATTCAGCATATTAATGATATCTCCTTCTGCTTATAGCAGTAAGTAAGAGCACGCAACTGCTGTGGGTAAGGATACTTGCTTGACTCCAAGAAACAGTTCATTATTTTCAACATTTGTACTCTGTTCCAGCACATGACGATGCCATCTGGTCAGTTGCGTGGGGAAAGAACAAAAGAGATGGTTCTGAAACGGTAATTTCTGGATCTTTAGATGATCTCGTAAAGGTCTGGAAATGGTAAGTGATGGGTCCAATAAATAAATATTGGTTAAACTGATTCAGCAGTCAGAAATACAGTGTAACCTAGTACCAAAATACAGTATTCTTTCCTTTCTCTAGACCCCAGAATGTCATTAGTCATGCACTGCACAGTGAGTAGCAGAGCACTTTGCTTTACTGAAATAGGGCTAGAGCTGGGAAAACAAAACAAAATTGTAGGAGTTAATGTGTAGCACAAACTTAACTAGTTTCACTCTATGTGCAGTCAGTTCTCCCCTATTGCTATGCAAAAGGTAAGAAATGCTATTTTAAAGAGAAAGGCAAGGGGAGTTAACTACTCTTACCTGTTTTATTTTGTGTTTTTAACAAAAGGACTGATGAAAAATTAGATCTACAGTGGACTTTAGAGGGCCATCAACTGGGTGTGGTATCAGTAGATATCAGCCACACAGGTGCCATTGCCGCATCCAGCTCCCTAGATGCTCATATTCGCCTTTGGGATTTAGAAACTGGGAAACAAATCAAGTCAATAGATGCTGGTCCTGGTAAGATCTTGCTGCTGATTTGTAATCTCTGCAATCTGTATTTACACAATGTAATATGGAACTAACATGCTAGCTGGAATTAGCTGTGCAGTATTATAGTGGCTTCCTTCCTTCTGAGAAACAATGATATGAGGCTGTATGGAAATGAATGCATGTGAATATGATGGATATTGGTATAAACCAGTGTCCCTTTGAGGTTGCACTGATAAGTCTATTTTGAAAACTGATTTTAGTTAAACTAGTGCTACTTTAGCAAAATAAACAAGGAGTCCTGTGGCACTTTTAAAGACTAGCAAATTTATTTATTGCATGAGCTTTCATGGGAGAGAAAGCTCATGTGATTAATAAATTCACTGATCTTTAAAAGTGCCACAAGACTCCGTGTTTGTTTTGCTGAACTAGACTAATACAGCTACCCCTTAAGAACTAGTGTTACTTGAGGTGGTGACACAGTCTGCATCTAGTTTTGCTGTCTGTACTCACACATGGGCTCAGTAAAATGCTGAATAGTGCTAAAGTGACTATTTTTAGTTGAGGCTACATTAGGCAGAATAGAATCCCACTATCTTGTAGATCTATTGATCAGAAGATCTAGGGGTGGTGAAAGAAACTCCAGCCCCTATTCAAATACACAATGGTGGTTCAGATTTGCATACTAAGAAGACCCCAGGCTTGCTGTGAGTGAACTTTAAAACTCAGTGCCGTGCAGAAGGTGTTTGTTTATGGAATGCACGGCTTTGTCCCAAAGGTGCAAATTAAAAGAAGTAAGACTTACATCTAGATGAGCGTTGACAAGCACTGAATTCCAAGTTGGAGGATGCAAGATCTCAGATGTTAAAGTAAGGAATGTTGATAGGCCAACCCTGAAAAGTCTTTGAGAAGTAATGACTGAGCACATACATAATAAATCTGTGAGGCATGCAGCATCAGGTTAAGTAAACCACTGTCAAAAGTCACCGTGTAATTCTATTTCAATGTATAATGATCTGCCCATACTTTTTCCCTTTTATCTGTCAGTGCGTCTTGCCTCTGCTGTGGCAACTCTCTAGTACTGCTTCTGACAAAGAGAACATTTCTTTCTTCTAAACAAACAGAGTCCTATGGTACTTTGTCAGATTTATCGATCACATAAATTGGGTTTATGCCCACGAAAGCTTATCAAGTGCATGAAATGGAAACAGCAGTATGTTAGATATAGATATAGAGATATAAAGATGCAAAGAAGAGTGAGTCACAAAGTCAATTCAAATGGTTCCAGAGGATTTCTTTCTTCTGTTTTTCAAGTAAATAGGGGAACATTTTTGAAAGGCAGTGCTAGTTAATTCCATTTGACAATTTACTGCTCTAGTGTTTTAAGAGGGTGCCCTAAACTAAGATCTTTCCGGAAATGTCACCTCTAGGCTGAAACACAAACCTTAAATTTTCATTTTCTTACCTTTTGTTAACTTGGTGTAAATTTAACTTCTGTGGTTGAAGAGCCGGAGAGTAAATGGTCTGTCAACAGTTATGCATGGAATTAACGTTATTGACCAAAAGCTATAAACAAGATTAAATACACAATATGGAATATTTTTTCTCCTTTTTGTACAGTTGATGCCTGGTCGTTGGCTTTCTCACCAGATTCCCAGTATCTTGCAACAGGAAGTCATGTGGGAAAAGTAAACATTTTTGGTGTTGAAACTGGAAAAAAGGAATATTCTCTGGATACCAGAGGGAAATTCATCCTTAGCATTGCATATGTAAGGACTTAATTGATATTCTCTACACAGATGGTATCTTTTTAAAAATCTATTGTAAATCACTCATTTTCTGTAGTGTATTCACACCTCTATTTGTGAGAATCTTTATTTAAAAACAAACAAAAAACCAAACCCACAAACCAAAAATCAGACATCCTACCTAACCATCCACACACAGGCAATAACCTCCTAAAGCAAGGATTTTGCTTCTGCTTATAGTCTTTATTGGCCTTCCTTGTATATATAATAATTCTTTGGTCCAACTTCTCTGATGAATTGAACCACCCTTAATCCAGTACAAGCTTTCTGTAACACACTTGTGCTCCCGAACAAAAATATCAGACCATAATAGATATCAGTTAAACCTTTGAATTCCCATGTCAGAGGTAAATTTATTGATAGTGAAACTGAGGTTCAGTGTTTAAATGACTTTTCCTAGGTGACACAGAAAACTATTAAAAACACACACACATGCTTGATTGTAAATTGTTACAGTAGGAAATCCCCCTTTGTTATAAATCAAGGTGACTAGAGCATCTACTGAATGAATCAGTCAAGTGATTTTCAAACTGCAAGATGTTCTTAATGTCTATCTGGAAAAGATACTCCTGTTCTTGCTCACATGTATTATGAATTTCAGTCTTAGATCTTTCAGATTTTTCTGTGTGCACCATACTAAATATCTTGCATGGCAGATCTTGTGTATTTTCACCTTCACTATTCTTCCAATACAAAATCAGAGTAGTTATAAAATGTGTAATGTATGTGTTTTTACAGAGTCCAGATGGAAAATATTTAGCTAGCGGTGCAATAGATGGCATCATCAATATTTTTGATATTGCAACTGGAAAACTTCTGCATACGCTAGAAGGTAAATCTGGGAATGTTTGCAATGTGAAAGTCATAACACTTTAATAATGTATGATGTGCTGAAATGTCAGGTTAGTTTGTTCATCTTGAACATTCACTTGCAAGCTTACTATGATGGAATTGTGCCTATCAATCATGCTTATTCTGAATTTCAGGCCATGCAATGCCTATTCGTTCATTGACATTTTCTCCGGATTCCCAGCTACTTGTTACGGCCTCAGATGATGGATATATCAAAATCTATGATGTGTAAGTTATTTCACAAAATGTATGTAAATTGTAAAACATTAAATGCTATGAAGTTGGACTTCTTTAAAAAAGGTACAAGCATAGATGGCAGACTTGGTTGAGAAGTTGATACTGCCTTGCAACATTTGGTAGTACAGTATACCTACCAGCCTTTCTCATCTTGAATCCTCCCCCCCCCCCCCTTTTCAATTTTTGCTTCATCCCCAAGATATGCTGCCTCATTCACTGCTTTTGTCCTTGCTCTCCACTGAAACCCTTGGTGCCGTCCCTGTTGCTGCCCTCTTCTTCCCTGATTTATCACTTCCCTGACTCTGAGACATGTTCTTCCTCCTCTGGGATTTACCTGATTTCCTCCATCTGGCTTCTGTCCTTTTATCTCTCCTGAAACATCTCTCAAAATCAGCCAAGTCAAAGGTATTTTATGCTCAAATCCTAGGCCTTGTTAGCTTAAGCATCCTGATTCTCTCTCCAGTAATCACGACCTGAGTCCCCAGGATCTTTAGCAACTGAAGTCAGTGCGTTGAGCTACAGCCTGATGTGAATAAAAAGTTAATGCACCTGTCCAGAAGCCACTGAACTGGTTTTCTTTGACTGACATCACCTAATGTGTTGACTGCTATATCTTGTATTAACTGCTCCTTCTGAATGTCTTAAGTGTAGCTCTATAGAGAAAACTTTGCAGCAATCTGATCTGGATGTGAGAGGCATGGATTACTGTGGCAAGGTTCAAATCCCAAATTAAAGGTTGTAAGTGCTAAATCAGAAACTAAAGGGTTTTTCTAACTGGGGTTTTCTAATCAAGAGTCCAAGTGTATCACCAAGTTACAAACCACTTGAGTAAGGTGTAGTTTAATCCCTTCAGATAACCAAGGCATAACACACTCCTGTCATCTCTTCAAAATCCTTCTGTAGCCTACCATTATTTATTTGTCTTAGGGTAGCTTACAGGAGCACCAGTCGAGAATCAGGGCTCCATAATGCTACTCATCGTACAGCCAAATAGCTAAGAAAATAATTATCAGAATCACCTGTTTTATGTGAATTGAGAGTTACTATCTCAATTATATTTGTCCTAATTTCTACTAGATAATAAGGAAACATGCATACACCATTATCTGGGTCTGAAGAAATAAGAATGCCAACTGCATAATGTACTAACTGCACTGTAGGCCAAATTGCTTCACAAATCTCCAGTGCTCTTATGTGTATGTTGACAAGATAGGAAACTAAAGAGCTTTCAGTGATTGTCTAAAAAACAATAGTTGTGACCTTTCAATGAGGAAAGAACAAAATCATTTTTCCTATGCTGAGTGCAGATTATTACATGATAGCTGTTTAGCTCTTACCTGGAATTTGCATTTTAATGGTGGGTTTTGTTTTTTTTTTTATTACTGTATTATTATTCTATGGTCACTAACTCTAAACTTTTGTCTCCTACAGACAGCATGCAAACTTAGCAGGCACACTAAGTGGTCATGGATCCTGGGTATTGAATGTGGCTTTTTGTCCAGATGATACACATTTTGTTTCCAGGTACTTAGCACTTTTAATTTTCTTAGATTTTTATGAAGACACAATCTTCTATTTATAAATAAAGGTGCATCACAGAATGTGTATATTAGTTATAGGGGCACTGAGATAACTTGTATTACTGAGGGACAGATCTGTTATTACTGTTCGCCAAACTGATACCCTTCCTTACATTGAATAGTGCCTTTATATAAACAGTACCTTTGAGGTCAGTGGGGCTTCCTGTGAAGTTCAGATGACTCCTGTTTACATTCAGAAATATCACAGTCCGGTCCTAAATTTTTGTAAAGTAGCATGTAAATTAACATGCCTGACTAAAGGCAAAGGTACCGATTCTCAAAATGCATGTTAATTTGTTTTAACAATTGTAGTTTAGCTTCTGATTATTTGATGCTTCATCCCATTCTAATGTAATGTAAAAATATTTTGGAAATAACCTTTAGAACACCACCAACTAGGGAGCTTCTACTCAGTTGTGCTTTCTTTAGTCAGCTGATGTGTTTCCAGAGAATCAGTAATTGCTTTGTTTTGGAATTCTCATTTTTTGTGTTAATATTAAAATAATTGCATATTGAGCCTAGTGTTTCTAGAACATGCTGGTAGATCATTTTGTTCTGTTGCTTTTCCCCTAATTTTGCAGTTTTATATTGTAGTATCACATCTTTGGTATCTTAATTATAATCAAATTACTATTGATTTGAATATCGATCAAAAATATTTTCCAGTTCATCAGACAAAAGCGTAAAAATTTGGGATGCTGGAACAAGGACTTGTGTTCATACCTTCTTTGATCATCAGGATCAGGTATATTAAGAATGTAGAACATGTATAATTTTCATATAGTCTCTTTATCTAGTTAAGCCTATTAATATGAAAACTTCCTTTAGGGCTTGTTCACACAAATGCTTAGTTTGCTACAATATGGGGTGTGAATCTGCCACCTGCTAAGTGTCTGTGGACTTTTCATTCATCCAGTCCATTAGGGAATCAACTGCATGTTCAGCTAGATGGATGCAGTAGGAAGATTCTTGTGTTTTGATAGTGCTTGAACAATAATATCAGGATTCAGGTGATGGAAAGTGAGACTAGTGCTTTTCTCAAACAGATGGTGTCCTGTGGTTACCTGAACAGCTAAAAGTAAATACTAATGATGAAGCCATGGAGCAGAGAGAATAGCTTTGCCTTATTAGTGGAAGTGATGTATTTAACTACCATCCCCACAACTTGCTGACATTGAAAATGTGGAATGATAGCATATTAACTTGTTAGCTGCTTTAATGAGCCTTTGTTTGCACTTCTACATTCTGCAGGTCTGGGGAGTGAAATACAATGGAGATGGTTCCAAAATTGTATCCGTTGGAGATGACCAGGAAATCCATATCTATGACTGTCCAATTTAAATATGCCAAATCAGGTGTATTGATTTTTATGTATGTAAAGATTTTCAGTAATGCACTTCCTGAATGTTCTCAATTACTTAAAAGATACTTCTGGTTATTTTGTTAATGTAATAATGCATTTTAAACAATGCTGGCCTGAAATTTTGGACTGTTGATACAATAGAAAATTCAAAGTGTAGATAAAATTTGTATGTATCTTTATTACTTTACATTTGATGTGAAAGAACTTTACATTTTTCAGTAGATGTAAACTCTAGCAGCTGCAAATAACTACTTTCTGTTAAAGTACCTGGATTAGTATGTATGTGGAAATATGTACTCATGTGAACTGCTTATTTAAGCTCCCTCCATGACATTTTTTTTTTCTCCCCTTATCTATATAAATAGATTTGAATCAGAAAATGTTGAGTGGTTCTTGCTGGCAGCTAATGTAGAAAGCATTACGGGCTCTTAGACCACAAAGTGGTAGTTTTCACATTGGTTGCTGAACAGTTGTCCTGGTGATTGTGGGACCTGTTCTAGCACCTGTGCTAAAGGCACATGGTTCATTAGTCATGTCATGTCAAATTGTAAATACAAAGCTTCCTAAACTGATACTCCCTCTTTACTGGTAATGTATTATCTATACATTTTAAACCATTTCCTAGCCTGATGTTCTGATTCCTGGAGAAAACACAGCATGACACACAGACAATATTTCTGTGTCCCTGTTTAAAGTTCAATTTTATCCCCCCCCAGCAAGCTGTGGAGGGTAAGCTTCATTTCATGGTACTGTTTAGATAATGTGTTACAGGAATTCTTTGAATGCTGTCTTATTGTATGGCACATGGTCAGTAACCCATAGAAACAGAACATCTGAATTTTTCAAATTTCACTTCATTAGGTTTTAAATTAACTTTTTACTAGTTTTCAGAGCTAAGTTGATATATAAAGTGTACCATTAACTTCCTTTCCAGGGCGATCTTACTATTCAAGGGGAGACTAGTAACCAAGTAAAGGTGAAAGTTCTGAATATTCCCTGGTAATAACACAAGTTAATTGTTCCTAAATAGCTATGGAAAGACATTTTCTATTGAATATTATGATATTGGCTATTATACTAAGTGACAGAATGGGCAAGGTGACTTCAATTTGCTTTTTAGATGTATTACCATTACCCTCACTCTCCCCTCCTTGTAAAAACCCTGTTCTGAGTGCTAGGGCAGCATTGGGTATAGAGTTTTAGGTGCAGCATGTAACCTGCTATTTACTAGAATATGCTTGTCCCAGGAACAGGTTGCCCCAAATGTGTAGGAGGTACTAAATTATAAAATGGGAGAAACTTAGTCTGCTTCATGCAGGGGATAAACAAGACATTTACAAGGGAAATATGTCAGTGCAAAGTGAGACTTCTCTTGCTACAGAAAGAAAGATCTGAAGGTTCAAGTTTTTGTCATAGGAGTGGAAGCTTCTGGCTAAAGCTAAGAATTTGTTTGGGGAAAAAACAGCTGAGAATTGAGGTCTGGAGCTGTGGTCTGGCAATTAAATTATATAAAGGGAGTTGCCTTTCTTGACTAGGCCTTCATCTGGGCTGAAGCTTTTATGCAAAGGGTAGTGCTCTCTGCCTCTTTCACATCATGCCCTTACCAAGTACCCTTGAATGGAACAATATTCTACTGTGGCTGCCACCAGACCTTTATCATCTACAGAGCTTGCTTTTCAGTGGCCATGTCATTCTGTGCCTGTAATATTATGTACTGGGCTTTGTACAAATGCAGTAGTAAATGTAACAGCTGTCAATGAGACATGAGACCCCCACATGGAAGCAGCATTCAGTTTTCCATTCAGCAAGAGTATGAGCCCTATCTCAAGTGATTGCAAACTGCTAGTGTATTGGTGTCAGTGATTATTAAAGATAGTACTAACTACTTCCAGAAGCATAACTCAGTGGTTCTCAACCTTTTATCTGCTGTAGCATGCTGTACACCACTGGCACTCCTAGTCCTTGGAATTTTTTTTTTTTTTTTTTTCAACAGTTCCTTACTGCCACTGTAAGCTCTAAAGAGATCATTATACCAGGCAGGCCAGGACAGCTACTCCCTACAAAGGAAGAAAACAACAAAAAAGCTTAATACGAGTGAGTAACTTGAGAGTTGGGTTCAAAAACAACATCCTGTTAAAAACTACCTTGGTTGCCCAATGCAAGTGGCAGGTAAACCTGACCGCTTTACTCTCTCTGAGAAAGTATGAATTAAAAGGACATGCTGAAGTGCTTCCTCTCATCCCCCACAATTTAGCTTGTCACAGAGGACAGTGTTTCAGCTAAACTGAAGTCACTTACCAAACGATGTGTACACCATAAAAATTATACCACCACAAAGCTTTTCCTTACACACAAACTTTTGGACTATTGACATATCCCACCTAAGTTTCTGCTACTTAGTTATACTAATGCTAGATGGCAAGACCACCAGACCAGTTTGTTGCTTAAGAAAGAAATGCTTGTTTTGTGTAGGGGTAAGCATGCCCAGAACTGTATGGGAATTCTGGCAGTAGGAAATATTACTGTGCTAGTACATCTTAACAGCTTGTTAAAACTTAAAAGCCCTAGCTTGATTTGCATAGCAATACAGTGACAGACATTTAAAAGTCAGATGTAAAGCAAAATAGTTTGGAGGGAGGCTGCTGGACATAAATCTCAAGTCAACCTGTAGTTCTGGGCTGAAATCAGAAAAAGATATACAAGCCTGTTATACACAGGTTCAGTGATGAGAGGGACATAGGAAAAACATACTTTTCAGATAGAGTTCTGCTTGGACCTAAGATGTTTTTATTATAGGAAACATTAACTTTATAGTGTGAAAAATATTTACAATAAGACACTCTGGCTGAACTGATATTGCAAGTCTTCCCTAAACAGTACTGTTAAGTCACTCTCCTTGAGTGGTCTTCACCAATGCTACACACCTTTGTAAGCAACTCAAATATACATCAACTCAATTTGCTCAACTTTATAACCAGGAAATGTTAAGTTACACGTAAAGACTATGAATATTTAAATATGAATTAGTTAAACATATGAACAACACAGCAATTCAATTTGCTGAAAACAAAAAAAGACCAGTAGTGGCTATTAAAGCCATGCAGTTTTCATTGTGAAAATTTACATTCCAGATGACTCATCCACTCCATTTTAAGATGTCTGGCATTGCACTCCTGTTCTGGGACCTTCATCTTCTTCATATATTTCTCTACTATTATGATAAGTTTGCTCTCTTGGATCAAATTCTGTAAGTTCTACTTGCTCCATGTCATCTGTAATCATGACTTCTTCTCGAGGAGGAAGCAAAGCTTCTAATAGAGGTAGTTTCTCTCTTGGAAGCCACTGGCACTCTGGAAACATAACCTACAATAAAAATATTTTTTTCTGTAAGTAATTCCTTGCCTTAAATACTCTATTAAACATGAAGGAGAATAAGAAACAGTAAACTTACCACAAACTGTATAATTAAATAACCTTTGTCCATTGGAGACTTGTAGATAGGCATCCCTTCATTAAGTATACATTTTAGGTCACCATGCTTTATCACTTCACCTTTCCACAAAGAGATCAGTCAGTTTACATTTTGGTATCTTGCTTTACAGCCATATAAGCAAAGCTTTATAATAGCAAACACACTTCTGGTTCTATAAATGGTTCTCTTCACTATTACTATGCAAGTCCATACAAAACACAAAAAACTGCTAATGGTACACAAAGTAAAATAAGTTCTCTCTAATCTTAAAAGTAACATTTAAAAGGTGAAAATACAAGTTGAAGAGTGTAAGCTGATGTCCTGTTGTACAATTTTTAGCTCCAGAGGGACTCAAAATAGCTTTGCGATTCTTCCCTCAAATTTCTAAATTTATAGATGTTTAATTCCCATTTTAATTTTGGCAAGCTTATAAACAATCAAGATCAGGAGCTTATACCGGAACAGTAGTTCCCAACCCGCAGTCCATGGACCTTTTTCCAGGGGGTCCACAGTGCTGCTCTCCCCCCACCCCAGGCTGGAAACCCAGCTGCAGCCCTGATGCTCCCACTGGGGCGGTATCCCAGCCAGGGTGGGGGCTGCAGAGGGCTGGCTGCCTATGCTGGCACACCTTCCCTCCCCCGCAGGGCCATGGCTGCAGCAGCCCCATCCCGCTGCCAGGGAGTGGGGCCATAGCCAGGCAGGACAATGGGGCTGCAGCAGCTGCAGTGAACAGCTATGGCTCACTGCCCCTGCCTGGGAGCTGCCTGCAGCCCCATTCCCCTGCTGGAGAGCAGTGGCTGCCACAGCCATGGCCCCCTTCCAGGGGGTGGGGATGGGGGGGCTGCTCACTCCCCAGCAGAAGAGTGGTGCAGACCAGATTTGGACCCCTTCCCCCCCACACACACACTCTGCAGCAGCACACAAGGGGTCCCCAGCCTTAAATAGGTTGGAAACCCCGTACAGAAGAATGTCAGACAACCTCTCTTACAGGCAGTGCTATCAGTTGCACCTGTAATAAAGGCAGCCAAATATTTGGAGCTCAAGAGACAGAATGGAAGAAAGAACTGTGACAGATGTCTCACGATCAAATCAGGGTTGACTGAGATTTTTAAAATCCCATTCTTGTACCAAATGCAGCAGACTATTAAAAAGGTGTGAAGTGTCATCTACCAACTACAAGCAATTTCTAAAATAGCAAACATTACTCTGAAAGCTTACCTGGTCTAGAAGTTATAATAAGAACTCTGTGATCCAGTGTTTCAATGGTCCTTTTGAAGCCACACAAAGCCTCAGAGAGGTGAATTTTCATTTTCATGATTAAATCATTTCCTCGCCTCTGAAAAACATTGTGATCCTTCTGATCAAGCACAATTATAACATCACCAGGTTCCAGGTCAGGTTCCTGATCACCTTCTCCATGAAATACCAACTTTTGCCCATCTTTCATACCTGCAAAAGAAATTTAAATTAATATAGTCTTACTCCATATTTTACACAAAAGTTACATGTTTTAAAGGCTCATTACAACTTATTGTACAACAATAATTTCCTTTCACTTCAAAGATTTACATTGACATTGGACTATTTCAAGTATTCTTACCTTTATCAATGTGAACTTCTATGATCTTTTTCTCTCTCACAACTTTACATCCATTGCAGTTGTCACACCTGTCCTTTGGGTTTATCCGTTCACCTTGGCCTTTGCATTCTGAGCACATAGTCTGGATCTGCTGCACCATACCAGGTCCAATCTGCTGAACGAGAACTTGCATTCCTCTTCCTTTGCACACGGGGCATTTTTCTATTGCTCCTTTCTTTCCACCATATCCTTGAGATTAAAAAAAAAAAAAAAAAAAAAATCAGAGATCAACATCTTAGGGAAAGCTATTACCATGCTATGAGATGACAGCTTGAATCCTAGCTCTTCGCGCTAAGAGATTAAGTTCACTTAGCATGTAACTACCACAGCCACGCTGCCCTGAATTTAGCACACACAACTCTTCCAAGTATATTCCTCTAAGTTTTGTACAATGCCAATTACCCACACTTAACTTCATCTCCCCTTTACATTTTAGCAATTTTAACGAATGATTAGCATATTTATAATTTCTAAAAAAAGCAAGCATCTGGCATCTAAACAGCATTCTAAAACAAAGCTGTCTGCTAGAATTTCAAATAAAAAGTATCTAGTCTGAATACTTGAAGATTTATGCTAGTCAGCAAGGCCAGAAAATTATGTAAGTATAAGATGTTTATAACAGAACCCTTTAACAACATAAAATTGTTCAATACTCTATACGTGACCTTCTTAACATCCCAGTATCTTAATTTGATCATTGCACCTTAGGGAACTCAAATCTAGGTTCAGTTCGCTACAACAAGGCCACTGTTTTGTGTGAAAGGAATGGTCTTATTCCCAGGTAAGCGTATTAGAAAAAAAGGCTTTCAGATCCTTCCATTGATGCCAAGGTGCAATGATACTGAGGGGTTTAGTGATTCCAGTGTTTTGTTCCCTTAGTCTGTTGTATTTTAAGAAGCTGAATTTTATATATTCCACATTTCTTAAAATTCATACCTTTACACTTCTCACAGATTACATTCTTTTGTAGTGCCAACTTCCTTGTAACTCCATTATACAAGTCTTCAAGAGAAACACCCAATTGATGCACAACATTCTTGCCTTCAAAGAGAAAAGTTTAAAGCGATTAAAAGCCAATACAATAATTAATAGCAATTTCTTATTACAAGGTCTCTAATCAGACTGCTTGTTAGTACGTCCTCAGTCTCAGTGAAGGATCTCAAAGTTTGTTACAAATTTCAAAAGTCGAATTCAAAGCTGGTATAAAATATGCAACTCCTGTCAGCTTCCACTGAATTGCACATGCTTACATCAGAACTCAACTTGTCCATAGATTAGGTAGCCATTATGAGCCTCATGTTGTAGTTTAAGAGAGCAAGACATTATAGGGATACTGTCAATGTGAAATGTCACTTTAAGCACTAAGATGCTCCATCTCCTTTCATTTCCCCAAAAGTTTGTGGCATAATTCTAAAAAGTTTCTCTGTGCTACTAAACCCACAGAAATGGGGGAAGCACACCAAGAATTCTTGGTTTTGTATTTTATCTCCCCTATTACCCCCAGTCTTTTGTCTGCAGTATTGTTACATGTAACATTTTCCAGTATCCTTTTATGTAATTTGTCCAAGACATAAAGTCGGTTACCGACCTAGAAACAGGACCCAGGAGACCCGAGTCCCATTCTTCTGTTCTACCCACTAGATTGTAACTCTTCCTACCCTGGATTATCCATGTCCACCTTAACGTAACCTAGCTATATCACTGAATTTTTTAGCATCAGCTACGTTAAAATCTCATTTCTGTACTCAGATCAGCTTATACTACATGAGCTATACTGTTGCTCTAAGAAGAGCCATGCAAGATGCATTTTAATAAAAATAGCAGTACTGCAGCACACTTAAGTGTCTTACGCATTAGTGCGTCACAGTAAATTGCTTAAACTCTCTTTAGAACTATGTACCTCTTCTTTCTCTATTCATTCGGCCTCCACCACCAAAGAACATGTCAAAGATGTCCATGGGTGAAGAGAAGCCGCCGCCACTCAAGCCTCCTTCTTTAATAGCCTGTTCCCCACCCTGGTCATAGATGTCCCTTTTCTTTGGGTCCGACAGAACTTCATAAGCCTGGGATATGAGCTTAAACTAAAAAAAGAAAGAGAAAAGCTCTGAGCAACTATGACCAATGGCAAGAATAACCTACATTTACACACAAGTAGATCAAGAAGTTTGAACTGCAGCACGGTTTTTCTGCAGTACTTGTAATACTTCTGTGGCAGAAATCACCATGAACAAGAAATTAGTTATTGTATAGATACTACTGAAATACCTGTGTTTTTGCAATGTTTTCTCCAATACATATTATGTGGTTCCAAAGGGGCAGCCGTTAGTCTAGTTCAGTAAAATAAACAAACAAGGAGTCTTGTGGTACTTAAAGACATAAATAAATTTGTTAATTTATTGTGTGAGCTTTCCTGGGAGGAAAGCATCTGCCGAAGTGGGATTTTCTCCCACAAAAGCTCACACAATAGATTTATTAGTCTAAGTACCAAAGGACTCCTTGTTTGTTTTACATATTACCTGAGTTTTGTGCTGCACAAAGACGGTAGTTACAAGGTTACAACAAAAATCATATCAGGCCTTCTCAACAGTATGCCACCTATAGCTATGCATTTTTGTGTATTATTTGCATCCATTACAGTTTTATCACAGAAGACTGCATAACTGACCTGTGCTAACTACTTTGCACACTAATGACTGCAGCCTTTTCTGAGATGATATGGCAACCCAACAGCAATGGATGATTTTATATCCAGTTAAAACTGCATGATTTAACCCTAATATTCTGGTCAAATTAAACTTGGCAACCTTCTATGACAAAAGACAGAGGTGCATCACTGACATTAAGCAGTCAATTTTATGTCTTGTCCAGAAGCGGATGGATCCTTTGGTTTTAAGGGGAATTTATTATATTAATCCAGATTTACAGTTCTATTACTGTGCAACCAGCTGAAGACAAAATGACAGGAACTATTTCTGAACTTTCTAGTAACCTGACTCCTGTTTTTCAGTTCTGTTTATGATACAATTTTATTAGCTGTGCTCCACAAGAAGTCTCATGAGCTGCTGTGTATCATCTGAGACCCTGGTACAACAGTTGAGTTCCCAAGTAAACAGGCTAACCTGGGTTTTTGTTTTGATGCAAGTTTTATTTAGTAGAAAAGAGACTGTCTACATTGCTTCTGAAAGGCCTACATAAACCCACTGTAGAGCCAGCATGCATGTAAAATAGTATATGCATTAATAAAAAACAAAATTCCAAAAAATAAAACATGCGGTGGACATCAGTTAAATGCTAGACCTTATCAGCTATTTCAATTTTTATTCTGCACACTGTTCTATAAGACTAGAGATACTGGTTTCACTTCTGCATTTTGTTACGGCAATTTCCAGAAGCTTCCCCAATTCAATACCCCATTACTCACACTACTAGTTTTCAGAGCATGCAAACTACACTGCTTGTCATCTCATCAGATGATGTTTGATAAATGAGCTTTCCTTCTGACCATTCAGATGCTTTCTATTGTACAGGTAGTTCTCACTTAGTGACCGGGTTCCGTTCCTGAAACCTGGTTGATAAACGAATTGGTCACTAAACGAGGAGCGGCTGCTTACCAGTATTTCAGGCATAATGTACTTTACTGGTAGTGGGTTTTTCAACCATCGGTAGATAGTTTTAATGTCACCTTTGCATCATTTATAACATTTTTAATATATATTTTAAATGTTTTAAGCTCTAATGTACTGAACTTAGTTTGCATAGTGTACTGTAAATATAGGTAATCTGAAAGAGTTGATGCGAGTTCTCGTACATCGCCATAATACCAACTCATCAGAGAACCGGTCATAACTCTGAGGGGTCACTAAACGAGTAGGTCACTAAGTGAGGACTAGCTGTAATTAGTTCCATGAGAGAAACTAACACGGCTCTCTCTGGATGATTAAATTGGATCTACAATTGATATCCCTTGAGCACTTTAATGCTATTGCCACTCCAAGCACAGTTCCAGCCAGTTCCTAACATTAGTGTAGTAAGCAATACTGGTAGCAGCCGCCAGCGTTTTGAAGTATCAGGGCAGTGTTCGTAACAAGTCATTTGTGTCTTGTTACAGCAGAACTAACACTGGTGAACTGAACTTCTTAGCAGCAGTCATCAAGTTTTAGGGAAGGCCAGCACAGACAATCCCCATGAATCAGGGAAACCAGCTTCAACAATGGTGTCAATCCATTTCTTCCACAACCTTGTGACAGCTGAGCAAACAATCCTCTCCCTTAGAAGACTATGAAAGCATATGGTGTTATATGCCCCATGCGCAGATGGCTAAATATAACTCACTTGCTTTCCAGGAACCGATGCTTTAGTATTAACTGCTATTATTTTGTTATCATGAGCATCAAGATACTGGCCAAATGAACCATTTGCTCAAAATGCCCCTGACGTCACCCCCGGGAAGCACAGCCAAGCCCCAGACACAAGAAGGCAGCTGGTCTCGTGAAGAAGACACAAGGTCAGGCAGGCTCCTAAAAGGCCAGTTTACCTGTGAGCACAGCCGAGCAGACGCGCCTTTTCCAGAAAAAGCTGCTGAGTGCAGCCGGCCGGCAGGCTCTGGCCGCCGGGGGGCGCTAACGGGCAGCGTCCGCAGCCGGCGCGCTCCAGCCCCGCCCCCCAGCGGAGCTCGGGACCCAACCCCCCCTGCCCCGCGGCCCGTACCCGCTCGCCCTCGCTGGGGTTCTTGTCGGGGTGGTACTTCAGCGCCAGCTTGCGGTAGGCCCGCTTGATCTCCTCCGAGGAGGCGCTGGGCTTCACCTGCAGGATGTCGTAGTAGCCGGTCTCCTTCACCATGGCGCCCTGGGCGGGAGAGCGACACCAGCGTTAGCGCCCGCGGGCCGGGCCCCGTCCCCCTCCCGCCCCCAGCAGAGAAAGACGGGCACCCCGCTCGCCAAGCCACAGGCCGGGCCCCGCTTACCGCTCTCTCGCTCCCTAGCCCCAGCAGCTCCCAGCCTCACTGGCTCGCGTATAGTGCGGCACCCGGCCGCCTCTGCGGCTTTTATAGCAGCGGCGCCGAACTTTCTGGAATGACGCCACCCTGCGTCACAGCACTGGAACGGTCTAGAAGTCCCGCTCGTGACGTCACCGCGGGCCGGCCCTTAGCCCTGCGGTAGGAGGAGCCGCGGCGGGGCGGCCGTTGTAGAACGACTCCTTGTTGCTAAACAACCGCTCGCTGCTGCCGGCGCTCTGGGTAAGCCGCGCAACGCCCCCGCCTGGCCGGCAGAGTGGCCGCGCGCGGGGCGCGGGACGTTCACGCGGAGTGCGGTGTCCTGCGGCGAGTGCTGCCGCCGTTCTCCGCGCGCTTGCCTCACAACCCTGCCGCCCGGCACGGCGCGAGAGCCTCGCCTAAGGCACTTCCCAATCTGCCGCCTCCCGCCTCTGCTCCGCCGCCGCTGGCTGACACGCATCCCTCCGCCGCCGCAGTCGCCCCGAGCCGGCCCAGGCTGCCCTTCCCGCCCCGGCCACCCCGCCCATTTCCGGGGGCAACTCCCCACCGAAGACAACCCTTGCTCCTGAGCGAGCCCCTGCTCTTCACATCACAAACCCAGCTCCTGATTCTTCCGGACAAACCTCTGCATTTGGGTCTTAAGGAAACCCCTAAGTTACCCTCCCACCTGAAAAAACGTCTTCAGCATTACAAAGCCCCATGCATCTCTACAATGTGCTAATGCTAATTCTCCACAACACAGCCCCTTTGCCACCTTGACTAGGGCTGGATTAAGACTGGGGTGCCCAATGTTTTTGAGTGAGGGGCCAGGTTGCAATTCCTTTGAGGGGGGGGGGGAGGAATGAGAAAATTTTCCATAGGTAAGACATACAAATTGATCTTCATTAATAAACTTTAATATAATAATGACTAGTGTGATATTTGGCATTGCTTTTGCCTGCAGAAATTGTCAGAGTCTGCCTGCACACACTTGATGTGGCAATACAGAGTATTCCAGATAGCCCTGGCCAGCCCTAGCTCCTAGGTAGAGCCCTGCAAAATCAGCAGATATTCACATTATATCAGCATCTGTGAATACAACACAGATATCTGCAGACCATTTCTTGTGGATGCAGATCGGATATGGATCCACATACTTTTATCTGCACAGAGCTAGAACCCTGCAAATATGCGGATAGCTGCATTATATCCACATTCACCGATAGAACACGGATCTCCATGGACCATTTCTCGCGGATGCAGGTCAGATACACATTCACGTGTTTGTATCCGTACAGGGCTCTACTCCCAGGTTCTTGCAGCAGCACTCAGCAGCAGGGCCGTCCTTAAGGGGGGGCAGGAGGGGCAACTGCTCTAGGCCCCGCGCTTTGGGGGGCATCGCGCTTTTGGGAGATCCCACGCAGCTGGCTGGAGTAAGGAAGCAGGGAGCTTTTTCAAGCTGTGGGACTAGGGAGCAGCTCCAGCTGGTCAGGGAAGGGGGAAGGGAATTCAGACAGGCAGCGTTTGTTTACAGTAACTCTTAGGTAGCCACCTTCCCACAACTGCTCCCTGAGGGGAAGAGAAAGGGCAAGTGTTGAGATAAAACTTATGGAGCCAGCCTCCATCAAGCAAATGGGGACAAAGTTAGGAGAATGTCACATCCCCAACCTTTACAAAACAGGACCTTCTCTTTGAATTTACATCAGCATCTCCAGAAGGTGGTCGAGATATTAAAGAACTTTTTTCCTTCTGCATTTAACAAGACTTTTCAGTCTTCAGGGATGTCTTTTTGAGCAAACTTCTCTGTGCAGATAATGATCTATTATACCTGAGAGAGAAGACACCAGGCTAGCGCTCATATGGAAATACTGGGTTTTTAGGATTAATGGCCATCAATTAACACATTAAAGAAGTTTTTTATCCTTCCTTCTGCACTGTAAATAAGCCCCATTGTCATTGATTGCAGGCAGACCTCCAGTCCCAAAGCATGGCAAAGAGGAAAGCAACTGTAGCACTTTTAAAGACTTAACAAATTTATTTATTTATTAGCTTTTAAAAGTGCCACAAGATTCCTGGTTTGTTTTACATCAGGGTATCTGAGAGGAGGCCAAAGGTCCCTTGTTTCTTCCTCTCATCCTCAAACAGTACCTGAGTTTCATTACTTAGATCACCTGCAAAGCAATGAGGAATGTATGAATACATATATTAAAATAGGATGGAAAAGGAGAGAGTCAGGCAGCGTAAAGGAAATAACATACATTAGACAATTGGAATCCAGTGCTTTAAGGTGAGAGAGAACCTGAATTTATTTCTTGATATCATCCAAAAATAACATCTCTCTCGCTGAATTTTCAATTGAACAAAAACTTGATCTAAGAAATTATTAAACTTGTTAAATTGTGTGCCCATCTTGAACAGAAAACCAGAACCACAAAGAAGAGTACCTCCAGATGCTCCTGTCCACTTGGCTGTGAGGTTGATGAAACATCACCATGACACAGTCAGTATTGCCTACCCTAAACATCAAAAATAGTTACAAGTCTGGCTTAAATATATCTTGAAAACTCACTTAAAAATAAAGAGATGTTTAAAGAAATAATAAATGGGGGGGGGTAGCTATTTTCTCTGACTTCTGGGTTTTGAGCCTTTAGGATAAAGTCAGGTCATGTTTTTCTACTTCTCTCTGCAACTTTTTAGCCTGAAAGCTAGAAATTTATGATTTTATTAAAGAAAAATTGACACTGCCCAGTGTTCCCTCTAACCTGGTGATGCAGCTGAACGAGTTATGGGTGCACAAGTTATTGGGGAGCCAGCGGGCAGCAGGGAAGAAGCCCGTTGGGGCCTGGAGAACCAGCAGGGAAATTGCTCAGCTGCATCATCAGCTTAGAGCAGTGGTTCCCAACCTTTTTCAGGCTGGGGACCCCTTTGTAACAACAACAAAAAAAAATCTTTGCGCCCCCCCCCCCGGCTGATTATGTACTCTGTCCTGCATGGGCAGACTCTGGCCCACACCAGTGGGACAGCTGCTGAGCAGTGCTGCCACCACCATTGCCTGCGCCACCGGGGAGCTGAGCCATGGCAGCTGTGGTCCCCTGCTGGGGAGCTGCTGTGGCTCCATCCCCCTGCCAGGATACAGCCACAGACAGCGAAAGGCAGCCCTGGCAGGGACCATCAGGGCTGTAGCTGGATTCCAGCCCTGGGTAGGGAGAGGCTCCGCAGACCCCCTGCAAAGTGTCTGTGGACCTCTGGGGGGGTCCCTGGACCACAGGCTGCAGACCACTGGCTTAGAGGGAACATTGCACTGCAAAGTTTAAAATGGGGGGGGGGCTGCACAAACTGATTTGCCCTGGGCCCCGCTCCCCCCTAGGGACGGCCCTGCTCAGCAGGCTGGATAAAAGTGCTTGGTGGGCCAGATTCTGGTCCCCGGGCCTCATGTGGGACAAGCCTGGATTAAGACATGCTGAGGCCCTAAGTTATGTCAAGATTCAAAGTCACTGTACCATAAAAATAAAAAGGGTGCATTGTATTACAACAGAAAGGGTAATGAAAAATAATAATAATGATAAAATGTTATATTTGCATATATGCATAAGCAAAGGTGAAACAAAACTAAATAGAACATGTTTTGCAAAAAGCTTTATTTTCATTATCAGTTTCAATTATAAAATTTACAACATGAATACAACATATTTAGAGTCCCCTCATAATGTGAGGCCCTAAGCCATGGCTTACTTGTCTTGTGCCTAAATCTGGCACTTACTTTGACACAGACACACACCCCAATTCTGCCTTCAACGTGTTTGCCACATGTAACTCTCCGCTAAGACACACATCCCCCCCCAATCTCCAAGACAAATCTGTTGTTCTCCTCTCCAAAGCCTGGTTTGTTCTCTTCAACCCTTGCTGCTTTGTCATGAATCACTTCATCTCCTTTCTGAGATAACCTTTGTGATGCTCTTCCAAACACACCCATGCATTCTTTTTCATCATTTATCCATGTTATTGAGGTTCCCTGCTGCTGTTTCCCATTGTTTTCAGTGCCCCCTGGGGTTTCTTCACAGTCTTTCCATGTCACCTATCCCCTTATACTCCTGTCCTGACATACTGACAGGAGTCCATCTCCATGGCCGTATCAATACCCCACTTCTGTCACTATATTGTCTATCCACCTCTAACCTCACTGTCTCACCTGTGCCCAGTGAATCACCCTTCCCCCTCTAACATCACTGTCAGTTTGACCACTTCAGCTGTTCTGTGACTCATTTTCTTTTGGATTCCAGCCCATAAAATCTGGGTCACACTCTTCTGACTTGTAAATCCCAACACTGATTGGTGAGCTGTGCTGTTTATAAGTTAGCACCAAATGAAGGAATCAGGAAGAGAAGGAACTGCTGAAGCGAACTGTTCTTAACCAGTAATGGATGGAAAGAGAAGAGGTGAGCATGCAGAGAAATGGGTGGAGGTGTGAGGGAGCCACCCCTTAAGAACGCAAATTTTTAAAACTATACAGTGTACAAGACAGAGTTTTAAGCCAGGAATTAAATAATAAAAATGAAGATTAGGTGAATAATTGCACAAAGCACACAGAATGTGTAGTAAAAAAAAATTTTGCTAGTAATTCTAATACATTGGTGCCCAAACTTTTTACCTTGCTTTCCACTTATCCCTGTGTCTGCATCTGCCCCCCTGCTTCCCAGTTCCTTCTAGCTGAGAGCATGGCCACAGTCTGGGCTTGGGACTGTGGCTGGGAGTGGGGTCATGGTCACTATCAGGGCTGTGTTTGAGGCCAGGAACCAAGGCTGAGAGTGGGGCTGTGGCCCCACTAGTTGCAGTTGGGATTGGAAGATGGATGCTGAGGCCATGGCCTAAGGTAGTGCCAGGGGCTGAACACTGAAGCTGCAGCCAGGTACTGTGACCGAGCACCTAAGCTGGTAGCTTGGGGCGAGAGGCCAAGGCTGCAGCTGTAGAGCAGAGCATGGCTATGTGATGCTCCCTTGCTGCCACTTCCCCCCAATGTTCTAAGTGGGTGCACCTTACAGTTTGGGGACCTCTGACCTGATAAGACAAAAAGATCAGCCATTGGACTCCCGGAAAGATCCTGACTCAAAATTTGGTCAGCAAAGTGGCCACAGGTGGGAACTTTGCAACAAAAGTTGAGATTGGTGCACACAGCCTCTCACCATTTACTGGGACTGCTTTGCCAGGATGGCTGGATATGCTGGGTAAAAAAAAGCAAGGAGTCGTGTGGCATGTAAAGACTAACATTTATTTTTCGCATGAGCTTTTGTGGGAGAAAATCCCACTTTGTCAGATGCTTCAAAGATGGGTGAACTTACAGAATGGAATAAAAATAAATGCAAGGGGGTGTAAAGCATAGGATCAGGTCATACAGTAACAGCAAATCAGAGCAGTTGTTAGGTTCAAACCCTGGGAAGCCTAAAGTCAAATTACTTTTTGTAATGGGAAAAGAATCCAGACTTCTTTTTGGATTCCAGATTATATAGTTAAACTTAGGTCCTGCTTCTCTGTATCTTAACCAATTGTTTTTATTAAAGTATTATGAAGCAATATTTTAACCAATCCTAGCACATTATGAAACAATTCTTTAACCAAACCTATCACACCATCCCCTATGTACAAAAGTCAATTCAAATTTTGTGAAGTCTGTTACACAACGGACAAAAACAATTCAAGATAAAACAAAAGGAAATGATGACTTGCTACCTTTAGATAATAGATCTTAGATCATAGATTTCATCATGTGTTGGTGCCTTCTTAGGGTAGGAGTGCTTTCTTAACAACTAGATTTTCTATTGTTTTGTATAGTTTAGATGGCATGTGATTCCAAACATTTAGCTTAGGGTGACTGCTTCTTACTGCAGAAAGGCTACAGGCGGGGGCATTGCTGGCTGGGGGAGGGACCCAGGGCACAGGCACAGGCCCCGCCCATGGTCTGCAGGCCCTGGCCAGGGCCAGGGCCAGGGCCAGGGCCAGGGCCAGGCCACTGCTACGCCGCCATGGGCGGCTAGGCTCCGCATCCCCAGCCGAGGATGTGGCTGCCGCTGGCGCGTGCCGCCGGACCCCAGATTGCCCACTGTGGACGCTGGCAGCCGAGCCCCAGATCCCTGGCCAGGGCGGAAGCGGCCGCAGGAGGCTGGGCTCTGGATCCCTGGCTGGGGTGGGGCCGCCGTGGCTGCCGGCCGCTGGGCCCTGGATCTCTGGCCTGATTGGGCCGGAGATCTGGGGCACCGCCACTGGGGTTTGGGGCACGTGCCACAAGGTGCCCAGCGCCAGCAACGCCTCTGGCTATAGGGCTAGTCTACGCTTAAAGCGCCATAGCTGTATTGGTCCTGCTGTGCTGTTGGAAAAGTGCTAGTGTAGCTGCATTATACTGACAGGAGAGAGCTCTCCTGCTGCCAGATTAAAACCATCTAAATGAGTGGTGGCAGCCATGTCTCCTACTGACATAGACTATCCACATTCACCCTTCTGCTGGCAAAATATGTCGCTAAGAGGTGTATTTTTACATCCCCAGCTGACAGAAGTTTTACCACTATACATGCTATTGTAGACAAGACCTTAGACTACAATGTTGCTACAGCAGAATGGCCTTCAGAATTTACAATCCTTTTTGTATATATGTTATTCTACATAGCTTTTGGAGATTTTAAATATATTCATGAGTAGTCAGATCCAAAACCTTCCTCAATTATTAAGAAGCAAAGGTCATATATTACATGTTACTCAGGTGTTAAAGTTGGCTGGACAACCTCCTATTTTTAGGGGGCAGCATTCTGGGGCCCCCTAAAAATAGGGGAACACACTGAACACTGTGTTCTGAGGCCCCCTAAAAATAGAGGAATGCGCTGGAACACAGCATTCCAGCATGTTCCCCCCAGGCCTGGCTGAAGAAAGGGGCTGCAGGCTGGAACAAGCCTGGCAACCCCGGTCTCTTTCCTGGCGCCCACTCCCTCCTGCTGGGCCTGAACAGCGTGTGTGGTCTGGACCCAGGCTTGGGGCTGTGCCCCCTCTCGCTGGCCGACTGGCTGGCACTGCAGGCTCCCTCCCCTGCTTCAGCTCCTTGGCCATGTTGGCGACATGGGTAAGGGGGCTGGGTGGTAGTGGTTAGGGACAGGCAGGCAGCTGGTGAGGAAAGGATGGGGGGAGTGGGAAGAAGGGATCAGGATGCTGGGCTGGGGGGTGTGTGGAGGGGTGGGGGGGCTGAAAGGGGTGGAGTAGAGCAATGCAGACAAGGGGTCTGGGAAGGTATGAAGGGGGTAGTGGGGTTGAAGGGGATGGAGAGAAGATGGGGGAGCTGGGGGGCGGGGTTAGGAGGGCTGGAGTGGGGACATGGGGGCAGGAAGCTTAGGGAATGGGATTGGGGCTTAGGAGGAGATGGGGAAGGAGAAATCTGATGGGGGAAGGCGTTTTGGGGGCAGTAGCTGGGTTTGGGGTAGGCATTGGTGCAGCAGTAGCTGGGGTGGGGGGAAGGTGTTTGTGGGGCAATAGCTGGGGTGGGGACAGTAGCTAGGGTGGGGGACAAGCATTTGGGAGGCAGTAGCTGGGATGGGAGGCAGGAATTTGTGGGGCAATAACTGGGGTGCAGGGGAAGCATGTGGGGGGACAGTAGCTGGGGTGCATGAAGGGGACCCAGAAATTTAGGAGGGTTCCAGGGCCTGCAAAATTACGCTTTAACCCCTGATGCTACTGGAAAAGTTTCAGATCTGCATTAGAATTTAGATTGTGCATTTTCAGTGTAACCAGTCTCTGATGATATCTTCATTAGATGTTCTGTTCTTTTTCTTTTTTGCCTGTCCATAGATACTTGTTTCTTTCCTCTGGGGTAGTGGGACAGAGTACCCAGCTCCTCCTGTAAACATTACCTTTCCTCCTGAGAGGCAATCCCAGTCAGTGACAGACATTCCTAATGTATATGCTATTTGAGGGAGTCACATGTCCCTCAAAAGTGTAATCTTTGCCTCAAATTAAAGTCAAGGGCCAGAAACAACTGCAAACTCGTCAGCTTGTGTTGGAGAGCTTGCTCCAATTGACTTCCAATTCCTGACCAGGTTTTAGGGGGAGTCATTACTGGAGGTGAGCTTTTGAGTGTTTGTAGGTGTGGCTGGGCATGCTTATGCCTGGGAAGCAATGTTCCTTCTAAGCTGCGTGGCCGCGCAACTCCCCACCGCTGCCCCACGCAGGGGTGCTGCCCACCGCGCACGGCCAGCAGCCAGATCCCCTCCCTGGCTGGAAGATGCTGTCTTCCCCTATCTGAGAGCTCCTCCAGAGCTGGGATTTATTAAAGCTCCCGCCCAGAGAAGCTCTGATGGAGCATGCTCAGAACGTCTGAGCATGCTCTGTCAATGCTTCTCTGGCTGGAGGAGCCATGGCTTGGTCCTGCGTGACCGGGTAAGAGTGCGGGGGGGGGGAGCTGCAGGGGGGTACTGGGGGGAGTGGGCAAGGGTAGGAGGAAGGGGTCTGGCGCCTCAGCCAGGGGGGCTTACCAGGAGAGCTGGGGGAGAGGATCAGGCTCGCAGGGTGTGCAGGATTGGGGTCGTGGGGAGCGTGCAATGAGCAACTTGAGTTGCTCAGCTGCCTCAGGGCCTTAGAGGGAACATTGAAGGTAAATTTCATTAGGTAAATGTTGCTTCTCCTAATTCACGGCTACTAAGTCATGTCCATGTTTCAGCCTCAGTGACAAGCACTAGGAATGGGTAAGGGCAGGTTTTGTTTTTTCTGTGGGTGGCACATTCATCAAAAGGTAGGCATTGCTATCACAGCTGTGATAAATGAAGAGGTGTCACAGCATTCTCTGAGAGTTCTCTTGAGTTTTGTAACCTAATCATATCCTCCCATACTTCAGTCCCAGACAGCACAAATTTGTTCACCTTCAGGGAATGTACATTTGCTTACCAAAGCGTGAGCGGGGACACAGGGATACAAACTGGTTTGAGGTTTTGAACAGAGTTTTTTCCCCCTCATATTCATATTATTGTTTGTTTGGGGGCTTTAAAATTTTGTAGTTGAGGAGTACTTGCTGACTTTTACTTTTGATTTTGCTCAATTTTTCATTTAGGGCAAAGATGTCTAGAGTCCTGAGTTGGTGCTTTGATTTTATAACAAACTAAACCCCAAAATATGTTTAAAAATTCTTCACACAGACATTTCTCAGCCATACATCTACCCCATGCCAACTGGGGATATGGTCCAATATGTTTAAATGTATTTGTAAGAAAGTAATTTGGTTAGCGAGTGATCATTATTGTAAAAATATTCATTTAAGATAAAATTAATATGTACAATACCATCAATGTACAACAATATTTATTATTGTAATAATATTTTTAAAATCTACAAGAACGAAACTCTATCAAGGTACATCTCTCCTGAGTTAGTAGTACCTCTTATCCATAGGTTATTATGTTTTTGTTTCTTTTTAAAAACTTCACTATTGTTTTCATACACCAGAAAATGTAACCAGAATGAGTTCTTTGTGCAATGTTTAATCAGTCATACTAAAATGATATAGACTGGTATCACAGGGTATTAGCTGGAATTTTTAACATAGAGAAAAGGATTGGAGGGCTCAGAGAGTTGTTATTAATATAAATGAACAGCAAGGAACATCCAGAATTAGCATCCTCTATTGTCTGTATTAAAAAAAAAACAACAAAAAACAAACTCTCACCCCCTGCCATCCCAGGAGTCTTGTGGCATTTTTAAAGACTAACAGATTTATTTATTCTATGAGCTTTTGCAGGAGAAAATCCCACTTCATCAGATGCATGAAGATTGAGAATTTACAGAATGGTAGGAGAATAAATGCAGGGACATGTAAGTCATAGGATCAGGTCATACTGTTTCAGCAAATCAAAGCAGTAGTTTCACTTCAGCATGGAACAACAATTCAGAAGGAGGGGAAGTAGAAAGAAGATAAAAAGAGGGCAAAATCACCTATTGTAATAAGAAAGCTTGGAGATATCCCTATTTAAGCCTGAGGCAACAGTGTCAAATTTGCATATTTCCGAGGAGGTAGCCATGTTAGTCTAGTCCAGCAAAACAAATAAGGAGTCTGGTGGCACTTTTAAAGACTAACAAATTTATTTATCACATGAGATTTCGTAGGATAGAATCCCACTTCAACAGACACTTGAAGATAGGGAACTTAGGCCATGTCTACACATAGAGTGTTAATTCAAATTGACCGAATTTGAACTAATCAATTCGAACTAATAATTATTAGTTTGAATGGAGTCAATTCAAATTAACAGGGCCACACTAGAAACTCCAATTCAAACTAGCATGTCCATGGACTTGCTAATTCGAATTGGAGGAGGGGCACCATGGGAGGTGTGGCAACATGGCCCCCAAGAAGGCCACCCGATCCCCTGCCAGGCTTCAGCCCTCTGAGCCTGGCAGAGGGAAAAGCATCCCCTGCCCAGCTCTAGCCATGATGTGGGCGGGGGGAAAAGAAATTCCATTTGCCCGGCTTCAGCAGCGCTGCCCTTTGTGGGGAAGGAATCCCCACACCAGGCTGGAGCCGTGCTCCCTGGGCTGGGGACAGGGACCCATACATGTGGCTCCAGCTCTGCCTGCCATGCAGCCCGTCTTGCCGGTGCAGGGATGGAATCCCTGCATGTGGCTGGAGGCCAGCTGGCCGTGTGTGGGGACAGGGGTCCTGTCCCTGCACCGGGGAAGCGTGGCTCCAGCCTGGCGTGGTGATCCCTTCCCCAGCAGGCAAGCGGGGCTGGAGCCTTGTGTGGGGGTCCCTGTTTCATGTCCCCAGCCATGGGACAGGAAGTCCATTGCCCCCCAGCCCGATCTGGCTGGGTGGTGCAGGAGGCACTTTTGGGGCTGCTGGCCCCAGGTGCTGGAGGGCTGGTCTTCCTTTCAGGGTGCCATGCACCCTAGGAGGAAGGTCAGCCCACGTCAATTCAAATTAACAGTGAGTTCGAATTGACGTGGCCACATTGGGTCACTTTGAACTAACCTGTTTGAATTGACTGGGACTTCAAAGTCAAAGGAGGTTTGACCACTTCGAAGTCAGCTCTCATCAATTCGAACCAAGGAGTTCCTCAGTTTGAATTGAGGAAAGTGAGTGTGGCCATGCACTTAATTTAATTTGAATTGATTATCATCAATTCAGATTAAATTCTAAGTATGGACATACCCTTATAGAATGGCAGAAAAATAAATGGAGGGACGTGTACAGGGTTAAAGTAAACCAGAACACAGAGGAGTGGTATTCTGGGAGCCACGATTTTTAGGTGGTCAGCATTCCAGGGCCCCTAAAAATAGAAAATGGAGCTGGAATGCTGTATTCTGGGGCCCACTACTTTTAGGTGGTCAGTGTTCTGGAGCCCCTAAAAATAGAAAATGGAGCTGGAACGCTGCATTACAGGGCCTACCATTTAAAAATCACAGGCCCCAGAACGCAGCATTCTGGTTCCATTTTTTACTTTTAGGGACCCCCCCCCCAATACTAAGCCTCTAGAAATAGTGGGCCCTGGAATGCCATTCCAGCACATTCAGGGAGGGCAGGGAGAGTCTGAGGCAGTCAAAGCAGGCTCCGAGTGGGAGTCTTAGTCTGGGTCGAGGCTGCTTCACAGACATGGTGGCCACATAAGGGGTCCCTGGGGGAAGGGGGGTTGGAGACAGATACGCAGGCCCAGGGTAGTGGGGGAAGATGGCACAGCATGGTGGGGGGTTGGGGAAGGAATGGGGGACCAGTAGTGAGATGGGGGCTGGGGGGCAGTAGCTGGGGTGGGGGGTACGTGTGTGGGGAGCAGTAGCCAAGGTGGTGGGGCAGGCATGGAAGGGGCAGTAGCTGGGATGGAGGGAAGGTATGTGGGGGCGGTTGCTGGGGTGGGGTAGGTGTGTGGGGGGCAGTAGATGGGGTGGGGGTACATGTGTGGGGTCAGTAGCTGGGCTGGTGGGGCAGGTGTGTGGGGGCAGTAGATAGGGTGGGAGGCAGCCATTTGGGGGGCAGTAGCTGGGGCTCATGAGGGGGGCCCAGACTGGTTTGAGGGGGGCCCACCAATTGAGGAGGGTTCTGGGGTCCACCAAATTATACTATAACCTTTGGAAGTGTAAATCATAGGATCTGGTCATACTAACAGCAAGTCAAAGCAGTTGTTAGGATTCAAACAGTGGAGTACAACAATTAGCAGGGAGGTGGGTGGGGGACAAGGAAAGCAAAATTACCTGTTGTAATGGGAAAAGAACCCATCGTCTACATTCAGGCCTGATTTTACGAAGTCAAATTTGCATATGACTTCCAATTCTGCAGTTTCTCTTTGAAGTTTTTATTTGTTATCCATTTGTTTGAGCATAGCTATTAACAAATCATCAGCGGGGCAAGCAGGGAGATTGAAGTGTTTCCCTGTTGGTTTTTTAATGTTATTATTTCTTATGTCAGATTTGTGTCCATTTATTCTTTTGCACAGAGACTGTCCTGTATGTCCAATATATAAGGCAGGCAGGCATTTCTGGTACATGATGGCATAAATCACTTTGATGGATGAGCAGGTGAATGAGCCCTTGATGGAGTAGCTGACTTGATTAGGTCTTATGAAGGTGTCTTTTGTGCAGATATATGAGCAAAGTTGGCAAAGTGGTTTGTTGCAGGAATATGTGCCTACTTCAATGTTCCTGTTAGGTTTGTAGTTGCTGGGGAGTATCTGTTTAAGGTTGGGAGGCTGTAAGCAAGGAGAGAGCTGCTGCCCCAGGCCAGAGAGAGTGAAGGACTGTCATGTGGAACTGTCTCTGGTCCTTGATGATGTGCTGTAGGGATTTGACTCGGGGGTGTTAGGTGATGACCAGTGGCGTTCTGTTGCTTTTCTTTCTTGGGCTTCTCTTGTAGTAGTTGATTTGTGGGTACCTATTTGGCTCTGTCAGTCTGTTTCATAAGTACTCCCGGTGGGTAGTGTAGCCTCCTGATTGTAATCTGATTTGTTCATGAGGATGACCGCCCCTCCTTTGTCATCTTTGTTGATGATAGTGTCAGAATTATTTCTAAGGCTGTGGGTGGTATTACATTCTGCATGGCTGAGGTTATGGTGTAAGGGATGTCCTTTGTCCATGATTTCAGCCTTTGCACAGTGATGGAAGCAATATATGTAGAAGTCTAATCTGTTGTTCTGTCCGGAGGAGTCCAGGTAGAATATTTCAAATCACAGTGTTGGGAGGAAGGTATCTCTTGGTTATTACATTGCTTGTTGGTGTGGTGGAAATATTCCTTGAGTTTGAGATGTCAAAAGTTGATGTCCAGGTCACTAGAGAATTCTATCTTATGGGTGGGGCAGCGTTCCTCCTAAGCTGCACAGGCAGGCATGCAGCCTCTGCTGCTCAACTGTACAGGGAGCACTGCTGGCCGTGCATGGCTGGCAGCTGCAGTCCATACCGGGCTGGAAGACACATTCTTCTGGCCAGCTGAGAGCTTCCCCAGAGCTGGGAGCTTTTAAAACTCCTATCCAGAGCATGCTCTGACTGAGAATGCTCAGAGTCTTTGAGTACGCTCAGTTGGAGCTTGCTCCAGGCAGGAGGAGCAGTCTGTGGCCTGGCTGCACCACTCTGGCAGCCAGATAAAGGACCCTGGTGGGGAGGATTTGGGTTCAGAACAGTTGGGCAGCTGGCTGTGAAAGGGCATGGAGGGTTGGGGGGAAGACAGTGTCGGGCTGGCTGTGGGGTGTGGCCAGGAGAGCAGACAGGCAGGTTAGGGTGGGAGGAAGGGATTGGGCCAGTTTTGGGGGTGGGGGGGGCTAGCCTTACAAAGTGCCGCACAGCGAGCACCATAAATTGCTCATCTGCATCAGCAGCTTAGAGGGAACATTGGTGGGGGTTGTGGGGCAGGAGAGCCCCTGAGATAGCATAGATTCCTCTGCTGGAGTAAGCGTGTAGCACAAAAGATTAATAGTGTTGTTGGGTGTGTTGACAGTATCACTGCTGTTGTCCCTTGTGCTGCATAGGAGTTTAGATAGTTTGGTGTCTTTTTTTTTTCTGTAGGAAAGTAAAGTGTTTGTTGTAGATGGATTTTCTCTTTCTTGTGAAGTCCACCCAGTTGGAATAATACAGAGTAATTTAGTTTTGTATGAGAGTATCCAATGTTGAGAGTTCATTGTTAATTTTTTTCTGTTTGTTGCACAGAATGCTGATCAGGTGATTTCTTAGTTTTTGAAATCAGGCCCGAATATAGACTATGGGTTCTTTTCCCATTGCAACAGGTAATTTTGCTTTCCTTGTCCTCCACTCACCTCCCTGCTAATTGTTGTACTCCAGTGTTTGAATTCTAACAACTGCTTTGACTTGCTGTTAGTATGACTAGATCCTATGATTTACACTTCTCTGCATTTATTTTGCTCCTATCCTGTAGGTCAGACGTGGCCAAACTGTGGCTCGCAAGCCGCATGCGGCTCTTTAAAGAAAAATAGTGGCTCCCGGGAGAGCGCAGGAGGGCAGGGCAATGTGGCGGGAGCCAGGGGCGAGAAATCTGCAGTGGTCGGGGACAGCAGAGAGGCGGCGGCAGAGTGAGAGCCAGCAGCGGAGGAGCAGCCTTGTGAGAGCTGCAGGAAAAAGCAGCCTGGTCAGTGCGGGTAAGGGAGGGGAGGGGCAGTGCTGTGAGAGCCTCACCAGCAATAAAAAGCAGCCTGGTAAGAGCTGAGAGAGGAGGGGCAGCATTGTCAGAGCCAGCAGGGAAAGCCAGCCTCCTCAGTTAGGTGTAAAGACAGGCACTCGGAGCAAGTAACTGCCAGATTCCACAGTTTACCCCCACGATATTAATTCTACCCTCCTTGTCTGTGTGCGTTATGACACAGTCTTTAATTACATCGGTGCATGATTTTTTAAATACTTTTCTTTTTTGATATTGTTTTCTGGGTAAATATTTTTAAAACTGGCAATATAAATTGATCAAGAACAAGTCTACAATGAACTACAGATAGGTGATGATAATTAGCATCTTAAACCTGAAAAGCAATTGTAAATTAATTTTATTTTTTTTAAATCACCTGGCATTTTCAGATATTGTAATATAATGCAAAATTATTTCTCTTGTGTTTCTATTTTGAGAATTGGATAAGAATCATCAGAAATGACTGAAAATGGACACGTTACATCCAAAACCACTGGCTACTGTCAAAAAGTTATTAACCGTCCCCCTCATTTAAAGAATTTTACAAATACTTATTATGGATCATGGTTCATTTTCAGCATGCAAAATGATTCAGACTTAGGATAAACCACCACTGCTGAAAACTGGCTTTAGAAAAAAATTCCTTAAGTCCATTGAACAAGTGTGCCTGAGACATCAGTATGTCATCTGTTTGCAAAAGGAACTCCTAGTACATTTATTTTATAAAAAAATTTTAATTAATATAATAACTAACTCAATTACCAAGATAATTTACATTCACTGCAAAGTTCAATAGCAGCACTATACTTCTACTGGTTAAATAGCATTCATATGTATTAATTCTTTTTTATTGTATAGTCAAAATCTATTTATATTTCAGTGCAGTCTTCATGAATGACTCTGTGGGTATCTGAGCCCATTAGACAAGAGTAATTGTTGTGAAGGGCTGAGAACGGAAAATTGTGTTTGTAAACTTTCTGAAAAAAAAAATCTCTCACCAGTAAAGATTTTACTTTGTATTATAAAAACCAAATATTGATATTTAGAATTTATATAGGACCTGACCCCAAACTGAATAAACTCAATGAGATTTTTTCCATAGTATCTTCTGTGCATAGACTCCAAAGCACTTACTGAAACAGGCTCTAATCTTGCACTTTCTGTCCCCATAAATTCTCATTGATCTTTTGTGATTCTGAACAGTTGAAAAAGTGTCCCTGTGTGCATCTCTTCACAGGATTAAGATGAAAGCAGTATTTCCCCTTACTGTTACTCTCATTTTAAAATTAATTGTGTCTGAGTCCTCAGACCTTTTGTCTTCACTGTCCATGAGTATTTTAGTGAACAAGTTTACTGGCAGAAACACTGGCAGGGAAGCAGGGGCATGGTAGGTGCCGGGATGGGGTGGGAGGCAGAAATATGGCCTGGTTGGGGAGAACAGAGAAGCAGCAGCGTGGCAAGAGACGGCAGGGAAGCAGCAGCAGGGAGTGGGGGAGAGAAGCATGACATGGTCAGAGAAGCCATAGCATGTTTAGATTTTCTCATAGGCCCTAATGCAGCTTACTCATTGTTAAAATAAAATCATGTTTTACAAGTCCTAAACATGATGTGGAATAGTAAGAAATGAAAATACAAAGGAGAAAAGTATAAAACTGAACTTAGATTACTTTCAATTTTTGGCACAACTTACTGCTGTGAAGCATCATATTCCACAATGAAATTCAAAACATTGTGCAATACTTAGAGATCAGCATTTGAGAGAGCTTTTACCTGCTATATTGATAAGTTACTGCCCAGATTTTAAAAAAAAAAAAAAACTTGCTACAAGCCTGTAGTGTTCTACATCTAGCAACAGCTAAATTTTTACTGTGTAGGCCTAGTTTCATGGTAATCTTAAATAATTATTAGAATCTGCCATTAGTGGATCAATATTTGCCCTATTTTTCTGATAAAATTAAAGTGCTCAATGAATTTTAAGCTTAGTAATTTTGGAGTAGGTAAAAATATGTGGTTATATGCCTCAGTGCGGCTCTCGAAGGTTTAATAATTGACTTGTGCGGCTCTTGAGTTCCGTAAGTTTGGCCACTCCTGCTGTAGGTTCTCCATCTTCAGATGTCTGATGGAGTGAGATTCTGTCCAATGAAAGCTCATGTGATAAGTAAATTGGTTAGTCTTTAAAAGTGCCACCAGACTCTGTGTTACATTTGCATATGAATTCCAACTCTGCAGCTTTTCTTTGAAGCTTTGATTCATAATCAATTTGCTTAGGTTCAGCAATTAACATATCTTCCAGCAAGTGAGCAGGGAGATTGAAATGTTCCCCTATTAGTTTTTGAATGTTCTTATTTCTGATGTCAGATTTGTATCCATTTATTCTTTTGCACAGAGATTATCCAATTTATCCAACTCATAAGGCAGAAGGGCATTGCTGGCACATGATGGCATAAATCATATTGGTGGATGAGCAGGTGAATGAGCCCTTGATGGAGTACCTGGTTTGATTAGGTCCTATGAGGTTGTCATTTGTGCAGATATGTGGACTAAGTTGGCAACAGGGTTTGTTCCAGGGATACGTTTCTTCCTTAATGTTTCTGTTGTTAGCAGGGGTTAAAATAAGCTGGAACATGGCAGAATGCTGTTCCGAAGTCCACTATTTTAGGGGCTCAGCATTCTGGGGCCACTAAAAATAGAAAATGGAGCCAAAATGCTGCATTCCAGGGCTCGCTATTTACAAATAGCAGGCCCCCGGAACACAGCATTCCAGTTCCATGTTCTAGTTTTAGGAGCCCGAACGCTGGGCCCCTAAAAATAGCAGGCCCCAGAGCAGCATTCTGCCGTGTTCCAGCAGGCAGGGGTCAGGGACGTTGCTGGGGAGCTCAAGCCCCACCCCAGTCTGGGGCCTGCAGCCTCATCCCCAGCCATGCTGCTGTCCCGACCTGGGGCCTACCGCTCCTACCTCCCCAGGCACACTGCCACTGGTAAGTGCAGGGGTCGCCTAGCTCTCACTGGGGGGGATTGGGGGAGCACTGACGTAGGGGGGCAGGAGCTGGGGTTGGGGGGGGTCACCTGTGCGGGAGGGGGGCCCACCCATCCAGGGGGGTTCTGGAACCCCCCAAACCATACTTTAACTGCTGGTTGTTAGGTCTGTAGTTGCTGGTGAGTATTGAAACTTGCAAACAAATTTTTGGGGATGAGTAGGATAGGCCAGTGGTTCCCAACCAGTGTGCCAGGGCACACTGGTATGCTGCGGCAACACCCAAAGTGTGCTGCGAGCATCCCCAAGAGCTGCAGTTAAAGTTCCCTCCCTGCTCAGCCCAGCCATGTGGGCTGTGCAGGGTTGGAAAAAGGTAGGGGTTAAAGTAAGGGGGAAGGCACAGGAACACCGTTCCAGGGTCCCCTACTTTTAGACAGGCAGCCTTCCAGCCCCCCTAAAAATAGAGGAAGGCACTGGCACGCGGAGTTCCAGGGGTCTCCCTAAAAATAGCAGGAGCAGCCCAAACGCAGCATTCCGGTGGCTCCACCTTAAACCCTGCTCCACCTTAAACCCAGCCAGCAGAGAGCTGCAGGAGGCTGGGAGTTTGTGAATTTCCCCCTGCAGGGCAGAGCAGCTGGTGTCAGCCAGCCTATAAACAGCCCAGGTAAGAGCTTTGGGGGGACAAGGCTGCTGGGGGTTGTGTGGGGCAGGGGTGTGTGTGTAGGTGGCAGAGGGTGTGTAGCTGGGGTTGTGGGGTGGCTGGTTGGTGGGGGGTGTATCTTGGGGGTGGGGTAGCTGTGTGTGGAGGGTGTAGCTGGGGGCTGGAGGCCTAGTTCTGGCCCCTGTGGTGATGGGAGGGTCCATCACAGGCAGCAGGAGGCTAGGGGAGGGGAGGATGGGACCAACTGGGGTGGGAGGGAGCAGCAGTGGGGTGAGGGTTTGCCCTGGGTGGCAGGGAGGCACTGTGGAGAAGGGGGAAATGGGTGCTGCGCCATGCTCCCCTACCCTACCTTCCCATTCCTCAGCTTCCCCCCTGCCCTCGCCCCCCACAAAGCCACTCTTGTTTTCCTTTCCTCTCTTGCAGCCCTTGTGCTATTTCCTACATGGCTCCCCTTGCTTTTCTGCCACCCTGCCCTGCTGTGCTCCCTACACTCACTCCTGCCACTGCACACGACCCCTGACCTCCCCTATTTTGCGACCCCTGCTCTGCTACCCCACGTAGCAACATTTCAGAAACACCGTGCCACAGTTCATGAATATTCATAAGTAATTTAAGTTAATTTGAATATTCAAGAGTTTTTTAATAGTGGTGTGCTTCGAAAAATTTGAAGGTATCAAGGTGTGCCATGGCAGAGAAAAGGTTGGGAAACACAGGGATAGGGTGACTGAATATCTAGATACCCACCTCCACCATTTTCTCTATAGTGTACTGATGATACACTTCAGGAGTAATACATTTCTAGTGAAGGAGTTAATAGAAGTTTAGGAAAGGGTCAATGTAAATTTATTCAGTGAGTGGTCAAACCCAGTTTTCTTAAATTCTGACAGGCTATCTGTTAAGTGATGAGCCATTGTCAATATATATATATCAGGTGTGGCCAGACTGCAGCTCAGGAGCCACATGTGGCTCTTGAATGAAAAATTGTGGCTCCTGGAAGAATGTCAGCAAATCAGTTTAGGAAAGCAGCCCCAGCCTAGGAGTTCAGGTGGGAGTCAGGATGGTAGGGAGAAGTGTAGCATGGTCAGGATTTTAAAAAACTCGCCACTAGCCTGCAGTCTTCTATACTGAGCAGCAGCTAAGTTTTTATTATATAGGCCAAATTTTCATGGTAACTTGAAGTAATTATTAGAATCTGACATAAGCAGGATTTATATTTGTCCTCTTTTTATGGTAAAATTAAAGTGTGCAATGAATTTTAAACTTGGTAATTTTGGAGCAGGTAAACATATAGGGCTATATGCCTCAGTGTGGTTCTCAAAGGTTTGATAATCAACTTGTGTGGCTCTTGAGTTCCATAAGTTTGGCCACCCCTGAGATATATGGTAGGCCTGGTCCTGTCAGTTGAAGTAAATAGTTGCTGTTGATACTCAGCCCCTTATGGTAATGAGTTTCATTTGTGTTATTGACCTGAAGGTAAGAGACATATCCTAATTTAATGAATCAACATTATCATAAGGAAAATAGTTTACTTTGGTGCTCTGTTTTGAAACTAGAATTAATAATAGATTCAGAACTGCTTCAGTTGTTGTAAGCTGTGAACTGATTGGCTAGATATCCTAGCAAAAGAGAAAATTTGCATCTTAAAGAACTATAGCCTTATTGAAATTCTTCTCATGTATAAGTACAGAAGTGAAAAAGAAAAGTTTTAACAGTAAGCAACCAATAGTCACTGAGGCATTTTAAGCATGTTAAAATCAGAGAGAGATGGTGCTTTAGCTTCCGCCTCTTGCATTACGTCTTTGTTTGAACAACTATCCAGTTATTGTTAGTTTCTTAAGTGGTTTAAGGAGCTTATTTAAGCCTGAACCAGACAAATCTTTAGCATATTTGTATTAGAAAGTTTGTCAGAATGGCTGGCAGTGAAGAAACCCTTAAGAAGAAATTGGAAGATGAAAATGCAATTGCAGAAAGCCATGAAATCAGGTAAAGTTACTTGAGAATTTATACTAACAGTCAATATATTTAGTTCACAAACTTTAAAACTAAGGCCCTGATTCTGCTCCCATTAAAGTCAGTGAGACCCCTTATTCACTTAATGCTGACTTTATGCTGCAGAATGACAAAAGTTCTTTATTGAAACCAGAATGCAATAAAACTGTGCCAATGATTCTGAATTGACAAATTCCTTCACTAATCCATAGTCAGTCTATACTGAATAATAAGTAGCAGTAAATTCAAACAATGTTCTTTCTACTCTGTGATAATTGTCAAGCATTTACCAGATCCTTTCTAGCGGTAACACAGAATGTCTTTTGTGTGTGCGCGTGCTGGTGGTGTTTTTAAAAATGACCAGTTTGCACAGTCTCTGGATTTTTATTTTAACACCTATGTTTAGTGGCATACTGTTCACTGTATAAAAAAGCAAAAATTCTTCAGTCCAGAAATGGGCGTAGCAGACATTAGGGGAGAAGCAGTTATCTGACTACTGACATAAAGATTTGTAGTGCTACAAAAATTGAAAACAGTTCTGGGAAAAACAATATAATTTAGAGTTGAAAAATGGCTTAAAAGTTACTGCAACCTCAGGGCAGCAGCCAGCTTTCAGCACAATGTGATTCTTTTCCACCACCCCCTGTCAGTGCACATATATGTGAAGCAAGGCAAATGGCACAGTGTAGCAGCCTGCTTGTGATGAGCAGCAGACAATATCAGTTAATTTCAGAATCTTGAAATTAGTTGTCTTGATTTTTCCACTACGGAAAGAACCCTAATTCCTGATAGACACCTAATTTAGACTCACATTAAGCCCTGACAATCATTATCAGCACCTTAACATTTTAAATAAGATTCTTTTGTATTTCTTTTCTAAAGTAGTTCCTTTCCGTTGGTCCCACCCCTTACACTATTAATTTTTTCTTTTTTTTTAATATGATGGTTGCTAATATTTCTAAAGAAATGTTGTTCAGTGTAAGATGTCTTTTAAAATTTGAGCATAAGTGCATAGGGTAGAATTCTGGCTCTGCTGTAGTAAGTGGAAGTTTTGGCATTGACTTAATAGGGTCAGAATTTCACTGTAACCTGCCATGGGAACAGGCACTTGATTAAATGTAATTTAAAGGAAATTCAGGTTAGGAATCTATCAGTGGATTTAATATTCCAAGCTGGCATTAAACATTTTATAGAGGGGTTGTGGTCTTAAGGGTGGATGAAATCACCATTTTCAGTATGTTTCTTGTTAGCCAACCTTTTGGTGCAATGTGTTCAATATTTAACATGAAATAAGGTTTTAAAGACATTTAACAAAAGGCTATCTTTACTACATTCGTAATATTTACACATGTTCTATCACAATGGAGAGAGCATGGGATTCATAGAATCATAGGGTTGGAAGGGACCTCATAGGTCATCTAGTCCAACCCCCTGCCAGAGGCAGGACCACTCCCGCTAAACCATCCCAGTCATGGTTTTGTCCAGCCGGGCCTTAAATACCTCCAAAGATGGAGACTCCACCACCTCCCTTGGCAGCTCATTCCAAGGCTTCACCACTCGCCTAGTAAAAAAGGTTTTTCTAATATCCAGCCTCGACCTCCCTAACCGCAACTTGAGACCATTGCTCCTCGTTCTGTCCTCTGTTATTATTGAGAACAGTCGAGCTCCATCTTCCTTAGAGCATCCCTTCAAGTAGTTGAAGGTTGCTATCAAATCCCCCCTCAATCTTCTCTTCTGCAGACTAAATAAGCCTAATGCTTTCAGGCTTTCCTCATAGGGCTTCTGCTCCAGCCCTTTAATCATTTTGGTTGCCCTCCTCTGAACTCTCTCTAGCATGTCCCTGTCCTTTTTGTAGTGGGGAGCCCAAAACTGAACACAGTATTCTAGATGTGGCCTTACCAGTGCAGAACAGAGGGGAATGATCACATCCCTTGATCTGCTGGTAATACTTCTTTTGATGCAGCCCAGTATGCCATTGGCCTTTTTGGCAGCAAGAGCACACTGCTGACTCATATCTAGCTTCCCATCCACCATGACCCCCAGGTCCTTTTCTACACTGCTGCTAATTAGCTGAATGTTTCCCAGCCTGTAGCAGTGCATGGGATTTTTTCGTCCCACGTGCAGGATTTTATACTTGTCCTTATTGACCCTCATAAGATTTCTATTGGCCCACTGTTCCAATTTATCTAGGTCTCCCTGAATCCTGTCCTTGCCCTCCAACGTGTCTACTGGTCCCCCCAGCTTGATGTCATCCGCAAACTTACTGAGAATGCAGTCTATTCCATCATCCAGATCATTGATGAAAATGTTGAACAGAACTGGCCCCAGGACCAACCTCTGGGGCACACCACTCGTGACTGGCTGCCACCTAGACATGGAACCATTGATTCCTACACGCTGAAACCGTTGATCTAGCCAGTTTTCTATCCACCTTCTAGTCCACCTATCCAACCCATACTTCCTTAATTTGCCAGTGAGAATGCTGTGGGAAACTATCAAAAGCCTTGCTAAAATCAAGGTATATGACATCAACGGTTCTTCCTGCATCCAGAAAACCAGTCATCTGATCATAGAAGGAGATGAGATTGGTCAGGTATGATTTACCCTTGGTAAATCCATGCTGACTGTTCCTGATCACTTTATTTCCCTCTAACTCTTTGAGGATGGATTCTTTGAGAATCTGCTCCATAATTTTTCCAGGGATTGAGGTGAGGCTGACTGGTCTATAATTCCCCGGATCCTCCTTTTTCCCTTTCTTGAAAATAGGCACTACATATGCTTTTTTCCAGTCCTCTGGCTCCTCCCCCGTTCTCCATGAGTTTTGAAAGATAACGGCCAGTGGTGCTGCTATCTCATCAGCCAATTCCCTTAGCACTCTTGGATGCAGTTCTTCCGGCCCCATGGACTTGTGCACATCCAGCTTCTTTAAGCAGTCCCTAACCTGACCGTCCATCACCAAGGGCCTGTCTTCTTCCCTCCCATCTGCCATACCCATGGTAGTGGGCTGGGAGCTGACCGTGCTTGTGAAAACTGAAGCAAAAAATGCATTGAGCACTTCAGCTTTTTCCTCATCCTCAGTCACAAGGATGCCTGCCCTATTCAGCAAGGGGCCTACACCATCCCTGATCCTCTTCTTGTTACTAACATACTTGTAGAACCCCTTCTTGTTATCCTTTACATCCCTCGCTAGCCGCAACTCCATTTGTCCTTTGGCCTTTCTGATTTTATCCCTGCAGTCCCTAGCAATATCTTTGTATGCCTCCTTGGTCATCTGACCAAGCTTCCACTTCCTGTAAGCTTCCTTTTTATGTTGAAGCTCAGAGCAGAGTTCTCTGCTAAGCCATTCTGGCTGCCTCACATGTTTGTTCTTTCTCCTAATTGGAATGATAAATAGTAATAATGATCTCCAAGATTATCATACGAAAGTACAGTTGTCAACATAAGAAATAGTAGTCACTTAGATAGGGAATGAACAAAAGGACTGTTCTGACTCTTCCCTATATTACAAAGATACTTGAAATTCACTCATGTTATGCAGGGCAGGGAGTGCTTCTAGTGCTTCTGGAGTGGGGGAAGGAGGTGCCAAGCCTACATAGTGCATACTTCTTTCAGCAAGGGGCCTACACCATCCCTGTAGGTTCACCATCCCTGTAGGTTCAGCTCTCTTACACATGTACCAAATGAATGGCATGAAATCCAAGAAATATATTTCAGTGCATAAAAACATAAGAATGAGCACATTAGGTCAGATCAATGATCCATCTGTCCCAGTATCCTGTCTTTTAACAGTGGCCAGTGTCAAGTGCTTCAGAAGGATTGAACAGAATAGGTCAGTTACTGAGTGATCCTCTGTGCAGGGGTGTCACTGGCCTGAAAAGAGGGATTGGGCCAGCCCCCTGATGTGTTGCCACACCTGGGGCCTGATCCGGACGCTGGATTGGCAATCTTTGGCCAGCATCCCAGCCTGCATCTGGCCTCTGCTGGCTAGCGGCAGGAGGCCCCAGTCCAGATCCGGCCCCTGCTGGCCAGCGGCAGGCAGTACGGCCTGGATCCTGCCCCTGGCCTGCACCACCTGGTCTTGGGGGGGGGGGGGGTGCTGCCTACATTCCCCTGGGCTCTACCACCTGGGATTGTGGGAGAGAGCAGCTCACAACCCCCAGGCTGCACCACCTGGTCTTTGGTGGGTGGGGGAAACGTCTGCACCCCCCCACTGGTCTGATTTCAGGATAGGCTGATCTGCACTGGCCCCGCTGCCTGGCCCGATTCCCTGCTGGTCTGACCCTGGGCCCAGAGGGGTCTATCCCCTGCCTGCCACCCCCTGGCAGCTCCTCTCCCCCACATCCCCTTACCTTTTGCTGGTACAGGACTGGGGAGGGGGAGTCACTCATTTCCAGGCAGCCTCTGCCTTCAGAGGGATTTAAAGTTCCCTCTCTGCTGCTCCCTGACCTACATGACTCAGCTGCAAGCCCCAGGGTTGGGTGGCAGCTGAGCTCAAGCAGACATACTCATTGCATCTGCGACTGCTGGGCTAAAATTAGAGGGGACTGAGCCTAAGGCTCTGGGGGCTGATGCCCCCTGGGCCCAATGGCAGTGATGCTCCTGCCTCTGTGATCCAGTGGAAAGCAGCTCAATACCTGGCACTGTAAAAGAAATACCATGCTAGTATTGGTGTCAGGTCACCACAAGGAACAGTCTAGCAGTTCTAAAAACTCAAGTAGGACTCAGACAGCCATGCAGAAAATCATAACTAACTGCTAGGCAAAGGTATATAACTCTATATGAAATTCCCAGCTCAAAATTTTTGGTAAAATGTAAACAACTTTGTATAGTTAATTAATTAAAAGAATCTTTCTTAGAACCCAATACTTAAAATCTTCTGACTTTTTGACCATTTAATGAGATCACACTCAACTGCTAAGTGTTTGGAAATGTATGGTTAAGACACTCTGAAAAACTTAACTGTGCCTCTGCACCACATTCATAAAGATACATACTGGTAGCTGGGAATACTTTGAATCCCTTGTATTCTGCTCTGGCGTGTAAGAAGTCCACACAGATTCATAGATGTTAAGATAAGAAGGAGCCTATATGATAATCTAATCTGACCTGATGCACATTGTAGGCCACAGAACATCCCACTCATTCCTGCCTCTGTGGGTGTGTAGCCATATTATATTTCATATACTCTTCTATTTTAGATATTGACTTTGAGAAATATCTGGACTATGACTATGGATAGCTGAAACTAAGCCTCTCCAATATTTTTTGCTTATGCAGATGTGCCTTGATTATGGTCAGTATTCAGCAAAGCAGTTAAGCACATGTTTAACAATAAAGTCAATGGGGCTTAATTACATATTTAAATTGGTGTGTTTTTAAGTGCTTTGCGGACCTGGGGCCTTTGTTAGAGTCTAAACAGTGGGTGGAGATCAAAGTGAATATTTGATTTGCTGTAGGTGTTCTGATGTCTGACTACAGGGCCAGCCCAAGGTATTTTGGCACCCTAGGTGCCTGAAATTTTGGTGCCCCCTCTCCCCACTGGGCCAGGCCAGATAGTGGGCTCCCCCTGTACTCTCCCCAAACCTGGCCAGGTGCTGGCGGGGCGCTGCGCGGGCTGCCAGGCCAAATTGCAGTGGCAGCGACTTCACTTCCAAGGTCGGCGTTGGCTCCCTGCCCATGGCCCAATGCCGGTGGTGGCTCCCTCCAAGCAGAGCAGTGTGGGAAGCTAGCTGAACCCAGTCCCAGCCCAGCCCTTGGTGCCCCTTAACTGCTGGCGCCCTAGGTGACTGCCTAGGTTGCGTCTGTGAGTGGACTGGCCCTGACTACTGGGATACAATACTGTCAGTTCTTCTGGTTTTGATTGCTCTTTTACTTTTCATATGAAAACATGAGGAAAGTTTGCTAACTTGCTGAATTTTCACATAATCAAAATGGTTGCTATCTCCCATTACAGTCAGTGAGGCTGTAGCCAGCGAGATGGCCACCATTCGCTGCAGTCTGCTTTTGGAAGTGAGGCTGCCCTTAATAAAACTGTTTGTCACGTTCCACTATTTTCAGTGAGATTTTGTGTGTGGGCATGGCTTCAGTGGCTGTCATATAGTTTAGGAGATATACAGGGCGTGGATGGTGAGGGGGAGCAGAAGCACTGGAACGTGAATGGGGAGTGTGAGTCAGTGTGAGGAACAGGAGTCAGATTTAGGGATGCTGGCATATGTGTGACAGGAGAGTGACTGAGGGGTGGATGGATCAGGGAATGATGGTGGGGGTGGGAAATAGAGGGATTGGACGCCAGCCCCTAGAACAGGGGTCTCAAACACGCAGCCCGTGGGCCGCATGCAGCCGCTAAAGCTATTTCCTGCGGCTGGCAACAACACTATTGTTACCAGTATTTGCAATATTATTGTATGAAAAGGTTTCAGTGGTGCGGCCCACAGGCTAATGTACTAGCCCTCATGTGACCGTCATGGTGATTTGAGTTTGAGACCCCTGCCCTAGAATCTGGTGGCAGGTAAGGAGACTAGTGTTGCCAACTCTTGCAAATTGATTGGCTGTCATGGGATTTTAGTGCCTGCAGGAGGAGCTGTTGCACTGTTGCAATCTCCTTTGACCCCATGATTTTCAGGGCTGGTTCCATAGGCAGAGTTCTCTGAGACAGGCTTTGGGCTAAGGACCCAGACCTGTCCTTCCTTCAGATGTGGCCCTAAAGCTGGGAGAGTGTTCTAGGGCAGTGGTTTTCAAACTCTTTTCCTTGGGACCCAGTTGGAAAAAAAAATTATGCCCGTGACCCAACAATTACATCTTTGAGCAGTGCATTCCAGTCTTTTGGCAGCAGCAGCAGGGCCTGCTGCAACCCCAGTGCCTGAGGGTCTGCGACCCAGTACTGGGTCCTGACCCATAGTTTGAAAACCACTGTTCTAGGGTAGTAGCAAGAGGCAGTGGAGTGGGGAGCTGCGCAAGTGGTGCTACTGAGAACCAAGTAGAGAAGTGGCAGAACACCAGGAAGAGTTGCTGCTGTTTTAAGATAGATATAGCCAAAGGATAGTAGTTCCTGTATCTTAGGAGTGAGGAGCGGGTAAGTGGAGTCTCTGACTGAGCAAAATAAAGAAGGAGTCCTGTGGGACTTTTATAGACTAATACATTTATACAGCAAGAACATTCGTGGGAGAAAATCCCGCTTTGTCAGAAGCTGAAAGATGGGGAACGTACAGAATGGGAGGAAAATAAATGCAGGGAAATGTAAGTCATAGGATCAGCTCAGTGAAGGAGAGATGTAATTTTCTTTGTGATTAAATATTTACTTTTCAAAGATTCTCACGCATTTGTAGAGTAGTAGAGATGAATTAAAAAGTCAAAACACAGATTAAATATGATTTGATTTAAAAAAAAGTCTTATAATTTTGATTTCTTGAGGCTGGCAATGCCGAGATGTTCTTGAGCACAATAAGCAGAATATTACAGGGCCTACACCATAGGGTCCTGATCTTGGTTAACACTTCTGGGTATTACTGTATGCAGCAGAGGGGAGCAGTTATCTGGCAGCCGAGGGGTAGCTGAGCGCCCACACTCCCCCTACTGGCCAGAAGAGGGCCAGCAGAGCGGCTGGCACCGGAACCAACAGGCGGGTTATAGGGAGCAGGAGGACTATAAAAAGGGACGGACTAGGCAGCCATGGAGGGAATCTAGAGGGAAGTGGGTGCTACTCCTGACAGACCTTCCCCCCCAGGGGCCAGAGAGGACTGACTGGTGACCGGACTCCCCACCCCTCAAGAACTGGTGGGGAGGAACCCTGGTCGGCTGCCCCCCTGGAGAAAACTCCCCCAGGGGAGGATCTCGATGAGCTTCCCTCTGCAGAGAGCCTGAGCCCTGGGGACCAGCCAGACGCCAGGGAGGACCTGGATGAGCTCACCTCTGCTGGGGAAGACAGCAAACTAGTGCTCCCGGACTCGTGTGACCTCGAGGAGCTGCCGTTGGCAGATGAGGCCGAGTTCCTGGCCTTGCTGCCCGAAAACAGTGAGGGCTTGACGGGAATGCCCTGGGGATCCTACCCAGAGGGCTGTGAGGACGGTGTACCCCAGGCATTGTGGGAAGAGATGAAGGAAGTAGCCCAGGGGCAACAGTGAGTCAGTGCGTTTTGGTGGGAGCCCTGCTGACCCCGTGGCACTCGTTGTTGCCACTGTTAGGGCCCTGGGCTGGAATGCAGTGGAACGGGTGGGCCTGCGTTCCCCTTCCCTCCCCTACTACCAGTCGAGCCACGGTTGGTTTGCCTTGCCCCTGCTGGGGTTGGAGGCCTGAACTCTGACTGCTGTTTGCCTTGCCCCTGCTGGGGTTGAAGGCTTTGAACCCCAGACACTGCTGACCCTCATCCCTGTTGAGGTGAGAAAGCGGCTACACTATACTACAAATTAATAAGAACAAACCCTAGTACAGTAAAACCTCCAAGTTACAAACTTCTCAGGAAAGGAGGCTGGTTGTAACTCTGAAGCATTTGTAACTCTGAACAAAATATTATGGTTGGGTTTTCCAAAAGTTTACAACTGAACACTGACTTACCACAGCTTCAAAACTTTACTCTTCAGAAGAAAAATGCTGCCTCTGACCTTCTTAACTTAAATGAAACAAGCACAGAAACAGTTTGTTGTCAAATCTTTTTTTTTAAATGTTTCCTTCTTTTGTTTTAGTGGTTTTATGTTTAACACAGTACTGCATTATATTTGGTTTTCGTGTGGGTGTGGGGCTGGGTGAGTGGGTGTAATTTGTGCGCTTCCAGTTCCAATGAGCTAGTACATGGCTTCACCTTTTTTGTAAAAAAGAAGTTAGACTTTGTTTCCTGAGCTATCCATTAATCATAAATGTAAGACTCCAGATAATAACTTATGTTCATATATGGCCAGGTGGATTTACTTCATCATCACAAGTAATTTGTTAATCTGGACTGTAAACAGGCTAATACCTTCTTGTATCAAGGCAAATGTATATTCAGAATATATTATACATTCTCTTAAGGGCAAGCTATTAGCCTTTTGTACTGAAGAGTAATATTTGATATCCTCTTCATGGGACTTGAATTTAATTTACTTTGTCTTCAGTCTTAATGCAGCTAAAACAATTTATTTTTTAATTTATATTAAGTCTAAAAATCAATAATGTTTGTGCAATGTGTAAATATTCATATTATAGGGAACTCATAAAATCCGTGTTTTCTGCAAATTATAGGTAAAGCCTCTTGTTCAGTCTTTCCATGCTTTTATTTAGCAGTTGTCAGGGATCTTGATGGGTAAGCAAAGAGCTTTTCTTTACACATAACTGATAAAGTTTAAAAAAAAAAAAAAAAAGTAAAACATGCTGATCCATAGCTTTTTATGTTAACTTTGGAAGTTATGGGTGCAGTTTAACCCAATCATATTTTGTTTTCATTTTGGGAACTGGATGTTTTGCTTGGTCTTTGTTGATTTTCTGTTAGAAGGAAATTGGTGACTTTGGAGTTTAAAGGACAGGGGGGAGTAATTTGAAATATTTGAGGTAGATATTCATATGTTGCAGTGTTTGTAAAGAAACAGGCATAGTACTGGTGATCCCACCAAACAGTGCAATCCATATGCACTGTCTTGAGTTTGGGCAGTTGAATTATGTGTGTAGCTATGTGCACGCTGGAAGGAACATTCTAAGCTGAATTGGCATCCAGAACTCTGCTATTAAGGAAGATGAAGAAAGCAGAGAATTAATAGAGGGGGAAAATACCCTCTGTGATGTTTTTTTTAAGTCTGGGAATTGGACGGCTGTTACTTGAGCAAGGATGGGGAGGGGAGAAAAAAATCTAACTCAGGCTCATTGTGCATTCCACAAATGGCTACATGGAAGTGATTATTACTACAGGTTTGCAACGGAGAGCTGGATTTCTGCTGCAAAGGTCAGAGGAGGGAAAGGAAGTCTGTTCCTAGGTCATTCACGGCTTGTGTCACATGCCTGGAGATCTCTGAAAGACAGAGCAGCAGACAAACTTGCTCGCTGACTTTTGAGCTGGAGAGCCAGAATTGAGGGCCAGAAAGGGCTGATGGCAGAGGCAACAGTAGAGAGACTTATCCATTGATGTCTGGATGCTGGTGTGCTGGAGAGGGCTGAACGTCAGCAAGGGAGTGAGAAATGCTCATCTGGGGAGAATGAACTCTAGCAGTAAGGTGTGGAGGTTCCTCCTGGAAAAAGCAGGGTTTGCAATGCACTTGAAAGGGCTGAAGTGGCTGTCCTGTTTGAGGGATGGAAGAGAACTGAAGAAGAGCCTGGGTATAATGGAAGATTATTGAGGCATGGTAGATACTTTGGTCAGGCCTGGTCTTATGGGTAGATGATGTGAGCAACTGTCAGGACACTGATCAGAGGGCACTATGGTCAGAAGGCGAGGATCAAGACAGACTTCAGGTGCAAGCCCTTGGAAGACAACTTAAAGGAATGAGAGAGAAAATAGTGGGGATCAGGGCTCAGTGAAGGTGTAACCCATCTGTGCCCACCTGAAAATGCCAAAGCCAGAGCAGGCTGCAAAAAAGGAGAGCAGATTCTCCAACATTGGCCTAAAACTGCAGTTAGATTCACCAACCAGTCACAAATAGTGTTTTTCATTCCCAAAATTAGTTATCAAAAAGTTAAAGCAAACAAACCAAAAAATATACACAGGCTGCTTTACTACATTTCAGTCTGGTTCCCAGTCAGCCAGCATGTCCAATAAAGAGAGAATGATATTTAAAACTTTGTTCCCTTTACCAAAATGTCCTCTTGACCTTAATGTGGCAGACATATTATCAGATCCATATGGGTTTGGCTCTTAAATACCATGCTGCTAACCAATCCTTGTATATATGATCACTAGAGCTGTGGAATTTGCAGGCTTATATAGTTCCTCTAGTGTACATCTGGTACCTGAATGGCCCTCTGTTCTTTGTTTCATAGCTTCAGTTGCAGATGAGTTAATCCAGAGGTAGGAGGCAGTAATGAAGGCAACAAGGGATGGAGCAGTTGTCTTTTTGTGACCCTTTGCTATATGGCTTGTGGAAATTCACAAAAAACAGATGGAGTCAGGGTCACCTGGACAAGTCCTGGTGACTCGAAAGGTGTAACAACCGCTGGATTCATTCCCTGAGTTCATTGTACATTTTGAGTTTCCTTAGTGGATCATTAAACAAGCATATTGCTGCTGCCATCTTGTCTAGGATGTCACCCAGAAACACAGCACAAGTTGAAATATAGCTATATCAAACACAGCCAATACAAAGATGAGAAATACAGTAGAACATCAGTTATAACACCAGAGCTAAGAACCTAAGACCTGATGAGTCAACCACATAACACTTTTGGAACCAGAAATACACAATCACGGAGTTGCAGAGAAAGAAGCAAACAACAACAAAAAGCAAATATAATAGAGTACTGTGTTAAATGTAAACCACTAAAAAAAAAAAAGGAAAACAGCATTTTTCTTTTGCGCAGGAGTGTTTCAAAGCTGTATTAAGTCCATGTTCAGTGTTAAAAAAAACAAAAAACATTTCAGTTATGAACAGTCTCCATTCCTGAGGTGGTGTTAGCACTGAGGCTCTACTGTACACATAAACAAGATCATCATACTTAGCAAACTATAGCATTTCTAATGGTACTTGATGTGATGTATCTTGTACAAGTTATTAGAATTTTGTGATACTGATATTAAATATTACAAATGGTCACCCCTAATCTGGACAGCATCACTGAGTGAGTGGGGAGCCCAGGGAGGCAGCAGGGGCCACAAGCAACAGGGAAGCCCAGAGAGGCAGCAAGGGCCTTGGGATGATGGCAGATGGGTCCTGGGAGGCAGCAGGGTCTGCAGGTGTGGAGGCTAGGGACACAGTAGAAGCCCAGTGAGGAAGCAGGAATTGGGGTGATACAGGGGAAGCTCAGAGAAGCAGTAAGGGGTCAATGGGGATGGATTGGAGCACAGAGAGGCAGTGGGGCTGGGGAGTGCCAAAATGCAAGTTCGTGCATTGAATCATTTTCACCAAGGACAATCCCCTGGCTTTGCAAGTGGTCTAGAGTAGTAGCTCTGAGCCTTTCCTGATTATATACCCCTTTCAGGAGTGTGATTTGTCTTGCATTCCCCCTAGTTTCACCTCACTTAAAAGCTACTTGGTATAAAATCAGACATAAAAATACAAAAGTTGTCACAGCACACTATTACTGAGAAGTTCCCTACTTTATAATTTTTATCATATAATTATAAAATAAATCAATTGGAATATATGTTTCAGGGTACTAGTATATAGAACATTATAAACAAGTCTTTGTCTGTATCAAATTTTAGTTTGTACTGACTTTGCTGGTGCTTTTTACATAGCCTGTTGTAAAACTAAGCATATGTCTCGATGAGTCGATGTACACCCTGGAAGACCTCTGCTTTTCTCCATGGTTATACATACCTCAGCTTGAAAATCATTGTCTGGACTAGGATTTAGGGTTTGAAGGCCTATATAAACTGGGTATTCAGAAAGGGATCAAGTCTGGGACTTGTAGAAATAAACTGGTCCCAAAAAGGAGTAATGTTGTTGAGGAGTTACTGGGGCTTCTGAAGGAAAACTAAGGCAGTCAATTTTCTTTCACAGGAGGGCTCTTTGGACAGGCCTGCCTTATTACAAGCATTTTTGGGGGCATTGAAACTATTCACATCTTGGGTCAAATCTGTAAAATATCTTTGTCTGGGAAGAAAAAAACCTGTAAAGAAAAATTTCAGAAATGTCAAGTGGCTTTATCTCAAAACTTTCTGAATGCACAGCTTCAACTGTGTTAATTCAAATTAACATTCAGAAAATTTTGTTTGACCCAAAGTGTGTGTTTGGGATTTTTCATTAAGAAAAATCAACAAAAAAATCAATTTTGGTTTGAAAATAACCCACAGATTTATATATTTTTATTTATATATTTTTTTAAAATTATTTTGTTTGCTCACTGGACAAAAGAATCAACTATTTGCTCAGCTTTACCTAGTGAGAGGCACTTCGGACTTGACCCTGAATATGCTAAATGAATCTAGTTTGGACTGGGAATAATGGAATATGCATAGAAAAGCAATGTTGCGGAAGTTCATACTGGGAGCTTAACTGATATAAAATGATATTTTCTTAACATTTGGCCTTTTGCTGTGTTAGGACAAACCCCAGAGGAATTGGGTTCAGGAAAGAATTTTTTTTTCATGTACTTACCCTATTGGTCTCAAATGATTTTTTCCAACTTTTTGAAAGACTAGTACTTAATAGTTCAAATTGTCCTTAGATAGAGAAATCAGTGAGATATGAAAGCCATGTTTGATCAAAAAGTTCTGCTGTAGATAAAAATGGCATGGTTTTCTAATTTAGCTTCAGTGATTAATAGGCAAGTTACATGCACAGGCCGATATTCACTCTTGCAGGGAACTTCCAGAAGGCAATGGAAATTTAAAAAAACAAAAACAAAAAAACTATTTGCATAAATTGAAGTTTGCAGGATTCAGTTCTAAATTAGTAAAGACAAACAGCTAGAAATTGCACAATAATTCAGGAGAGATAAGGAGCAGAGGGATTAATGCCAAGGAGGCACGCCTACTGTTAATAATACACATCAATCAGTAGCCAAAGTGTCCTGCCTTTAGGAGAACAGATTGCAGGTAAGCCAATAAATGATACAGCAGTAGCAGGGGCTGAGTCAATGAAAGAGCTGCTGCACGGTGGAACTTGATGTGGGGAAAATGCAAGCAAATCTTTCCGATTAGAAAGCAGCTGTCCCCTAGGAGGAACAAACGGAATCACTTCTACAAGAAACATGTGAGTGATAGAAGAGATTTATGAACTGGGAAGGTAGATAAGCAGAGATATAGCACACTAGAGGTTTGCATCTTCCTACCTTTAGGGTAAATTAATTTAATGCAAAACAAAAATTAATTCTACACTAGTGCAATAATAAAGTTACTCTGGCTAGAACTTGTAAGTTAGGAAATTCAAATGTTATAGTTGACCATGCAGCCTCAACTCTGCTTCTTGCATATCCAGTGGGCACTAGTTAAATTGGACATTACAATAATCGCTTTCTCCAGTAATTTATATGTAGAGGCCTGTATGGATACCAATATGTGGATCCATATTCGATCTGCATCAGCAAGACGAATGGTCTGTGGATATCCATGTCGTATCCGTGGATGCGGATATAATATGGATATCTGCGGATATCTGCATGTTTGCAGGGCTTGAGCTTTGTGAAGATAAAAATATGTGGACCTGTATCCAGTCTGCATCTGCAAGAAATGATCCGCAGATATCCATGTTGTATCTGTGGATATGGATATAATACAGATATCCACATATTTGCAGGGCTCTCTTTATATGTGTTTAATATCTGAACTGAGGACAGATGTAGCATAGTAGGACAGGGTAGAAGGCATGCCTTTTGCACTGTGGGCAATACACAGACATTGGGAGTGGGAGTAGAGAAGCTGTGTAGGGAAAGGGGCGTCTGTATCACCTAAATGCTGTGGATGGGGCATTCCATACTGGGTCTAGCTTGGCTGGTTTAGAGTCTAGCCCTGGCTGAGAGCTATGGTGTATGCCAGAAGACAAATGGTTTGTCGGGTAGATTCAGTCCCCAAACCCCTGCAGAGTTCTCCTACAAAACATATTTCCTAGCTCTTAGTGTGAAGGGTAGTGAATTTGCTAAACGGCGACCAGTGTTATGTTGGGCATGTATAGAAAAGAGTTGTAATTAAATATGAAACGTTAGGTAACTGCAACACTAACATTAGTGAGTTCAGTCTGCTTATGTTAACATATGTTATTGTACTCTTTAATGCCAGGGGTTAAAATATAATAGGTGGGCCCTGGAACCCTCCTAATTGGGTGGGCTCCCCTCCCACACATCTGGGCCCCCCTCCTGTACCCCAGCTACTGCCCCCAGTATCCATTCCCTTGTCCCCAAAATCCACCCAGCGTTTGGGCCCCTAAAAATAGAAAATGGTGCTGGAACGCTGCATTCTGGGTCCTGCTATTTTTCAATGGTGGGTCCCGGAATGTAGCATTCCAGCACCATTTTCTATTTTTAGGGGGCCCAGAATGCTGAGCCCCTAAAAATAGTGGGCAGCAGAAGAGCGTTCCAGCCTACTTGAACTCCTAGTTAATACCTTAGATATTTAGTACCCGGTAAACATGCTTTTTGCCAGGCTACAGAAAGCCATGTGTCATCATTGGTTACTTGGTAACTTTAGCTGTGTGGACCAAATCTTCAGCTGATTGTAACTAGCATAGCTCTTGCCAGGTTATATAAGTATCAGGATATGAGAATGGGAATGGTGGTGGGCCAAAAGGCTGAAGTGCAGTCTTCAACAAACAAACCAAAGTCCCTAGCATTTCACCCGTTTCTGAAGTCTTATTATAATTTGACAGGCAAGTAGAGCAATACTCATTTTAATGCATGACTGCATTCTTCTACATTATTTATCCAGTTCAGTACCTTTTACGTTGTAGTTATCATGCATTGTTCTTGGCACCTGCAGCGCATAACAGTAAGTCCAAGACAGGATGTAGGTTGAACGCAGAAACGTACAATTATTTTAGTGTCTGTTTGCTCAAATTATATCTCAAATGAATTCTATTGCAACCCCTCCAATTTGGTATTATCAGCAAACTTTATAAATGTACTCTTCTATGCCATCGTCTAAATCATTGTTGAAAACATTGAACAGAATTGGACCCAGAACTGATCCCTTTAGTACCCCACTCATTTATGCTCTTCCAGCATGACTGTGAACCATTGATAACTACTCTCTGGGAGTGGTTATCCAGCTAATTTTTCACCTATCTCATAATAGCGCCATCCAAGCTGTACTTCTCAAGTTTGTTAATGAAAAGTTGATGTGAGACCATGTCAAAAGCCTTAATGAAGTCCAGATACACCACATCTACCACTTCCCCTCTATCCACAAGGCTTGTTATTCCATCATAGAAAGCTATGAGGTTGGTCTGACTATTTTTTTTTCTTGACAAATCTGTGCCAACTATCACTTAGCACCTTATTCGCTTCTAGATGCTTGCTAATGGATTCCTTAATTATTTGCTCCATTATTTTTCCTGGTACAGGGGTTAAGGTGACTGATTTATAGTTCCCTGGATTGTCCTTATTTCCAGGGATAAATAAATGTGATAGATAAATTTGTTAGTCTTTGAAAGTGCCACCAGACTTCATGTTTATTTTGCTGGACTAGACTAACATGGCTGTCCCTATGGAACTTTGTAATACGTCGTTAACTTTCCAGTGAAGATAAGCCCTTAATAGTGTTGAGCATAGCTAAAAGGAGTGACAAAGTGAGCAGCTCTGACACTGAAAATGTATCAGATATTTTGGAATAGGAGGAAGCCATTTTTATAAAAAGATGCTCAAATTAGGACTATCGATGAAAGCGAGAGCAACTGGTGTAAGTTCACTGTGCTACTTAATTTAAATGCACCATGTATTCGTTAGATTCACATAACTCCTCAAAAAGACTATTGAGGGTTGCATGCTCAAGTAATGGAGAACGAAGTCCAGGGGTCTGGAGGACAATAGTTGCTGACTAATACTTCTAACATAGTAGAATTGTTAAATCTGGGTAGTGCCTTCTATTAAACAAGCAGGAACAAAAAGGGATTGAAATGAGGCATAGAATACATAAAACATGCTGTTTTGCTGTAAAGTTAAGCAGAAAGTCATTCTTTAGCACCTGCATCCAGAAACTCTTGAAACAAGGTAGGAGTTTAATGGGAATCCAGGTGCACAGATGGCAACTGTGATTTGGGTATCCAAATTTAAAATCTGAAATCTACAGTGCTACTTAGCGTCTCTGGTTCCAGCCCACCCCACCACCCCCAACCACTCCTCCCAAGCTATTGACATTCTAATATCTATCACTTTGACATTAATCTTAGGTTCCGGAAAAGACTTCTTGCTGGAGTTGTGAATGTTCGAAATATCATTTTGAACAGATTGCAGCTGAAAGGAATAAATATACTAAGAAGGTAATTTACAAAAAAGATGATTTTTTCACATTTTTTGGGAGTCTGGAGTAAACTACAAGTTGTACGGACTTGGGAACTACGTTACAACCTCCTCTCTATTTCTAATGAACTAATGACTACCAGATTTTTAACTAACTTCCTTTTAGACAGCTATTTCTGATATCCAGCTACTCGGGTATTTTTCTGAATGATTTTTGCTATTGGTTTATGTAACAGTGGGAGGCATTTGAAAGATTCATTTAGCTTTTGACTAAGACTTAGTTTTAATTCTCTTTTTGTTTCTTGATGTAACAGGTATGGTTTAACAGGTCTCATTATTCAAAGTAATTTTAAATGTAAACAGTTTTACAAAGCCGTATTTTTAGAAGTCAAATGTTTTGTTAGAATATGCTAATAAAATAAAAGAACTATGTCAGGAATATATTTTAGCTGTAGTAAATTGATTAAATATATATTTTTTAAAATAGTTTTGTTTCTTATTGTTTAAATTGCTATAGTCATCTTCCTGGCCTATCACTCCATTTATGTAACTAGAGTTGCTGTAAAAATTTTGACAAAAACCTGACTGGCTTCCTCCTGTCCTGACAACCTAGCACCTTGTCAGCCTGGGCTTCTAGGCTCTGAGATGTCTGAGCAGCCCACTGTGCAGACTGCCCCACAGCAGGGCTTTCATTTCTTTTCAGAAAGAATCTTTAAACTTTTCTGAGTGTGTTTTACTAGGATAAAATCCAATTTCTATGTAATGAAATCATTCACAAAATGGAGATACCCTTTTTGTCCAGCTGTATTCATAAGCTCCTCCTCCCCCATTTTCTTAAGGCCCTCCATTGACACCTACTCTTCCATTGCATTGAATACAACTTCTTCATCTCTGCCTTTTAAAGACTTACACAAGTTACTCCCAGCATACATATCTGACAGTTTGTACAGTGGGGCCCACTTTGGTTGAAGTATTTAAATGCTGCCTCATTCTGAATGATAAATAGTAATAATGATCTCCAAGATTATCATACGAAAGTACAATTGTCAACATAAGAAATAATAGTCACTTAGGGAATGAACAGAAGACTGTTCTGACTCTTCCCTATATTACAAAGATACTTGAAATTCACTCATGTTATGCAGGGTGGGGAGTGCTTCTAGTGCTTCTGGAGTGGGGGAAGGAGGTGCTAAGCCTACATAGTGCATACTTCTTTCAGAGCTTGTCAGTAGGGGATACAGAGAAATGGGTCTTTGCTAGTCCTTTAAAAAACTAGTCTCTATTTCAGGGGTCAACAACCTTTGCAGACCCCTGTGCCGGTCCTTCCTCCCTCTGCTGAAAAAATGTGGTGGCTGCCTGAAAATTCAGCAGTGGTCATGGCTGGAGTGGGAGTGCTTCCTAGGCATGTCATGGAAAGAAGTTGCCCAGAGTGTCTCATCTTGGTGGTGTGCTTCTTTCAGGGGTTCCCAGGCATGCTGCAGAAAGAAGCTCCCTGGAGTGGCTTCTTTGGGGAGCATCATACTACAGAGAGGAGACAATCCAGGCAGCTTTTTTTCTGTCTCACATGGAGGCATAGGCATGTGGGGACCCCCTGTGTCGTACCTGCACCCGAAGGAAGCCAGCCAGAGTGGCTTTTGGTGGCAGAAGAGGCAATTTCTTTGATACTGCAGAGCGGGGCTGCATGCTGCCCTGGATGGGCTCAGGAGCCACTGTCAGAACATGTGCCAGGCATTGCCTACCCCTGCTCTATTTCCTTCAGTGGTCTCCTGGTGGATCTATCCAGAGCGTGAAGATGACCTAGGTTAAAAAATTCTTAGTAACATAGTTCATTTTAGAATTTGAACTTCTAATAAAATCTGAATGACTTTGCTGAAAGATACAAAGCAGTTTTAAAAATTTTTCCGTAATGCATTCTGTTGTGCAGTCAGTCACTTTGAAAAGCTCCATTCATTAGCCATTCAGACCCTGCAGGCTGCAGAAGCTTAGCTACTACATTTTCTCTTAGTAATGAGAAAGAGAAGAGACTCTTGCACTGCTGTCTGGAAGATGTGACATTGGGAGAAAAGTAATACGTAATTGCATTATTCTAATGTTTTCTAAAAACATTTTAGTAATGTCCATGAATCACTGGACGCCAAAGCTTTTTGCTTCCTGTTTTGAAGTGTCTGTTTTTCTGTAAGTTTAAATATGGACATTGTTGCCACAATCAAGTTTCACAAAGTATTGTACTATACCAACTGTGTCTACCAGAAGATTCAGCTAGGCAGATTGAAGAGCAGATGCAGAGGTGGCTTTAGGGGTGTCAAGGCTGTTTCCCCACTCTGGCACTCAAAGTGCAGGAGGTGGGAGCCCGCAACAGGCCTTAAAACCCACTAGCCTTAAAGCCTGGTCTTCAAACTTGCCAAGTCCACCAATTTCCTGGCCTTGGAGTGGTATCGCTGCCACCACCCAAATGCAAAAACCTCCTGAAACCCAGGAAGGCACACTTGGGAATTCCTTCCTGTGAGGTACCCTCAATCACTTTTATTCCTCCCTCAGGAGAGTGATTGAACCCCAGCTGGGGTATGAGCTGGAACTGGGACAGAATCCTCTTTAGTAGCTGGCTGTGCAGTCTGAGGCACATGCACTCAAACCTCTTGCCTTTCAGGACACAGAACCAGAGCTTACTTAAAAGGTAAAATCATTCATTAAAAAGAACAGATAAGAAACACAGAGTTGCTTCTCCAGGATTTAACTTAGGTAGCTACAGAGTAGTGGGAGTGGGTACATGTGCTCAGCACAGAGAAATCCAAAAACAAAGAAATACCATGACTGCGTCTAAGTAAACATTCCCTGTTCTACTCATGGCTGGTCAGTAACAAACTTAGTTTATATTTGGTAAGGATGTGAGTGGATCCTTCTTCAGGCCTTTCTACCTCGCCTCCTCCTCATCCTTCCATGAGCTCTGCTGCATCCAAAACAGGAACAGGCAAGGCTGCTGCTCCAATTCAAAGACCTGTACTTTGTTCCTATTGACTGTCCTGGGACTCACTGACCAGAGTGTTAACCCCTTCCTTCCCAAGGGTTACTACAAGGGTAGATGAAACAGGCAGCCGCCTAGTGCCCTAAGCAATGAGGGGCCTGGTCCTCAATTTGGTGAACAGAAATGAAAATACAGGTAGTCCTCACTTAGTGACCGGGTTCCGTTCCTGAAACCCGGTTGATAAACGAATTGGTCACTAAACGAGGAGCAGCCCTTGCCGGTATTTCAAGCATAATGTACTTTACTGGTAGTGGGTTTTTCAACCATCGGTAGATAGTTTTAATGTCACCTTTGCATCATTTATAACACTTTTCATATATATTTTAAATGTTTTAAGCTTTAATGTACTGAACTTAGTTTGCATAGTGTACTGTAAATATAGGTAATCTGAGAGAGTTGATGCGAGTTCTCGTACATCGCCATAATACCAACTCATCAGAGAGCTGGTCATAACTCTGAGGGGTCACTAAACGAGTAGGTCACTAAGTGAGGACTAGCTGTATAGAAGAATATAGAAAGTGTTCCCATCTAGCAGAACCAGGAGGGCTGGAATTCTCAGCACTCTTCAGTCTTGGCTCATCAAGGCAAACTATCATTAGGATCTGTGCTTCGTCCAAATTGCAGATTTGACCATTATCTGCCCATCAACTTCACATTGATGTCCTAAAAAAGCAGGATCAGGCTCTTTTGATACCAATAGGCAACACAATAGCAGGAACTTTCCCAATGGTCTCATCTTTTAGTTTCTCAGTGTGGCCATTTATTCTGCAATTCTTCAAGTGCTGCTTACATCATTCAGTTTTAAGGTGTCTACATGCCACAGTGCACAATTGGCCGGAAACTTTTAGCCCTAGGATCTGTGCTTCATCTAGATAAAGATTTCACCATGATCTGGCCATCAGCTTCACAATGACATGCTAAAAAAGCAGGAGCAGGCTGTTTTTGACACCAGTAGGCAGCACCAATAGCACAAACTTCTCCAATGGTCTCATCTTTTAGTTCTTCAATGGGGCCATTTATTCTGCAATTTTTAAATCCCACTTGTGAAATTTTCCCTTTTTCTTTCTTTTTTTGCCTGTTCTTTTGCCTTTTCCTTTGCCTTTGTGACAATTTTTCCTTTGGCTTTGGTTAGCTCAGGTTACCAGGTAGGTCCACATAGGCTGCTGCATATAAATACAGTGCTGCCTTCAAGTAATCTTTACAGCTGTGTGTGATGTCTGTGCTGTGTGTCTTTTTTTTTGTTTGTTTTTTTGGTAAGTAATTTATTAGCTTCTTTTGTACTTACTATTCAATATTTTTCAGGGGGCCAAGAGTCTTACAAACTTGAGTGCTTCAGAGAATTTCATTGAAATCTGGTATTTTTTCATTTCAATCAATCAAATCATAGGGCTGGAAGGGACCTTGTGAGATCATCGAGTCCAACCCCCTGGGAATTGAACCCAGGACCTTCTGCATGTTAAGCAGAGGTGCTAGCCATTTACACCTGTACACTAGAAAGCTTCTTTTCACTTATTTGTATTAAACTTCTAGTGCATGTAAACCCAAGTCTATATGAAAAATTTGACTGCCAAAATTTTAAATGTGGTGGTTTAGTTATTTTAAGCCATCTTTAATTTTACCACTTTTTATTTGTTAATTAATGCACATACTTTTAAAAAAAAATTTAAATGTTCTTTTTAACTTTTTAGTTCAGCATTAGCTCATTTATGTTAAGTGAAATGATGATGATTAGCTCATTTATGTTAAGTGAAAGATGATCAACTTACAAGCTTCATGATGGAAAGATCTTTAAAATTATCATATCCAAGAATAATTTACGAGTTGTAGAGGCATAGTCATGTTAGTCTGGTTCAGCAAAATAAACAAGAAGTCCTGTGGGGGTGTGGTGAGGACTGCAGGGGGGGGGTAGCAGTGGAGGCCTTTGGGGGCCTTTTAGGGGACCTCAGAATGGGTCTTTGCCTAGGGCCTCCGATTTGCCTAAGGCTACCTCTGAGCTGATTGTGCAACTTCTCTTAGTGTGTTGTAGCAGCCATGTAATAGTCTCGCTTTTCCCATGCCTGGCACCTTGTATTATCATTTACACCTCTGAAAAGTGGGCATAAAAAGCTCCCAGATTCAAAGCCTACACACACTTAAAATCAGGGCTAGACCAAGGCTTTTTGGCACCCTAGGCACCTGTGATTTTGGCCTGGGGCAATTGGCCTGTGGGCCCCCCAACTCCTCCCCCATGGGGGGGGGGCAGGCTGGCTCAGAGGCTGGCCCTGCACTTCCATCCCTCCCCTGAGCCAGGAGCAGAGTGGGCCAGTCCAAGAGCTGGGCTCTGTTCTCCTGCCCTGCCTCTGGGCCAGCCTTTCCTGCTCCTAGGGCAGAACAGCTGGCCCAGGGGAGAGGCAAGAGAGTGGGACCCACTGACCCAGTCTGTCCCTGGGCCAGCTGTTCCCCACCCTGGGGAGGGGCGAGCTGGCCTAGAGCAGAGGCTGGCTCCATCCCCCCCCCCCCCCGCCACCTTCGCTCCACGGCAAGAGCAGCTGGGGGGGGGTTGTCATGCTCATTGGCAAATTAAGGAAGAGTGGGTTGGATAGGTGGACTATAGGGTGGATAGAAAACTGGCTAAATCAATGGTTTCAGCATGTAGGAATCAATGGATCCATGTCTAGCTGGCAACCAGTCACAAGTGGTGTGCCCCAGGGGTCGGTCCTGGGGCCAGTTCTGTTCAACATTTTCATCAATGATCTGGATGATGGAATAGACTGCACTCTCAGTAAGTTCATGGATGACACCAAGCTGGGGGGGAACAGTAGACACGTTGGAGGGCAAGGACAGGATTCAGGGAGACCTAGATAAATTGGAACAGTGGGCCAATAGAAATCTTATGAGGTTCAATAAGGATAAGTGTAAAACCCTGCACTTGGGACGGAAAAACCCCATGTACTGCTACAGGCTGGGGAACATTCAGCTAAGTAGCAGCAGTGTAGAAAAGGACCTGGGGGTCATGGTGGATGGGAAGCTGGATATGAGTCAGCAGTGTGCTCTTGTGGCCAAAATGGCCAATGGCATACTTGGCTGTATCAAAAGAAGTGTTACCAGCAGATCAAGGGATGTGATCCTTCCCCTCTATTCTGCACATGTGAGGCCACATCTAGAATACTGTGTTCAGTTTTGGGCTCCCCACTACAAAAAGGACAGGGACATGCTAGAGAGAGTCCAGCGGAGGGCAACCAAAATGATTAAAGGGCTGGAGCAGAAGCCCTATGAGGAAAGACTGAAAGCATTAGGCTTATTTAGTCTACAGAAGAGAAGATTGAGGGGGGATTTGATAGCAACCTTCAACTGCTTGAAGGGATGCTCCAAGGAAGACGGAGCTCGACTGTTCTCAGTAGTAACGGAGGACAGAACGAGGAGCAATGGTCTCAAGTTGCGGTTAGGGAGGTCAAGGCTGGATATTAGAAAAAACTTTTTTACTAGGTGAGTGGTGAAGCATTGGAATGAGCTGCTAAGGGAGGTGGTGGAGTCTCCATCTTTGGAGGTGTTTAAGGCCCGGCTGGACAAAACCATGATTGGGATAGTTTAGTGGGAGTGGTCCTGCCTCTGGCAGGGAGTTGGACTAGGTGACCTATGAGGTCCCTTCCAACCCTATGATGGGGGGCAGCCGTGCAGGCCAGGGCGGAATTTTGGGGCCAGGACGATCACCCCTCTCACCTCCCTCCCAAGGATGACCCTTACCTTTTCTGGGAAGCACCCTTGGTACCCTCTGCTATGTGGTGCCCTAGGTCAGTGGTTTTCAAACTTAGTCAGGACCCAGTACTGGGTTGCAGACTCTCAGGCACTGTGTCGTGGCACCCTCTGCTGCTGCCACGAAGAGACTGGAATGCATTACTCAAAGATGTAATTGTTGGGTTACGAGTATAAATGATTTTTTTTCAACTGGGTCCTGAGGAAAAAAGTTTGAAAATCACTGCCCCTGGCAACTGCCTAGGTTGCCTCTATGGTAGGGCCAGCCCTGCTTACCTGGGCCATCCCTGGGGGGTGCAGGGTCTGGGGCAATGATCTGTGGGGACCCCACCGCATAGCCTCCCTGCACTAGGGGGGTGGGCCACACCAGAGGCTAGCCCTGCACTTCTGCTCCTCCCTGAGCCACCCACTCTGCCTCCGTAGGCAGAGCAGGCTTGTCCCGGGGCTGGGCTCTGCTCTCTCACCACGCCTCTGGGCTGGCCCTCCCCACCCCTAGGGAGGAACAGTAGGCCCAGGGGAGGGACTAGAGCAGAGCCCGGCCTCTGGGCTGTCCCACTCTGCGCCTGGGTCGGCTGTGTCCTGCCCTGGTGGCAGGGAGAGCTGGCCCGGAGCAGAGACTGGTTACCATACTCCTGGCCCCATGCTCCTGCTGCCTTTGGTGGGGGACAGCGTGGCTGGCAGGGGGCAGTGGTGTGGGCCCTGCACTGCCCTGCTCAGGGCAGGATATTTCAGGGCCAACAGAATTGTGGGGCCAGGGGAGATCACCCCTCTTCCCTCCTCCCCCACCCAGGGACGTTCCTGCTGTTTGCAATGCTATCACTGGTGTAATGAGGGGAGAATTCTGATTCTGTAGTGTGTGCACAAGTATCAAGGACCACACTGTAGTAACCTTTGAGGGCAGGGAGGGGAAGGGATTAATACATTAGATTAACACCATAGACAGTGAGTCCCAGAGAAATCCCTGGAGAGCCAATAGAAACAGAGTACAAGTTTTTGAACTGGAGCAGCAGCCCTGCCTTTTTTCTGTTGGGTGGCCACAGAGCTTCTGGAAGGATTAGGAGGAAGCCATGGAGCCAGGCATGCAGGATCTAGCAACATCCATCTCTAAGAAGGGCTCAAATATGTAATCAAACATGCATGACTGGAACAGGAAATGTTTAGCTAGGTGTATTCAAGTTATTTCTTTGTTTTGGTCCTTTTTTGGATTCCTTTGTCCTGAGCACACATGGGCACCCTCCCCCCACTGTCTTTTAATTATTCAAGTTAAGTCCCAGAGAAGCAATTCTCTATGGGCATGTCCACACACAGCTTTTAAATTGAAATAACACTTGTTATTTCTATTTAAAAATGATTATGTCCAGAAGACATTTCCTTATTTTGAAATAAGGAAAATCATTTTGCTATAATAAAGCCTCGTTGTATGTTGAAATGAGTGTTATTTCAAAACTGTGGTTTCAAAATAACCACATCTGGCTCTGGTGTATCCATATGCTCCACATACTGATATAACAATTGACCATCCTCCTAGGGTACATGGCACCCTGGGAGAAAGTCCCACACCCTCTCAGCACCCTGGCCAGGGAGCCGATCAGCACCCTGGCCAGGGAGGGAGGGGAAGTGTAGGGGGACGGTGGGTCCCGCAGTCGGCTTGCCCTGCAAGGGAGCCTTGCCAGCAGCCAGGGCGGTGGTGGGTCCTGCAGCTGGCTTCCTCTGCTGCCCTGGCTTGCCAGCAGGGCAGCAGGTCCTACAGCTGGCTTCCCCCGCTGCCCTGGCTTTCTGGCAGCCATGGGGGCTGCGGGTCCTGCAGCTGGCTTCCCTCGCTGCCCAGGCTTGCCAGGTGACAGCCAGGCAGGGCATTGAGTGGCAACATGGCCCTGACAGGGGGCCACGTTGACACACCTCCTAGGGTGCCCCTCTCCTGAATCAAAATAGCAAGTCCTGTGTCCTTTGGTGCTTTTCCTTAATTCAATTTAAATTAAGTCAAATTAAGGATTTTATTTCGAATTAGCTTATTTTGATTTAACTTGAATTGAAATAAGTGTGTACATGTGGACATAGCCTGTGTTTCTTAGTTGTTCCTTGTAATTAAAGAAAATTTATCCTTTTAAAATAAGCTCTGGTTCTTTGTCCTAAAAGGCAAGCGGTTTTGTGTACATGTACCTCAGACTGCACAGCCAACTACCTGAGGTGGATTCAGTCCCATTTTCAGCTTGTATCACAGCTGAGATTGTCACTCTCCTGAGGGAGGAATAAAGGTAATTGAGGCACCTTGCAGGAGGAATTCCTTTCCTGAGTTTTCAAAGAGGTTTTGCATTTTGGATGGTGGCAGCAATAACAGTCCAAGGCCAGGAAACTGCTAGCCTTGAAGGGTTTTAAGACAAGGCTTTAGGACCAGTGGGTTTTAAGGCCTGTTGCGGGCCTCTAGCTTCTGCTCTTGAAGAGCCTGAGTGGGGAATCAGCCTGACATACACAAAATCTGAGGCAATGTAGGATCAGTCTCATGATGTTTGAATTAGTCACGGTGCTCTGGGAATGGGCTCATAAAGACACGGATGAGCCCTAAATGCTTGAAGTAGCCAATTGATTTTTATTCTGGTGGCCACTGTGTTTAATGTGTGTGCAGAGGCCAGTATATGTTGTTTGCATTCCTGCAACAAACTGGGGGGTAGTGAATTTGATCCTTGTGATAAGGTTTCTGTTGCTCTGACAAAGTGTTTTTTTTAAATTGTTTCTAATAAGTGCTAGATTAATAGTACTTGGAATTTAGAGTCCATTCCCCTTGCCTTTAATCCCTCCAGTAGATACAGTACAGATATCAGCAGTGAAATCTTCCCTATAATCTATCACCAATATGTTCACACTTTATGTTCATACAATTCTTGTCCATTATGCTGTGACTGTAAACAGGTCAATTATAATGTAAATGTAGTCAATGTAATGTACACACGGTGTAATGATGTATTCTGTGACACTAACTTTATTTAGCAGATTTGGAATGAGATACCATAATCTACACAATGTGAAATGAGAATATCAAATAGGAAATACTTTGTTATTGATGTGGTCATATTAGAACCAGTGATCAAGGGGTGAAATGGCTTTCCACTTTTGTGAGCCATATAATCTCTCCATTTTGTATTATGTAGTATTTATCATCTAATTTTAAAGGTACACTGTAGATAATTTTTTATAAATGTATCTTTTGTCTTAGAACATTGACAGATAAACAGAGCATCTCAAAAGAATCACTGATTTCTTCTGAGAAGATCCAAGGTAAAGACAAAGAACCTTCAGGTAAGCAAAGAGATTCTTGTTCAAAAACTTGGTCATCACAGCTTTGTTTCAGTTCTTTCATCGCCAGTAGTGACTGAAAAAATCATAATATTATGCATGATTTATAAGTAGGAAGAGAGACCTGAAATGACAGAAATTTTGTATTAATAACATATCACAGGTTGTAAGGGGTGGATTTCCACATGAGGCAATGGGGCCCATCTGCCTTGCCAGTAGTCCAACACTGAGAAGGGGAGCGGGGTGGGCCGGGCCAGCGTGAGGCCAGGCTCTGAGCTTCTGCTCTGCCCCTGGACCAGCCAATCCACCCCCAGAGGCAGAGTGAGCCCGCCCACAGGCTGAGCTCACCCTTTCTTACCCCGCCCCTGGGCTGGCCGCTCCATCACCGCTTGTGCAGTACGGCCTCCAGTGCAGCCCTTGAAAGCTGCACCATGCACATCAGTCAGCTCTGCCTTCCTCTCAGGACTGACCAGCCAGGCTGCAGCTGGCCTCTGGCCTTCCCCAGTACTGGCCTGCTGGTGAGGTGGGAGGCCTTCCAGTGAGGGGCGGGGGGCCACTGGTGGGAAGGCCAAGGGGACCTGTGGTCCCTGATCCGCCACTGTGGGTTGTGGTAACTATTCTATATTTAAAGTTTCTTTGAGGGATCCTTTTCTAATATCTCCTACTAGTGTGTTCATTGTCCTTTGTACATTCTTGCAAATGGTAAAGAATAAAATTTAAGGCTAGGAATGATGTGCATGGCAGATGAGATTATGGTGAGTGATGAAGAATGAAAGTAAAACTTGAACTGAAGCAAATCAGGCTGACCTAAAACTACTAAGAGGTTTGTGTAAATCCATATGACCTGACCAGTTTCACCAAGCTCCATAGTGACTATCATCTGGTTTGGAGAGAACTATATTAAAGTGAAAAAACAAATCAATTGTAGACACACACAGACACACAAAGGTCCCCTGTTAGCTTTGCCACTTCAGCCTGTTCATGTGTTTTGAAATAATAAGAACCCTTATGGGATTCTGTGTGTTAGGCAATGACACTAGGCTGTAGGATGGAGAAACTGGAATGCTCCACAAAATCTTGTATGCAGATTTTTAGCCACAGAAAAGCCATTCTAAGCTCTCACAGAAGGCTTTTTATTTATCAAAGACCTGAACAGCTGGCAGGTTCCTCTTAATTATTCTGTAAAGCAGATTACAAACCAGAATAGTCAAAAGTGGGTTGCTCACTCTTCAATGTTCAAAGTTCAGAGGTATTTCACAGGACCTTTTGGGACACACATTACACATGTAGATAGTTGCTAACGCTCTGATTTGGCAAGGTACTTGCCATGTACCTGATTTTTAAGCACATGTTGCCAAGTATCTTGCTAAATCAGGACCTTATGTAAGTTTTTTATGTTAGCTGTGCTCTGTCATTTTGTTTCAATGAAAGTATAACAGGGTCTAGAATCTTTGTTTTCTGTCAAGCAGAAAGTTAGGTTCTTCTTGGAGAGCTGCTCAGATACATTCAGGATTAGATGTCTACATGCTGCAGCACACGATTGGTCGGAAGCTTGTTGCCCTAGCCTGTCAGAGCAAGGTCGGTGGCTGACGCCCCCTCTGACCACACCCGTGGCTATATATAAGGTCCTGACCCTGACCCTCCTCAGTTCCTTTTTCCGCCCTCAGTGACAATTTCAGAACAACCTTGTCCTTGCAAACACAAGTGCCTGTCGTCAAGTTAGTGCATGAACCACCCGTTTAGTTTGGAAGACCTGTTCATGGACATTGTCCCACCAAGAACCAGCACTTTTTTGAGATGCGTGAGCTCAGAACCGGAAGATCACTCCAGTCTGCCACAAAAGATGCCGGACTTTAAACCCTGTGATTCTTGTGGAAAGAGCTTCTCATGGGATGATCCCCAGGAGGAGTACCTACGGTGCCTAGGTGAATCCCACCAGGCCAGTGAATGCTCCATCTGTCAGTCCTTCAAGCCAAGGATGCTGAAAGACAGGGAGCAGAGGCGCTGTGTGTTGGCTTTGGAGCAAGTGCGGCAGCCTATCGCCAAAGAACCAGGGTTAACTACAGCAACAGCACCGCGTGCCAGATCGGCATTGGAGCCACCTTTGGTACCAGCACTGGGTGCCAAATCAGAACCAGAGTTACCTTTGGTGCTGGCACCGTGTGCCAGATTGGTGCCAGAGCCCTCTCGGCATTGCTCCCCTGAGAGGCAAAATACGAGGGCAGCACCAGCTCTGGTGCCAAAGCGCCCTCATAGGTCGAGCTCTCCATGGCCCACCCCCTCTCGGCACCAAGGCCTGGAATCGGTACTGATAGCCTGCACTCCAGAGGGCTTTGAAGCAGCTAAGGCTTTGCTTTTGCTGCCTACATCAACCCCTCTGAAGCCCAGACAAAGAGGAAAGACAGCCTTTCTTTCAGGGAAAGGGACTCCCCCTGGACAGCTCCACTCTCCAGCACTGAGTATGGTACCAATCTCTCCGGCACCGCAGGAGGAGATTTCTCCTAGTGCATCGAGCGGTACAGCCCCAAAGTGCCTTTGATCACATTCTCTGGCACCTCCTTATCCCAGGCACTGTCCCCCCGGCCCGACACCAGACCACTAAAGCAGAGGGAGGGCTCCCCCTCCCATGCTCAGGAGGTGACTACTCCCTTCAGAAGGGTCAGGCAGAGGACTTCCAGTGCCTACCAGTACTGCCCCCACGAGAAGCTGGTGCCGAAGGAGATCCTGGCACACAGTTACCACGGTGCCGAAGAACCTGCACCTATCACCCTAGTCAGGGAATTAAACCCCCTGCTGGGGTCCTGTAGGGAGGATGTCACAGCCCATTTTGATTTACTAGGCAGAGTATCT